>JANCOA010000040.1:13315464-13326263 GCA_024363135.1 Leptodoras oyakawai
CATACTTTTCAGCTGTTTTGATTATCATAACTTAAAAGGAATATGTGTGAGTGTGTGTGTGTGTGTGTGTGTGTGTGTGTGTGTGTGTGTGTGTGTGTGTGTGCGCGAGTGTGTGTGTGTGAGAGAGAAAGAGAGAGAGAGAGAGAGAGAGAGAGAGAGAGAAAGATGGATAAGGCTTCAACCTTTACAGCATCTAGTGATGCATGTAGCACTACAATTACCCCGTATTCACTGGCCAGCTAATTAAATGTATGACACATATGTCACATGGCATTTCAAAATCAGCTGGATCACTTCAGCCATGCAATTTAACATAATTACTGTTCCACAGCCACAAATAACGAGAAGGCAGATATTTCGACAGAGGCATGCTTTGTGTTAATATTGTTCTTACTTCTTATCAAGGTAAATGCAATCATGAGATACAACAGGGAAGGTTCAGTCAGCTGATAAAGTGTCGTGGTGCTGCTTTCATCATGTCCACGAAAGGTCAGTTGGCATGCAATAAAAGGCCATCAGCATTAAAAATTTGTCTTGTGGGCGTTCTGTAATGGTAAAGAATTTTAACAGCTCAAACAAATTTCAAAGTTGCTTTGATCTCTTAACAAAAAACTCAAAGTGATGGCGTTGGGAATCTAAATCCTGTACAGCTGCGATACGGACAAAACTGCAACACCAGAGCAGATGCTCGTCAGGTTGTTCTCCAATAAGAAGCGATTGAGCAGCATCATTCACAACCATTGAATGGTAAGAAGATTTGTATGGATGTTTACATTTTTATCTTCACACGACTTCATTTGAGAATAAATGGCCAGATCATTCTCATTATATCATGAAGGTGATATACAGTATATGTGAAATATGCATAATGATTAGTTGAAATGTCTTGTATGGGGCAAATGTTATGGTCCAACTCATCTTTGGATGTTTAACTTGCAATCATCATGCAACTGATGGACTAGAGAGGACTCAACAGAATAAAACATTTACTCAGGATACCTAAGAAGGAAAACCCGATAACTCAGGCATATTAAACACAACTTGTAAATGTATTTCTAAAACTGTAAACCTTGAAGAAAAAGACAGGGGACAAGCAAAGAGTACCTTCAAATATGGATTTGCAGAGATTGTTCTTTTTTTATTTTTGTTAGCAGTAGTGTGATACACATGTCTCAGCTGACCTTTAAATGGTATTACATATTCCCAGTTGAGTCATTTCATCAGAATGGCAGAACAAACAGAAGGCTCAGTGCAGTTATTCACCCGAAGAACGTAAGCATATATGTATGTGCGGTGTTTATACCAGGACATGGTGAAGATGTGTGTGTGTGTGTGTTAGAGAGCACACAGTCAGTGTGTCATACAGGCATTCCTGAACCCTGAAGGTTGGAAGCATCACTGCTGAAGTATTTTGTGAATGATCTGGCACATTTTACAAGCGGTGATTGGTCCCATGCTTTTAGTAAATACACATTCACTAGCAAATCACTGCAAAATGCAATCAAAAATACATTAATCATTGCCTACTTATGAGTGCTTTATTTTAAAAAGAAAGAAAGAAAGAAAGAAAGGCCCATATGTGTTTGACAGTGTAAAGATGTGGGTCTTTTATAGCAACAGCTATTAGTAGTACATTCATGCTAAATGACACACAAGAGCTTGCCAAGTGGAGAGAAACATAGTGGAGTGCATAGCAGGAACTGACTTACCTACAAGTGTAGGTATTTGGCTTGATAGCATGTAATAATATTTGAATGAGATAAACGTATAAAAGCAAAATATAAGGTATTGTGGGTGGATCAAATTCTACAGTGGAAACTACTGCTACTGTTTGCTTTGTTTTTCCACTATGCTTAGTCTGTCTTTTTTTATTATTTTATTTTTTATTTTATTTTATGGTTGAACAGCAGTTGCTGTGTTTTTTGCAACCACCACAATACCGTACATGGCCCTGACTCCTTAGCCTCTGCTATCCTACATTAACAAGCCAATAAACCCTGCTATGGGCCACATAGAAGCTAATAAATAGATAGGTATGAGTGTGTGTGTATGTGTGTGTGTGTGGAGGGAAAGAGAGAGAGAGATGGGGAGAGAGATGGGGAGAGAGAGTGCTAGCTCCCCTATCTTTGTCAGATGCTTCATTGCAAGAGTGGTGGCGCACACTCCTGAGCCTCCCTGGTTGGATTTCTTGGAATGTGTGAGAGGGAGGATTTTAGCGCCATGAGCCCAGCGCCAGAGAGCCGCAGACTTCATGCCATCTGTCTCCCCCTTCGCTCCTCCACTTGCCAAACTTGCCTTTTTTTTCTCCTGCTCCCTCTCTTTCTCTCTTGTTGCATCCCCCTTTCATTCCCCTCCACAGAACTAAGATACATAGAGGGATCAAGCCATGGACTGGGGGCCTGGGCAGTAGAAGAATTTCATAAAGACAGGAGACATCCCTTGGAGTTGTTCATTTTTATCAGCGGCTCAAGCAAGGATGTTTAATTAGACTGCATATATTGACAGCTGCATGAAAATAATTGCCTTTCTTTTCACCATATGACCAACATTTGGGAGAACAGGACTGCTTTATTAAAATGTGACGCCTAAATTATATATTCTGTAATAAGTCGCCAATTAATAAAACAAAACAAAAAACACCCATGAAAGGAATGAAACGTTTTGTGTGCTTATTTTCTGTGATGTAAAAATAATTTCAGTTAAATAAGTTCAGACAGAAATCCTTTCAACAAACTCAAAGTTAACGTCAGCAATTATTAAAAGTATTTAGAGACGTTGAGATTTTGTCAAGTGGTGCCAAGTGCAGAGCCAGAAACAGCTCTCTACTTCCTCCTTCCTTTTATTTAATATAATAAATTTATTCCATGGCACATGGAATAAACACACATGGGCTCAGCAGCGCTTCATTAAAACCAGATTCAGTCCCTTCATCAGATGAAGCAGAGAGGACAGACGGGTTTGACCTTTGGCTTCCTCACTATGCACGCTGCCCAAGCCAAAGCCCATGCTGCCCAGGTGCAAGCTAAAGGAGAAAAGGAGGTAGCAGTGTCCTGGGTGGCCAAATGAGGTTCTTTGATGCCGACCTCTGGTCATTCTGCTCATCTAGCTTGTGCCATTGATCTGGCCTTCCACAGTGGGAAGGACAGCCAGGTGCCCCGGTGCCGCTTGAGATGAAGTGCGAAGCTGGCGACGGCCTGGAGGGGGCATGACCTCTCAGAGGAGCCAAATTGGAGCTCTTGCATCATGGCAAGCACTTAAGAGAGGACTCACTGGCCAATAGGATAGGAACACTAAGCTCTACTGCAAATGATGCTGCTTCAGTTATGTGATTGTGTGAATTTATTTGTCAGACATCATAATACAATGATGAGAAAATGATAATTAAATATAACACTTATTATAGTATACTTCTATGCTACCTTTAAACATGGAATATAAATAAAATATAAATCCCGGACATTCTGTTTTAATTAGTCACACACGCAACTCTTCCCAAACCACATTATTGTGATAAAGGTTTACAAATATATTTGTTTCTTCCATTTCCATCACATTTGTGCAGACAAATAATTTACAAGATTAGGAATCTTTAAATGCTTTCAATAATCACTCTAAAAAAATGTCAGACACTCCTCATTTGGTAAGAACGGTCTCTGATTTTTTTGGGGAAAAATTTTAAATATGGTTGTGGAGAACATACAGAAATAGTTCAACTTTTCCGGTGTTGATTTTTGTTTTTTATCTACACCCAAACACACTATATGCACGTGCAGACACATTAAGTGGGGTGTGTAATCCTGCCGCTCCCCCTGCTGCTGGTGCGAGAACACTGAGGGGCAGCAGGTTAAAAAGAGAACATGTCTTATAGCCGCATCATTCTTCAGCCACTTCCTGAGTGCAAGGTTGAGTTCTGGCACCACTGAAGTGCCTGTATACTTTCTAATCACAAGCCCACAAAAAAAACCCTGATGACCTGCTTTAGAGACTGGGGAAGAGAGAGAGAGAGAGAGAGAGATAGACAGAAAGAGAGAGAGAGAGAAAGAGAGAGAGAGAGAGAGATGGGCAAAACAGCATCCATGCAGTCAGAGGAAGCCACGGTGTTATTATTAATAAAGCATTAAAAAGGGAGCACTTCAAAGCCCACAGGAGTCATGCTATTACACATGAAAGTAACATACTATGGCTTAATGTTTCCTAAGGCGTGTTCGGGTGACGTGGCTTTGATTTAAAATGCATTGTGTGGCGAATGGATTTGTGTGAATGCAGAGAGGAAGTGCAAAGTGGGCACAGACCGTAATTGACAATCTGACCTCACAAGCTCTTCAAAGCTTTGGCAAGTGAGGATATTTGGTGCTTACTTACAGGGAGCTCCACAACAAAAAAAAATAGCACCTGTATATTCAGTGGTGTCTTTACTGTAAATGCAGCAGTGTTGAATCGTTTTTTTAAGAACAGTGATGTGGAGAAATACTTTGCATAAAAAATTTAGTAATCATCATTACCAATAATTTGTGAGCGTGTTGCTTGAGAAGACAGCGTGTTGCTTAAAAATAGGCTTTTCTATACTTTTGCAGGATATTTCAGACACCTAAAGAAATTTGGTTCAGTAATAGTAGAGTGAGAAGTAATTTCTTGGCAATTTCCCATGATCTCTGAGTCCCTGAAGCACTGTATGCAGCTCCGACAGAAGACATCTTTATCACCAACTAGAAGTCTTAGTCAGCTATAGAATTATGGACTTCGTTTTTCCACTGTAAGTAAATAAGGCTGCGGATTGGGGGGTAAGAAGTAAGAAGTCATTGCAGAAAGGTGAATTTGCACTTGATTATGACAACTGATTGACAAAAGCATAATGCTTACCTTGCAGCTTGGAAAACAAGATGTTTCCAGACGGACTGGGGGTGGGCAGTTTGTCTCACTTCGCTTCCTGTGGCAAATGACACCCTTGGTGGTTCAAAAATGTTGGGGTCCCTGAACAGATTTCACAGTTTTATAAATAAAATGTGTGGCACAGACACAACGACACAACGATGAGCACAATAAATCCCACTTTGAACCCAAAAGGGAGAATCGATGAATGCCACCCCACCCCCATGCCTTCTGTAGCATAATTGTTTTTAGAAATGTCACGTATAGTCTGGCTATATTTGGAGAAGTCAGATCAATTGTCTGTGTCATTAATTCTGACCCGGTGCTTAATGAGAACATAGAAAATAAATACTGCTTGGGAAAGGTTACTGCGGATGGAATGACAATTCACTGCAACTTCTGTTGATGTAATTATTCTATCTGTGCAAACAGGATCAGCACAAACACTCTAAATGCAAGCACTACAAAGTTTGTGATTCATAGGATTTCAATAAAAATGGATCATTGGCATATGTTGCGAATAGATAGTATAGACCACAGTAACACAGTAATTTACAGTACATGTAACTTCCTAAATCCAATTTTTAGGAATTTTGCAAGAAAGCTGAGATAACTGTGATACCCAACAGATATTACTTTTCCTGTTCTGTTCTGTTTACTTTATAGAGGCATAAAGGCTTTTGTATTACTTCCCATGCAGTTTGCAAATCAATTACTTATCTGAACATTAATTAATATGCATATTTTATTCAGAGTATTAATTCAGGAAGGCTCTAAGCTGCCCATGAACACAAGTGTCCACTGCAGCTTTATTATTTGCACAGATTATAATGTTGTCTAGGATTTAACAGATTTATATAGTAAGGAGAAATATAGACGGCAACATGCGTATAGCAAGCACGTGAAAACAAACGTTTGTAATGAGACCACGGAAGAACGATTTTGACCGATTAGTGATGAAATAACATGTAGAGATTTGTAAAGTTAGAAAACAAATGTACTTTTCTTAAACAAATATGCACTTGAGGCCCTTGTTCTGAATAGAACATCTTAGTTAAAGCACTGTAATGACTGAATGACGTGTTTGGTTTGTGTGATTAACAGGGGTGGATTTGGGGGACAGATGAAAATGGGGTGTTTTGGGGAGCTTTGGGCAAAGCAAAGGGGGCTAAAAGGACGCCGAATGAAAGAAAAATGTCAGTAGTGCCCACTCAGCTATTTTCCCAGTCAAGATCAAAGACCCCAGTGGACTGGCTGCACCGCGGGAAACTTGAAATATTCCCTGCCTTTGTTTGCTGTTGCTAGGAGACTTTTACACGCAAAAAGTGTTTTCAGTAAGCTACAAGTTCAAACAAAACATTTCAAATATAAATTTTAAAGCCTGCCATGTTTGAGGCCTAGACGTGCAATTTACTAAGAATGTTCACTAAGGAAGAACTAAAGATAATGATCTCTCTATATCACGATTCTGGCCATTGGCCGAAATGAGGATTTATCAGTTGTCATTTTTTTCTAGATTATAAACTACTACGGCTAATTGGAGAAGGTCCCACATACTTCTTAGGTATTAAAATACTAAGATAACATTTTATTTCTTAGAGGTTATTAGAAACCCAGCACCCACCCACTACTCCCCATTCCCAAGACACACACACACACACACACACACACACACACACACACACACACACACACTGTGAGACTGTGTGTGTCTGAGAGAGAGAGAGAGAGAGAGAGAGAGAGACAGATATACTGACTTCTTTATTATAAAATATATTTAAGCAATGATTCCAAGCAACAATTATACTGATCTGTGCATTTCACTGGGATCTAATTAGCTGTAATTAGTGTATCACTCGGATAAATGTCAAAATGTCCTGAGCAAAAGGTTCTACTAATAAGCCTTGGGTATTATCACAACTATTAAGGGACAGTGGTGGTTCAGCAGGTTAGAACTTTCGATTGCTGATCAGAAGGATGGGGTTTTCAGCCTCTGCACCACTGGGCTGCCACTGTTGGGCCCTTGAGCATGGATCTTTACCCTCTGAAGTGTGCCTGTAGTGCCAGTCCTAAGCCTGGCTAATGGCAGGGGTCCGTCAGGAAGGTTATCTAGTGTAAAACTTGTGCCAATAAAAATGCAAACTGATCAAAAAGTATATTCAGATATATTGCTTCCACACCCTGCTTTGAGTGTAGGGGTCAGCATCTTTTTCGACCACTTAATTAATATATATGTTTGAAATCCTATGTTCAGACTACCACTTGGCCATCAAAAACTGCATGCCAAAATATAGTAGACACATTTTACCCCTTAAGAGTTCTTTGGTTGTCCCCCCTGGGGAAAACATCAAAGGTTCTGTGTAGAACCCTACAATAAGGGGTCCCACTGTTTGGAAGCTAGGAACCATGAATTATCCCATGAACCCCTAAAAACACTGAATGCTTTTTTTTAACAGTGTGTCAAACTCTGTGACACAATTTTATATAGTAATATGACGTTTCTAAACTCTTACCTAGATACCTTAAAGCCTACTAACAAAGTCATGATGTGAATATGACATATAAAACTATTGTTTACCATGTTTTCCCTAACATAATAAATACATTTTTAACCATTTAACCACCTTTCACTAGAGACTTTCTGCAAGTTCTTTCTAAATCTATGATGGTTCTAAATGACAGAGAGTGGTGGTTATTTAAGATTTATAGAACAACAATTGGGCAGAAACATTGTACCTTCATATCAGTCTTAACATTAAAACCACTGATAGTTGCCACCGTAACGAGATAATCGGTGTAATTCAATTCACCTGTCACTGGTTTTAATGTTATGGCTGATATGGGGCAGTGTAACTGGGGGCAGTGTAACATTGGTTAAAACCAGAAGGTTTTGAAAGGAGTTGAAATCCCACCACAGCCAAGCAGGACCCTTGAGCAAGACCCTTAAGCTTCCACTCCTCAGTTGTGTAAAAGAGATAAATGGAAGTCACTCTGGATAAGGCCATCTACCAAATGTCATAAATGTAAATGTAATATGGAGATACAAGGTTTCGATCCAACAGATATGATATTTACATTTATGGCATTTGGCAGACAGTCTTATCCAGAGTGACTTACATTTATCACATTAATACATCTGAGCAGTTGAGGGTTAAGGGCCTTGCTCAAGGGCCCAACAGGGGCAGCTTGGTGGTGCTGGGGTTTGAACCCCCAACCTTCTGTTCAGTAACCCAACACCTTAACCACTGAGCCACCCCTGACTACTAGATGATATGTAACTAGCATTCTATGTAAGCCTTCCTAACTACCAAGAGAGTGAATATCAACTTCCCATAGTCTAGCAAAATCAAATCCCTCAGTCCATTTGGGACAGGAGATCTATTTAGGGAAGAATTTGCCAAGATATTGTCGGCCAATTTCCAATACAGTAAAAAGCCAGTGGACCCTGTCCTAGTGGACTGTCTGGCTTCTCCGGCGGGAACCACAGTCAACAAACAGATGATTTTTGCCTTGTCAAACCTCTCCCAGATCTGGGTGCACACAATTAAACTCCCAGCCTTATACATTGCCAGCAAGCGAGTTCCTCTCAGTGAGGCTAGCCATGGGCCCAGCTGGGGAGTTTTCATGCAAGGAAAGACATCCTCTATCCAACAATGTGTCCTATCCAAATGCTATGGCAATGTGTCAAAACCAGGAAGAAGAATTTGATGGCCAGACAAACCTCTCATAGTTCCAGTTGTTGGTACGTTCCAATCTCACACTGAGACTACATCTACACTATATGCTTTCATTTTAAAGTGGCTTTTTAAAACAAAACAAATTCCCCAACCAGACAAGCATTTTTCACTCTGTATAAGAAAATATATTTCTTAATATTACTAACACACCCGAAAGCACATATCACATGAGCATTCACATACACTGAGCATGTGTAAACACAGGACACAGGGATTGCCACAGATCGCTCAAAAAGTAACTTCCTTTGCATGTAGGCAGTTCCAGCGTAACAAAAGGAGGAATATAACTGCACAACAGCTGCTAGCAAAGACAACATGGTCAATAACACTTGTAATTTGTTCACCATGTCACATTCACCACTGGTAATCAAGGTCGATGCTGTTGGTTTTCTGCCGGAAAAGGGTCTCATGATAAAAGCATGAGGAATCTGGGAATGAAACAGAATATCTTGACCGAAAAGATGCAAGCGTCGGTGTCTGCACTATCGATTTCAAAAGCCCCTCGTTTCTGCCCATCCACACTACACTGGATTTTTAAATCTAAAAAGGGCCGGAAGCATTTCTAAAGGTGTCTGGCTCGAAAACTCTGGAGTTGTATGGACACCAGGCATAAACGCTGCAAAAGTGATGCATTTTAAAACTGAAATGTATTAGTGTAGACATAGCATGAGGCTTCACACACCCTTTGTACCTCTTTGGCACTATTTCACAACAAGGCACTGCGAGAAGTTACTCAGTGAAAAGCAAGTTAAAGTTGTTGCCCCTTTTATTGAAACAAGAATGGGTTTCAATCTGGCTGTAGAGGTTGTGGTTTATTCACAGGTTGATAACCCACTTCTGGAAGTCCTTTATTTCAACAAGCGCAAAGGAACAACTGCTGCTGCTACAGTCAGTTATTTTAGTGTTTTCAACAAAAGTGAGCACCGCACATACAGTGTGATAAAGTGCAGCAAGCATGATAATGCCCACATGACAACAAAAGAGATTTTTCCTTTCAAAAACTTTGCATGGACATGACAATGTTTTCGAATTGATCCTCATCATGACTGAAAGCGGTGTAGCATATATTCCACGCCAGTAGGTGGTGGGGTAAATCTAATATACAAACACCGCAGAAGAAAACTACGTGCTGCCACAATCAGCCACCTGACTAGCAAACCACCAACTTTAGACTGTATAGCTTTGGGATACATTGGACGTAATACACTGATTACAAGGATTAGCATATTGTATCTTGGCGCCTGTCAAAGATTTGAATCTGTAACCAGATTCATTGTTCCAAACAGTGTTCTTTATTGTTGAATAGTAGTAAACCAAGTAACCCTTCATTAAATATATGAACTCGCTCTCCTTCTCTCTGACACACACATACACACAATGCATTCTTCATATCTTAATGGTGAACAAAAAGTAGGCCAAAATTGCAGGTCTATTCTATACTATACTATACTATACTATCCTATACTATACTATACTATACTATACTATACTATACTATACTATACTATACTTTTGAGTGGTGTATTCCACAGTTCTTGGGATTTAAAGCATTTTGACACACTTTGAGCAACACAAGCAAAACAAACTGCACAAACTGCTCTTGTTGCTTTTCACTTTATGACTCAACTTGAGTGAACCCATGATATTTTCTAGTAATCTTATTGATCCACCTGTGCATAATGACTATGTAGAAAGGTTTTCTTCCCCAGAGTTGTGTGTACAAACATGTAAATGGCCATTCTCAAGGTATGATAAGCTCAACTAAAGCTTAGTAGAAAATATCATGGATTCAGATGAGTTGAGTTCATGCATTCATCAGGCATCATTTCTTTAAAAAAAAAAAAGTTTCTGTTTCACCTGTCCACATGGCATCGGCAAACGCCATTGTCGTGGATGAAAGGCCAAACCGTAAGAAAACTTCAAGGATGTTGCGTCGACGGGGCATGAGAGGTGTAATGCTGTAATGCGCAAAAAAACAGTTTGTCACTATTTGATGACAGTGTAACAAGGTTTTGCTGATAGCTAACAAGGATCACTTGCAAACACAGTAAATCCACTTAAGCTACCAGACACGGGAACTCAGAAAGTATGAAAAATTGCACTTACCACAAATCCGAGTCAGGCACTAGTTTTAAGAGATAGAGTACCTGTAAATACATATATATATACAGTATATATATACAGTATATATAT
>JANCOA010000040.1:13327901-13338359 GCA_024363135.1 Leptodoras oyakawai
AGTTTTGATGCCTTCAGTGAGAATCTACAATGTAAATAGTCATGAAAATAAAGAAAACGCATTGAATGACAAGGTGTCCATACTTTTGGCCTGTACTGTAGATACTGTGATTGATAGATAGATAGATAGATAGATAGATAGATAGATAGATAGATAGATAGATAGATAGATAGATACTGAAAAGAAAAAAAATCTAACAAACTCCAAAGAAATCAAGTTACACAATTATTTAAAAAGCTCAAAATTATTCTACACTTTAGGCTATTAAGTGAAGTTTCAGAACTCCCCGTAACGTTGTTAGGCGGGTTGTGCCACAGTAAAACTTCCACGGTCTGTTCCACTGGAGCCACAATGGTTTACTTTCCCCGCATGTGACTGCTTTGTGAACTCTATAGGCAACCCCGTGGTGACAATAAAATGCTTCGCTTCTTCTGCGTTCCGTGAAGGTTCAAGTGTTTATAACGTCGTGAGGAAAAAAGGTAGTTTGGGGAGGGAAAAGATTTAGTAATGGCAATTAAGAGATAGGATTCTTGACTGAAAGGTCCCAGAGGCCAGAGATAGTCATTCTACGGGCGGCTACTCTAAACAGTTTAAAAAGAGGTCTGTACCTTAGAAATAAGGTATATAGCCTATTAGGGATATCTGCCAAGGTCGTCCATGTGAGCTTACTTCAAGACATTGTTGATCTTTTAATTGGACAAACCGGGAACACTTTACTGCGCCATGTAAAAAAAAACACGCAGTAATGACCCAGTGACCAGTGCTCTAATTCAGTGTTTGAACATTAAATAAAAATACCTAACTGAATCCTTTAGCTGCTTGGAAAGTTCAAACATTTACTATGCATCTAAGAACATTGTGGAACAGTTTAGGGGCTAAATATTTTCACTGAAGTTGCATAACTGCACGAACAAACAGGCCTGAATAGCAATAGGCTTTTGCCGACTGGTGCACAGGAGACAAAGAAATGCTTTAAAAAAAAACTGCTTCACCCTCTGTCTATTGGTCTAAAAGGCTTCACATTTAACCGATGTTACCGCCTTCATTAGTTGGTGTGGAGGATGTGGTGTGAGATTCGCTCCTGTGTTTAACGATATAAAGAGGCGTAAACTGTGGAGGCAAAAGCGCGAGGTTGACGTCACGCATCCCCGAGTCGCTCGCCGTGTGCACGGCGTCTCCGCGTAAAGACTCGCCGACAAAGAAAGCAAAGGTTTCGGCCGACAATGTGGGTGGACAGGGCGTGAAACTACTATCATCTTCGGTTTTGAAAGAAAGAAAGAAAGAAAACATAGATTGAACAAAAAGAGAGCCCCCTTCCATTTCAACTGCGTTGTTAGGACAACGGGAACCATCCCTCAGATGATTAGTTCCACTTCAAAAGAATTTACTTTCCGGCGCAGGAAAAACCTCCCCCCTTTTGTGTCGGGACACCGTTTTCAGAACGAAAAGAAGAATTGTCTGTTTAGTCAGTCTGTTTATTTTTGTTCACAGTACAATTATATTAAATAAACAGAAGACTTGTGACAATGGGCTCGGAGATCATAAACATGGGGATAACCTGAAACAAGACTAAACATCCTATAAAAGTAGAATAGGTACTGTAATGGTAAAATGTGCAGATATAAGTCTACACGTGTGAACTCAAATATGACAGGGTTAAATCAAGGAGGAGTTTATAGAGGTGTGCAGCAAGTACAAAAACAAACCAAGTCGCCAAAATGACAGGCTGAGATTACAGCACTTAGAGTAATCACTATAGAGTAAGCTTGTGGTTGATTATAGGATAGTGTCCTCCTCAGTCAATGTTGTCCTAAACTGTTGCACCTTTACTTCCAGTCACGCACAGCAATACTATTCATTTCCCACTAACCCATATTAATGTAGGCTTTTTTTCCAGAACCAGGTTTGGCAGTTCAACCACTGGAGTGCCTGACTCCTAAAACGCCCTTTACAACCAAAGACATATAAATAACAAGACACTGCTGTCAATTAACTTTAATTTGTTGCTCTTTTTATTGAACAGAGGGTCACGCGTATAAACATACGGAAATATGGGACATCTGGCACAATTCTGCACTGACTGGAACAGTTGTGTGTAGAGAGGTTTCCCTGCCGACATTCGCAAACCCAAAGATGTGACATCGCTGATGCTGAATTACTTCGGCAGTAGCAGGTGTAAACACTGTTTAGTCACTTCTGTGGAGGGTTCATGTCTATATCAGTGTGTGTCACATAGGCTACAAAATAGCCATTGTATCTGTGATTTCTCAGATATCTATATATCTATGTATATGATTGCATTTACTTTCAACACTGAAGTTGAATTGGGGGAACAGTTTCCAAGGGAAAATATACATTTCTTTTGATACCTCAACCCTCTCTTATTAATTAGAGCAAAGAAACCCTTCAAATGTTTTATGCTTCTTTGGTTATAGATTCAAATCAATCTTGCAAGGTCCCCTCTTGAGTGGCGGAATAAATGGGGTGTAAAAGAAAAAAGGGAGGAAGGGTTATTCAAAGAGAAGCGCAGTGGATGCCAAATCACAATCAATGATATATCGATGTATGTAAGAGACCTTAAAAAGTTATGGCTAGACTAGGGCATATTGCCTTAGTGATAATGAAATAACCTTGAAGCAGTAGTTTCATTCAGTATCAAATAAGGTGTTGTGTTTACATTTAAGAAATACATATTTAAGGAATACACATTTAAGAAATACACATTTAAGAAATACATATTTAAGGAATACACATTTAAGAAATAGAGGTTTAAGGAATACACCTTGCACGCGTTCATCTCATTTGCAACTAATAATACAGAATCAAACTGTATTTCTTACAGGCAAGCCGTAAAATATAAAGCTATAGCACGGATCTGATATATAGGTCACTGGGAATTCTAAAAATAAAACAGCGTGTGAGAGGAACGAAAACCAGAATGGAAAAGAAAACAAAGTAAAATATGCAGTGCTTAATAAAGATCTGAAGAATGCAGTTCATGGACTTATTTTGGAAGGATAATGGAATAGAAGATTAATTACCATCGTTCGAATGGATTGAAAGAAAATGTGTCCATGCTGGAGTTTGGTCTAATTTTATCCAACCCATATTTGTCCTACTCAAAGACATCCATCCTTAAAGGTACTAAAGAAACACAAGAACTAATGCTTTATGAAAAAACTGATAAACTGTAAGGATTTCTTCCCCAAACCAATCCGTGTGCATACACCTAAGCAGACAATTCTGGTTCAGAAATATTACAACATATGTATCCCTATACTAAATGGGCATTCGGTCTTCATAAAGGACTGCTAACCATCTCCTAGCCATCTGCTTATGAACATGCATAATTAGCTAAACCCTCCTTTATTTCATCTGGACTCCTCCCATATGAAATCATTCCACCAATCTGAATGAGGGACTGCGGCGTCCATATAACTGTCAAGCCAGAGGGGATTTGGGCAGCATGGCACACGTTTTCATGAGACATGATATTCTTTTGTTTCTTTCTCTGAACCTCCTTTGAGTCATAGGTGCAATTGCATAACTATTTCACTTATGTAATAGTGAAGATACCATGCAGCACGTTCACGACGACTGTAATCCTGAATTATGTTAATGCAATGGAATAAATCTACTATGGAGGCAGTAACTACAGCAGCTTTTAATGCCCTCTAATAACAGACCAAATATATTCCAAAAATATATATATTCTGTTATTTAATGCAGGTAAATTTATGTAATTGTGCAGAGCTATTGCCATTTTTTTTATTTGTTGTCTCTGTAATAGACTTTATTTGTGCAAAAATACTTGTCAGGCGAGCATGTTCTACTGAATCACCTAGTCTACTAAAATAATCACGCACCTACTGGTGGTGAATTACTGTATAATCAGGACATTAGAAATATTTTTTAGGCAGAGGCGAGATACTTAAATTCACACTGTCAAATTTCCAGAAGTAGGATTCATTTGGCTTTTATTATATTAGCTTGTGGATTATTAGAGAGATGAAGTAAAAACCTCATATGATTTCTCCTTCTCTCCTCAGAGCTTATACTATCAGTACTGCTCTGAGTCTGAAATATTCAAGTCATCACTATATGAAATTCCTCAACGGATAACATTATAGGCTGGATACATGTCTCGTTTTATTTTTAAAACATTAGATTTACCGCCTGTAGTAGGCAGTTGCCATTTGGATGAGTACAAGAAGATCTGGAACAAGCATTTTACTCCTGCATCTAGCTGTGTTCCTCAGAGTAAAGGGTCAGCACCAATCAAAATCCAATTTTTCCCCACGATTAACGGTATTAAACCACATCACAGAGCGCTTACTCTGTAACAGAAATGGCCTTGAGAGAAATTCTGAGTTTCACTTCACTCTTTCCTCATCCACAGGAGTATACATCACCATAGCTTTTGGCCCGAGGTGTAAGTGTAATGGTAAAAGGTTAACTGCTAGACACACTACAGCAATGTTCACTTTCCAGAACTGCTGCAGGCCAGACTGCCACACACTTGCACGCTCACATGCGCTGAAAACATACATGGCTTGGTAAAGTATATATATGACGTAGGTCATTGCTAAGAGGAAGTCTGAATGTGTTGACAAACACAGAGGACAGATGGACGTCAATAGGGGAAGTCATTACATGCCATCCTTCCTTTAGATGTTAAGGTTCCGGGTTTGATTACACAACCCCCCCTTAGGATACGTGCTGCTACATACAAATAAAATCAAGCATCCACAATTACACAGTATTCTGAAATAGCCTGGATCATGATCAATGCAAACCCTGGTTCAAAACACACTCTCCGTGATAGTGTTGAGGAAAGGAAAAAAATAAAACAATAGGCATCTGAGGATTTCTTGGCCCTCTTTGTTTAATCAAACGCTTGCTGGGCTTTGTGCGTCTTGATCAAAGGTACTTTGTCATCCTTCTGTGAGCATTCTGCGTCATTATTCAGTTCAAATGTATATTTTTATTGACTATGAATAATGCATTAAATTGCAAATGACTATAAGAACTATACATATCAGAATCTTCCCCTCCACCCGTTTTTAACATGTTCAGCTGGCCTCCGACACGCACGCGGCCTGCCAGCATGCACTTGCCAAGGCGTAGAGGACACTGAACTGTTCTCTAATGAAAATTATCTGGAGGGAAGATCATAGAAAGGGATTTATGGCAGTGGTCACCCAACCGAAAGCGTGGCATACTCAGAGTTACCCCCTTTCAAACAGGGTGCATCTGAGTTCACACACGACCAGGATTTACACTGTTCCTTGTATTCCTCTATCGAATGTGTATATTGCTGAGATTTCATACCGAACCTGTTGCTGCATCCTACTGCAAGGTCATATTTATGAGCAGCATGGTAAAATAGTCCTTTTCATTACAGCCCTAAAAAGGTGTAATCAGAACCTGTGACACAGTATATATCTCTTATGTAAGGCATGGATAACAAACACAGTAAAAGGTTGGCAGCAATGTCAAAACCAAAAATGCATAAAAAGACTGAATACAAATGAATAGGAAAGCAGAGGCAGAAATACAAAAGGAAATACAGACATACATTGCATGGTTTGACAATAAAGCTAAAGAATCACAAAATGAATAGGCTACTTTTTAATAATCTGCTACTGGCTGAGCTACACAGGGTTCTGACCCCACAAGAAAACCGACCTTTTGGTGAAGATGAGCGAAACTGTCATTAACCCTGCTGAGGCGTACTAAATAGCTCTCTCAGTTGCCGTTATGCTTGTAAAATTAGATACCATATCTATACGGACATTTGCAATTTGTGCATTTTCAACAAAAATATCTTAACTAGCTGCTGTGTTTTTTTCTGATGAAGCCAGAGACATATGCAAGATAAATTACCTCACAGCGATTACATGGCGTTCAGTGAGACAACACTTTAAACAAGTTGCAGTTCTCACTACTGTTCTACATTTCATCTCTTTGATAGGCTCATTACAATCTCACCTCTAAAATCAATTTGCCAGCATCACTAGCATCCTTCTCATTACACACAGTTAGCATCAGATGGATGCGAGATTTCAAAGCGGCACATAGCCCGTTTGGAAATAGATAAATGAAAACCGCACTAATGGTGTCGTTGGGCAGTGATTTGGGAGGGCTAAGCTCAGATGTAACTATATAAGGCAAGGAAAGGTCTCGAGTTTGGATGATGTGTTTGTATAAGTGTAAGACTAAGCGTGGGTGGGTGGGTGCGCACACGTGCAAATGCATTTTTTTGCATGCACTTGTGATATTGTGATGAAGTGATATCTCTGGTGGAAAGCAGGAAGGAACAAGGCAAGCTTTTAAGAGTACAGCTTCAAGAAGCATGTGGACTCCAGCTTAGAACTTCCACCTGCTACAGGACCACACTAAATAAATATGCAGATGAAGGGCCAATCTGAAAGATGCAAGGATGGGACTGATGTGAGTAGCCAGGGGTGCAGAGTGGCACAGAGATGAGAGAAGGCAACGGTGAAGTCCACTGGAAAGCAGGTTGGGCAGTCATGGATGAAATAAAGCTCCAGCCAGAAAGCAGCAACACCAGTAGCTTGACCAGGGGATGCTGAGAAGAAGCTGGAATCCAATTAAAATAGCACCCCATCAGCCTATATAGCTCCCACTCCCTCCCCAGGCTGATGCAACCTCACACTGCTTGTGTTAGATGAGTACTTTTTTTGAGGTAGTCAAAAAGCAAAGGCCGTGGAGATCTCTAAAGCTACTGGCACTTTAGAACTGTATGTGTCAGTAATGATATTTCACTGTCATGGTGGCACTAAACCCTTTCCAAAACAACAGGGAGGATGCACCATGTTGTGGAGAGGGTAAAAAATGGCTCGGAAGAGCCACATAGGCTACAAACATGCATACAATTTTAAAAATCTGCCACTGAATGTATGCCATAGCAGGTTTACTAGGAATAGGTGTAGAGGTTGCTCTGGGCAGACTGACGTTTGAACATCCAGATCAAGGAAAAATGACATAAAAAATAAATGGGTCATGGTTAAAAAGCTATTCATGGAACTTTGATACAGATTTACAGGTTGGAAGCTACAAACCAATTGCTTTCAGAATAGATAAAGTGGGCATTCAGTTAGGTGGAAGGAAAGAGGATAAATTTCATTTAGAGTAGTATGTATGTCTCCACAGCACCAGCACGATCTAAATTTTGCTCCATTTTGCAAAGGACACCTCTGACAAATTTGGTGTTGTGTTCACTATGCATTTTTATGCAATGTATTGAGGTCCCAAAAACATTCAGGCCTAGACATATTCTACTCTCATATCTACACTTATATTAGTGTTTTGTTAAGCAGTGAGAGAATATTGTTGGCAAAATATATTTGTGGCTAATGATCTAAGACTGAGAATATCAGTGTTGAGTAAATTTATACAGATCAGAAGGCCAGTAGCAAAAGCTAAGGCCGAGTGGTCCATGTGGATAAATATGTATACATATTAAATTAAAGTGGGAAAAATATTAAAGAAAAACAGATATTTCTCCACCACCATTATCAAAACATCAGTTGATTAGGTTTTGGAAGGATGGTGTTCTGTCTCTACAATTTTATGCTGCGTTTTTTTTTTGACACCCATCTTTATAATAAATCTGTCTCAAGTTTTTTGACAAGCATATATGCAGGTTCGGATACTGGCGTTTTCACATGTTTTGAGCCTCTGGTTTAATCTATTAAACACAATTAATTGTCACTTATGAATCTATTATATCTAGTACATAAATAAAAGCCCGTATGACCTTACTCTTGCTCATAACTCCATAAGTCCATTTTTTTAAAAGAGGAAATCTATGTAGCCAATGTCAGGGGAAGTCCTTGACATGTCAGGAAAATAGGGTGGATGCAGTTAACAAACACTTAATGCCTCACTTCTCAAAATGACAACATTTTCACTTTAGGTTTGGAGTAGTTAGTTTCAAACTAATGCCACGCTGAATTTCAGTTATTCTACAATCACTAAGGATGAAATTTAACTAGCAGTTCATCAGGCAATCATTCATCAAGACTGCATTTTAATTTCATTAAATCGTTTCCAGCTAATTAACTGAAGTAACAGAATAGCTTTCGCTGAGCGACTAACAAAAGAGGCAACTATGGTTACAAACCTTAATGTTAAATCTGTACAAGAATGAAGAAACTATAAGAGGTCAGTAAACATTACAACAACTGTAAGAGAAAAGTTATCATGGTTCACCTTTAGCTAATTATTACATTAAACATGTGATTTAGTGCAATGGTATAATTTTTACTTGTTTGTAAAATCCAACTAAGTACTAAGTAAAGATAAAACTTATGTCTTCTGACTTAAGCTTCAGCTGTAATTATTATATATACTGTCGGACACGGGACACATTTCTCCAACGTTCAGATGCTTAACATGTCCTTCCTAATATATTCATATAAAAAATACTTACTATAACTTACTATAAAATTGCTGTGCCTTGACAGGCAACCAGGCACCACCATTGAGAATATCATTAGTAAATGTTATCATAGCTAAGCAAATTAGCATTATTATTATACTCACTATGTTCCATTACTGTCAAATGTATTAAAAAGTGGAAAACTCAAACATAATGTTACACAAACTCTATCACGCTCAATTGTATATTTTTTGGAAAATGTTATGGTAAATGAGTGTTAGCTAGCTAGCATACATCCTACGCATCAGTTAGCCACTAGCTGCTAGTGAACAACCAGTGCGTTCTGATCATTCATATTCCCATCAGTTGTTAATATGACACTTATTATTCACCATAGCAATAAAAACACTTCGTTAGAGCCAGGACATGCATGAAAAGACTTTTTGCTGAAAAAGTGTCACTGGTGTAAACAGACATCAGTTAACCATCACTAATTATGTGTAATCTGTCATAGCTGTGTTACCTTGAAAGCTGATTAGCCACATATTCACCCAGCAACCTACATTGGAGGTGATTATGGAGGTATTCAACTAAATTGTATGTCTTTATTACATTACATTTGTCAGAAAGCCCACGCGAAATCTGAGCACAGTGTTAATCATTCGTGTTGCACTGCCATGAGTGCAATGAGTGAACTTACATAGACAGTAGTATCTGTGAATGTATTGCATGTTTGTATAGAATGCTGTTCAGCTGTACCTGCTTATGATAAATAGCATTATTAGTGTTTGTTTGAATAAAGTGCAAGACTTGTATTACAGTCAGCTTTCATTCACATGAGTGTCATCATGAGCAAGAGAAAGGGTGGCAGTGTCATTTGTCAGTTTCTCATACACCCTCAGACAAGAAGGAAATGAAGTTGAGAGCAATAAGACGATGAGTAGCAGTTAGATGATATGAGTATACAGAAGTACAAGAAATGAGTCAGGTTTTCTTGATATTATGAATGATTGCATAGTATAATAATTGCTAATCTCTGCCCTAAGATACAATCAAACAAGAAGAAGAAGAAGAAGAAGAAGAAGAAGAAGAACAATGTAATACAATAAACTATTAGGCATTATTGTAAAAAATAATGGGCAGGGGGAGACCCTGAAAGCAGATTTGCATACCCCAATGCTGACTCCATGACTACAGCCTTGCTATGGACACTACATTCAATGTATTGAAAAGTAATGTAGTAATACTGGACTACTTCCACAACAGCTGGTTCAATTCTACCTTCATTTTTTTTTATCTTTAGAGAAAGCAACCCTAAAACACTCTTAATGTTTAAAAATGTTTAACTGTTAATTATTCACAGATACTTACATTTGTACAAAAATAATTGTTGAAACACTTGATTGATTACTTAATGAGCTGAGCACAGTCCATTAAACCAGCTCACATTAAACTCTAATGACCAAATTAGTAACTATTTATTGAAGCACACAAAATTTACAGATGATTAGCCATATTAAAGCGGGGCTAATATTTTAAACCAATCTAGATGTAGTAGTTACAGTTTCCATAAGGAATGCAGTTTCCTTTTCAGTGAACCCAATCTGTGCATGAATAAGTGAGGCAGGATTTCCCTTTCAGTACCTGCTCTGAACATCATTCAGGAAAACACAGGCTCGGATTTGTAATGAGAAAGTACTACAGCAAACACATTCTGACTTTTAGAATCAAAGCAGCATCTCTCTGGAGTCAGAAGATTGTGAAGACGATTAGAAACATTTTCTAGGTTCCTGATATACGATTAGTTCTAATGAAACCTGTTCAAATCAGTTTGGAATTACTTCAGTGTCCGGCACCTTTGGACAGAAGAACCTTTCGGAAAAGCATATGATACATAATATATCTTATATATCGTATATATCTTCTTGTGATGTAATGCACATTATAATTAAAATGGGAATTGAACTGAATTTAATCACACTCAATCTCATCAAAGGGAATAAAGACACTTTAATGTTGAATACCAAATCCACAACTAATTGTACAGTAGG
>JANCOA010000040.1:13365237-13376859 GCA_024363135.1 Leptodoras oyakawai
TGTGTGTGTGTGTGTGTGTGTGTGTGCCATTGTTATCACCAAAGACTATTTTTTCAGGGGGTGGGTTTTGGGTAAAGCACTGTATTCCCCTGTCCAATATGTCCTGCATTTGGTCGTCTCACACAGGGGCCGGGAGGTACTCATGCTTCTCATTACTGGGGCATGTTGGGATTTTATGGAGTCTTGTAAACCACTGAATTACAGCACTTTAAAATAGATTTTGACACTGTTATGTGAGTGTGCTTATGCAAAAGCCTTTCATTGCTAGATGGAAGACTCATAATGGCAGATGACAAAAGAGCATGACTTGTTAATTATTTTTAACTGCCGGATAAAATGATTATGAACTGGGTAAAATACGCAAAGGGCCAGTAACCGGAATAAGACTCACATGAGGAAAGAAGTCACTGAGTGTGTTTGTAGAGAGAAAAGTACAGTGCTTGCAGTTGCAGACTGTCAAAAAAAAGTCAGTGTTTTGAACAGTTTATTATATTCATCATGTAGGTTTGGATACATAATAATAAATTAATGTTAATTTCCGTCACCACAGTCTAATGTAAAATACAGCCATTATAAACATAATTCTGTTTAGATATGGTAATGAAAGGAGGATAATGTAATATTGTCTATAATTAATAGTAGATGGAAAGGTGATTCAATAATCACACATTAGTGTTAAAATGTGTCACTTGTTGAAGAAAGTCTCCACTTTCCACCTAGACACTAATTAAGCAAAATACAAGATATAAGAATGAGAACTAATTTGTCTAACTAATGTCTAAATATAGAAGTTTTTTTTATCATAATTACAAATAAATTGGGAAAAAAGGGTTTTCACCTTACACACACACAATGCACAGACACAGATATGTTTTTTTTTTTTTTGAATGACCTGCTTATTTACTGATGTGTGTCAGTCTGCACATGTTGCTAGTTTAGATGCCGGATGTGTGCCGGTCTTGTCTGTGTGTCCTCCTGGGCTCTTTTAAAGCAGACGCTGTCTACAGGGCAGCAGAGCGGTCAGAATAGAAGGTGGCAGCCAGTCAAAACACTGCCTGTTCTTCCAGGCAGGGCCCAAGTGCTGGTGAAGAGCTTCTTTTCATGCGTCCTTAATGTGGTAAAGTGATCTTCTACACAATAGGTACACTCAAGGAGGCCATCCCCAGCAAACAGGCCAAAACAAACAGCTCCCCCAGGCCCCTCTGCCTCACTTCGAACACACTACCACTTAGCCTGTCTCACTGGACTCACAGATGGAAGTCTGCACACCTGCACTCATATGCAGATCACCCCTCATTTATTTCAAGAACATGGAGCTATATGTTCTATGGAACCAGAAAGTGGTAACATAGTAGGAGTAACTGATCAGATGAGATGGAAACAGTTGACCATGTCTTGTGGATATTTGGTACATTATTCATTCATATTGTATGCATAACCCGGACAAAAAACATGCTGGGTAACTGCTTCATGTACCCTGTCACTGACTGTAAAAAAAGACCATACCAGACTATACCATAAATCAGATGGCCTAAGGCATAAGTCAGGACATTTATTATGTTTATTGTAGTATAATCAATATGAATAGGTTATATTTGTTTTATTTGTCACTAATATGTAGAATACATTAGTCAAAGTATGTTTTTATTATGTAAAACAGGTATAGTAATCTTGTATTTTGCTGATATTCGATCATTCATGTGATTGAATTTTTCTTAAAGAGACAGGTGCTTCAGCCATAATAGGATGTCAAATGCTTTAGAGTACTAAATATTGTAAACATTATGTTATATTGTATACACGAAATACTCAAAATACTATAGCATGTCCCACTTGTGCTGTTTATTTAGTAAAATGTCATTACAATTAAGACAAACTGTTCATTTCAGCTTAGTTCCTCACACTTTTAACAGTTCACTAAATCTGAAATCAAAATTAATATTGAGTAGTAATATAAAGAATCATATTCAAAACGGTCAAAAATAATGTTGTGTTTATTTATTTTATTATTATTATTATTATTATTATTATTATTATTATTATTATTATTATTATTATTATTATTATTATTATACCAAAATGTAGGTTTTGTGATTTAACAAAGTTTATCAACCTTTTCAATATTTTTTAAGTATCCTTACATTATGCTGACAGTGACCTGGGGTGTAGGTCCATGAAGATTGACTACAGGTTTATCCCTGTAGACGAGCGCAGGCATTTGAGCAGAGGCCCAGCTGGCCCTCGGACAATTTGGCTGACAACGACAGAAGAATTAGCACTCATTTTTACTAACCCAGCCTCAAATGACTTTTTCCTGTTCGCTAAACCAGCCTCACAAAATGCAACAAGCAAATTTAAAAAAGAAACTTTATAAGAGGTTAACCCAGACCAGACCTGTAACAAGCCTTCTCCTCAGCTACAAAGACAACCATGACGATAAAAAAAACCAACAGTTTACAATGCATGGAAAATCACAAGCATTATAGAAGACAACTAGAAACTGCCCCTGGAACAGACTCATTCACGATGTTACCCACACAAGAGAAAGAATGAGAATATAAAGCGAGGGATTTTTTTTTCTCGCCCATCTTCTTCTCCTCTTTCTCCTCTTTTTCTCTCTCCCTTTCCTTGGTCTTCTTGTCGGCTAAAACATGTGGTCAGCTGTTGTGCTTCCATGTGGTCAGATGATCAAAGGCAGAGTGGGGTAGTAATTGTCTCCCGCTGAAGCGCAGCTCAGGCCCTGGATCAGGGTCCCAGCAGGTGGGGGGACAGCCATGAGAACGGCCTGAGAGGCTGGAGGAACGCGAGAGGCCCTGCCTGGCAGAAATAAAGACTTCCTATGGGCTCCTCACTGACAACAGAGCCGCTTGGGAAGGGTGAAAAATGAAGCCTCCACATATTTTTGTTGAAGGGGGAAAAAGGGGCCACTGTGGGGGGATGGGGAATAAAATGGATGCATAAAAACAAGGGATTATAAAATGTATAAAGAGAGTAGGCTTTGCTATTTTTTAACCTTTAAGTATATTTATATTATACGTATTCAGTCATTTCTTTGAAGTCCCTTTTACTGTCAAATTACAGTTTCCGAGCCAAATTAAATACTGATGGTCTTATATCAGTTGGTCTGAATATATATTTAAGACACCCACTTAAAACGCAGATTGTGTGTTTACCTGGTGACCAGAGGGAGCTGCAAAGGCTCACAACTTAGGCTACTTCACATATACGTGGGAGCCCACAAAACACTTTTCACCGCTGTCTGTCATTTTGATTGCCCAGCATGACTCCCTTCGCTCTCACCCCCCATCCTTCCCTCCCTATGGCCAGATGGCTTTTTTTTTTTTTACTATCTGTGGGCTCTTACACCTTCAGTCTAAATCCCTAGAAGGAGAAGGAGGAATGGGCCGTTGGTCTGCCGACAAATGGTTTGGAGGTAGCCATGTAAATAAACCAGATTAAGGGAAGCCTGTTTACAGATACACCCAAACTAGTTTTGGCACCTCTCAGCCACAGGACTCATAAGCAATGAAGAACAGCCAATCAGGAGTGAGAACATAAAATAATTAATCATCTGAGTGTAATTTTATTCACATTGAAAGATAACATATGGAACATGTTTGTAAACTTTAGCTACTTTAAAAAAAAAACATGGATTAACCATTTGTTCCACAACCATTTGACCAGGTTTCTGGGATCGAAACAAGCCGGACACAACTGTAATCAAAAGCTTCCAAAATACGACTTGTTTTATTTTAAATCTATTAAATTTAGATAATTAAAAGAAACTACAACATCCAAAAAAATTTAAAACAGAAATTAACCTGCTATCTATCTCTATCTAATACTACAGACCTAGAAACAAGCCTTTTGTGTTTGTAGGTAGTACCTAGAAGGAAAATATAATTTCATGTACCCAAACAGGCTGGATATGTCAATATGTGGTCAAAATGAAACACCAAAATGCCAACATTTTAACAGAGTGCTTTAGAGCCGTGAAAGGTTTGCTCCTTGTCTGTCACTATCCTTATTTAAACTATTGTACCTACCTAGTTACACACAACTGCGCTACACTGCATCAGTCTAACCCATGTATGCTTCCAAGCGTCTCCAGCTTTGAATAGAATTCTCCTCAAGCACCCTATAGCGTATCTTCAACTTCACAAAAGAAAGTCAACCTAAGAAATGTACTGGTGTCGCAATGGCAGTAAAATACGGAAAACTTTAGGACAAGGAAAAGTTGAATTATAATTATCTGACTGGGTGTCATCATGCCACTAGGCAGAATGGCATGAATGACTTTTGCGAATAAAGAAAGATATTTTAGGTTGGCAATCAACAAAAAGCTGCCGTTTTGTACAAGTGATGAACAAGAAAAACAAAAGGATTTAATAATCAGGCCATTCCTTGTGTTCATGTCATTTCAAACAATCCCCTTCTACAGAATAGATTATTATAGAACCCCATCTCAATCACACTATTGAGTTAACTATTGGCAGGAAATCTAAAACATTCACAATAATTGTGTAAAAACTGCTTTTTAAAATTGCTCCAGGAACGCTATTGTTACCTTTGATTAGCACATGTTCTGTTTCCTTGAGCTGTAAATATGGGGTTGCACACATATGGGGTAAAATCTCGTTGTCATCCATCAACAAGGGAGAAAACAAAAGACCTTTCAATATAGAAAAAGGCAGACGGATGATGACCTGAACAAAATTAACTAATTATAAAATAGAAAGTAATATACACAAAACCCACACAAGAACTCACTCCAAGGAAATCATGTTTAAACATTGCATACATAGTGGTCCACGGTTCATCGTTTCTGAAGACCAATGGCATGATAAATTCTACTAAAGACCAGTACATTTTAAACCCCTGGATGCTTCTGCCAGAAAGTTAAGACTACATTTACATTTATGGCATTTGGCAGACACCCTTATCCAGAGTGACTTCCATTTATCTTATTTATACAACTGAGCAGTTGAGGGATAAGGGCCTTGCTCAAGGAGTGGCACCTTGGTGGTGCTGGGATTTGAACCCCAAACCTTCTATTCTGTAACCTAACACCTTAACCACTGAGATACCCCTGCCCCTTTAGACTAGAGAGTAACAGTGTTCCAACAATTCTATGGGCCCAAACATACACCCAAATCAGCACAGACATGGTTGTATGAGTGAAGCCTTACAGAACCCTACTGAAAACCTGGGTTGTGAAGTGAGGACGTATGCCGTAGAGATACACACATGGCATAGTGGCCAGTAAGCGGGAAGCACAATAGCACAAGCTTCTCCTTCTCTGCTGCAGCTGATTCATGTCTCAGAACCTGTGTAACATGATTCCCAAGCTCTGGCCCACTTAACATTTGCATATTACTACAGAATCAGTCGGGTCACTCAATTAGTCCAAAAAAAAAAAAAAAAACCTGGATGTGGAAGGAGCCGAGCTATCCAAATCAATTCAGCATCGTTACTCCCAGCAATTAAGCCATCTCCTTTACCCAGACTGGGTGCTGCTACCAGTACATTTGGTAAACTGGCTCCTTATTTATATTAAATAAAAATGTATTTTCTCGGGGATGTCCACATAAAGTATAAAAACTATTTTGTTCAAAACCTGATGGTCATTTGTGGCTGTTTGCACACAATTCATCCACAGCTTGCCAACCTTAACCTCAGCAACTAAAAGGTAACCATTTGGCTCTTTATCAAATCTTTTTTTTTTTTTAAATAAAAGCTGCATTTTTTGTATAATAGCATTTGTCTTGTGAAGTCCAGACAAATGTTTCCACAAAGTTAAAACTGTCAGATATTTTCCTATCCTTAAGCGGACATTTGGTATCCACTAAGAAATAAAAACATGCCAGAACCCAACACCCCCTCACACACACACACAAACACACATATACACACACACAACTATGTATAAATATAATATATCCTTATATATCTTTAAACAAATCTTATACTTTCCAATGAATTCATTGCCATGAATGCATTATACCCAGTCTAGATGTTCTCTATATGTGCTTAAATCCAAAGTAAACAGAATACACAAGACATCTGTTCGCTGAGTGCACCACTTCTGCGAGACAAGCCGGGGTGATTTTTCAAAGGATGTTGTGACATGTTTAATAACATCTGGCTATGATTATGTCATTTCAGTACATTAAATGATGCTGCTAATGAATGCCAGTAAAACAGCAAAGCCGATCGCCCAAATCACAGGGCCTCAGAGACCTATTCAAGCACTGTCAACAGCCTCAGCCATCCCATCCTCACCCACCGCAAAAGCATCCAACATCAGCAGTTAGCACTTAGCTAATGGCTCCCTTTTGGTTGATATAATTGCACAATGATTAGCTTTGCGCTCTCAAAAGTTTCACACTTCACCTTGTGGTGCTGCAGCACCACTAGCACGGCTCTGGCCTCGGGAACATAAGTGACAGACTGCATGCTAATGGCGGTGGCACTCAGGC
Organism: Leptodoras oyakawai; assembly: GCA_024363135.1. Lineage (NCBI taxonomy): Eukaryota > Metazoa > Chordata > Actinopteri > Siluriformes > Doradidae > Leptodoras > Leptodoras oyakawai. Next base: position 13,371,717 of record JANCOA010000040.1, read on the forward strand.
ACGTACAAAATGACACCTCGCGTTGTTGATTCTACCTGTGTGTGCACATATACGTTTAATTAACGCTAATCCAATTGACAACCCTTACTTCCTGTCAAGCAAGGTGTCAAGAGGCAAAAAGTGGTTCTAGAGAACAAATTAGACTTGCTGTTAATAAAATGCGTTTTTTTTTTTCAAAACAGAACCGTATATTAAAGGTTAAGTAATAGAACAATAAGGACCTCAAGAGAAAATTGTTGCTGTGGAACAAAGTTACTGACCAATCAGCATTGAATTTGGCTCAACAGAGTCTTAAAAAAAAAAAAACAGCCATTTTCAACAAACAATATCATCTCAATACATAAATTCTGTAGCAGCCCCTCCTTAAAATGTGGTGGTGTTTAGGAAAGGGGGCTTAGGTGGGGGGTGTTTGGGGTGATTGCTGTCAATTTGAATGTCTGATGAGATTCTCTACAGTCTGTTTCTGGCAGACTGAGCATATGGGGGTGAGAGGGGACTGATGGGGTGAAGAGGCTCAGCCATCAATCTCACCTACAATTCCGCAATCAGTTAGTACAAGGGTTACCACCTTTTCCTATGCTTGTTATTAGGATACGCTTCTCTGGGAGATCCATGCAGCAAATAACCTGACTCCACTCTGTGTACAAGCCAGGAGGGCCAGAGTGTAGTCTATATGATTGCAGTAAGTGCAATTCAATACAACGAAACACCCTAATCAACAGCATCTTTATTATTTATAAGAGAACAAAGGGTAGTCCGCCTCAATGTAGGCGCTGTTTAGTAAATCTATCGTACATATAATACAGATGTGCTGCAATGACGAGTGGTAGTCTTCTTCAAAACAGTGCTATGTTTTAACAAAATTCCAAAGGCTGCCTGACATGGACGGTGGCAGATGAAGTATTGTCCCCAATCGCAATTTTTTGGTCCTACTACAAAAATGTAAATGTGAAACATGTTAGCAAATGGGAGCCCTGATGTCGCAGCAAATGACCAGTTTCAGCAGGAGCTGATAAAATGGCTGACAGCTAAACAGACAAACACAGGGATTTTGTACTTGGACCATTTTAAGTGCACACACTTTGCGCATAATCACTGCAGTGTTTAGTCATAAGGTTTCCTATATTCATCTAATAACGCATCATGGTCTTGCAATGGTTTCATTTCATGCACATTCATCACTAAAATATGGAATATTCCTCAAATCAGCAGTAGAAGCAGGAATAACGCCAGAGACCACAACACACAGTAGATACCCTAGCCATTTGTGCGAAGCCTCCGAGTAAGCTCTTAAATGCCAAGCATTTGCCCCTTCATTTGCCCCTCTCCCTTATGTATGCACTAGCATAAAAACGTCAAGTTAAATAGCACCCCTGAAGTTAAGTAATTATTTCTTTCCGAAGCTGCACTGCGTGTTCTCCAGGAAGCCAGGAATTGAAGCGCATAAAAACCCAGCAGCGATAGGCTAAATGCACCCCACAGACAGACCACCTCACTACGGAGACACCTAAGCAGCTATAGCTTTGACATAATTTTTCATCATGCCTACCACCCGCTTTGCCATCTACAAGTGTGCCCAGAGCCAGGAGAAAAAAAAACAGAGTGAAAAGCTGATGTAGAATAAGGGGACACTGTTATGTGTTAGTAGAGTGTGCGAGCGTCGCCAAGTCGGGTGGCAGAGCTTAACAACGCACTACTACTGAACCACCAGACAGGTAATGTTTTTTTCCTCACCAGCGTTTTCAGTGTGGTGCCAGTGCTGCTGCCATGTGTGCTGGCGGGGCCTCCCTGGCCGCCAAGACTGCTCACATTCGCATCAATTACAGCGGATGAGCCTGACAGCCATAATTACACACCACTGACGCTGATTATGCGCAGCCTGTCATGGAGACTGGCAAGGCACCTATTTTGGTGCACTCGTTCACGCAGTCAGTTGTCAGGGCAGAGTGGCGGAGCAGGAGCAGACCCTCCGCTGGGGTAAGCAATGGGGAAATTTTTGGTGGGGTGGGGAGGTGTTGGGGGTTGGAGAGGCAGTGAGTAGTGAGCTTACACTGCAGTAAACCCCTTCCTCCTGTGCTCTTCCTCAACAGGCTGGTCTTGGCTCAGCTCCCACTGGCTGCTTAATCTTGTGCATGAACGTCCCCCGGGCTTGTATTTTTATTGATAAGGACTGATTGGGATTTAACTGAGGTAGACTCCTACTCCTCCATCAAACAGCAGTAGAAATGTAAGCTGCAGAGTAGTGGGATGGAACCCGGGGGCACAAATAAATTACAAGAAATTGGTTTGCGAAAAAAAGAAACCCACCGACTTACAGCTGATATGGCTGGAGGTAGAGATAGAGCTGAAGTAAGGACTCCTGCCATCAATTGCCATCAATATTTAATCTCTTGTCTGAGCAAGAGAGATTAAATATTCAATGATTATATGACAATACATGACCATGGCCTTTTTCACTATTGTCCACAGATTTAAGGTTACACATTGTACACATATAGGTACTGTTTAAACTTCAGCAGTTTATGCCCCAACCAGGTCACCTTTAGCCACACTAGACCTACCCTACTCTTTGAAAGCAGGGGTCAATGTAGATGCACACCGTAGCAGAGTAGATTATAAATCTCTTCAAATGATATTGTCTTCAGTAACTGCTTTATCTTGGTCAGGGTAATGGCATAGCCAGAGTCTATCCTGGGCTGCCAATTCAAATTCCAGCTTGTTTTTGTGAGGTGGGATGAAACGGCATAACTCAGGGGAAACCCACACAGACACAAGAAAACATACCAAACTCCACAGAGTAAAAGTAACCTGAGCTCAGGATCAGATTGCGACCCTGGAGCTGTGAGGTGTCAGTGTTATCCACTGAGCAACCATGCTGTTCATAAACCTGAACATTTTTGGTCCTTGTAAAGGTAAACCCTATAGGCTTGTACCAACATGAGTCCACTTACAGAATTGTGTCTTTGAGTGCTGCTCTTCTCTGAAACCCACAAACACCCAATCAGATTCACATTTACACAGACACTAATACATGTTAGAGTGGTTAGGCCTTTATAATCCTGGATTCTGTGAGAGCTCTAGCTGAGCTTCAGACACCATGGGACTAGTGCCACCTCAGACATTCTGTAGAAACCTACTACAAAACCTTGAGATGATATGAAATGTGTATAAGTGTATATAATAATTCTACACATTTATAAAGACTTCACTGCACAAACTACTGAACGAAGAAGGTGTTTCTGGCTTTTCAGTGGTACATAATTTCCCCCAAGTCTAAAGACTTATTTACACCCATATCTTCGCATGTTTCGGAATATTGTGCCATGTCTTTTTCATTTAATTCTTTTACTTTCCAACCCAATCAGATTACAAGCATCACAATAAGAAACCAATTTTACCGTCTGCCCCAATGAACAACAAACAAAAACACAAGGAAGATCATATCAGATACAAAGAAGCGGGCCAAAAGATTTTCCCAGAAGTATTATTGCGATAAGAACATTTAATCCTTCCACGTCTGCTCTCTCTCTGACTAACTCTACAACAATAGACACAAGCTTATAAAGGATGTCCTTCAGATAATAATAATAATAATAATAATAATAATAATAATAATAATAAAGTATACTCAATAATAATCTGTCAAGCCCTAGGCCCTGAGGCCTTGCTATTTTTTTTCTTTTTAGTCCATTTTAATATTGCCTATCGACATGTTAGATTAAACAAAATTTTCACATCAATTAAATGAGTGTTGCCTGCATGATTAGCAGATCCCACTAATTGCCCCCCCTTTTCCACCACCGCCATTTTCCACATGGACGAGCAGCAAAGAGGGCTTTGTCCAGCAGGGCCCCCATCAAACATGTCAAAGATGGGTCTTTACCGCCTTCTCAGCCTGCTCCCATTCTCCTCGGGCAGAAGATGAGGAAGACAGCGACTGAGGGGAGGAGTGGAGACAGGATGCACTCTGATTGTGAGGGGGTTGGATTCAGTGTTAAGGGTGTTCCCCATGGTCCACGGCCGCCCATTGACGGGGAGCAACGAGAATGCAAACAGTGTGTGCTGGACACCCATGCAAGGGCTACATTCACCTACTCCCACACGTGCACCATCATCAATAATTACCCAACCAGCCCCTAGAGACAGGGACCCCACAAAGCCTCGGCCCCTAACTCATTGAGATAGGGGCCAAAGCATTCTCAGTACCCTCCTCTCTCCTCAGACTCTTTGTGTCTTTCTTCCTGGGCATGTGTTTGTTTGCTTCGCCTTAATTGACTTGATCTCTGTCGCATCTTTAAGGCTGATGTCCCAGTGTCTGGCAGGCTCAGTGCATTTGAGATGAAGCCTAAAAATCAGGAGAACTGGCCTAGATGAACACCGAAACTGAAATAGTTGTAACATAAGTTGCAAGCCATGTACGTTTGTTTCATGCACATGGTCAAAATAAAGGAAAAATGAAAAAGAAATACAACTAATAACTCATTGAAATGCAAAGAACTATGATCTGTTCTTGAAGAACATTCTCAATGCTTTAGGGGGGTCTGACATTTTATGATACAGACAAAACAAACATTTTATGATAAAGCGTCATGCCAAAGCTAACTAAAAGCTAAAAACTAACAGTTTTTGACTAATCAAAATAACCACCGCCACTTTTCAATCTTTCTGCATGCCTCTTGGAACTCCGCACAATGGTATGAATTTGGGGAGTTGCTGGACAAGGATAAGAGAGACTGTGTAGTTTGCACTTTCTACAAGATAAGTGGAAACGCTTCATCGAGTCCAAATTTGCAGAAGGTTTCCTTTAAGACAAAAACAAAGACGGAGGCTGTGTGGTGCTGGAGCATTCATGCAGATGCATTCTGTACAGGCCAGAGAGGGGCAAAGGAGAATTTCAGCCTGCTGCTCTGGGAAGCAAGCGGCCCTAAAACAAATGCACAAAACTGAGAGCAAGCTGCAGCCGCTGTTATCATTCATTCAGAAATCCTTTCTACCCACTCTCTCTCTCTCTCTCTCTCTCTCCTTCTCTCTCTTTTTGGCTGTGTTTTCCCTGCAGACTGTGTGAATCTAGTGCATGGGTCTGTGAGTATGTGGAGCATCACAGTGTGCTCTCTCTGTGCGTGTGTATGTGTGTGTGTATATA
>JANCOA010000040.1:13391667-13403377 GCA_024363135.1 Leptodoras oyakawai
GGGCCACTTTAGAGACACCAATCAACCTAATGTGCATGTCTTTGGACTGTTGGAGGAAACCGGAGAACCCGGAGTAAACCCGGGCAGACACGGGGAGGACATGCAGACTCCACACAGAAGGGACCCAGACCACCCCACCCGAGGATCAAACCCGGGACCTTCTTGCTGTGAGGCGACGGTGCAACCCACCAAGCCACTGTATCGCCCTATACCAGATTTCCAATATCGCTTTAGTCTTGTATAGAAAGCAGGCCTGTAGAAATATATTTGTAGTCTTCTAAGTCTTCAGAGAGACCCAAGTCCTTTGAAATACTGAACATATTTTCAAAGATTTCCTCATTTAAAAAATGTAAATATTTAAATAAATTTAGCAGCATATATTATGGAATAAATTCAGTGTTTATTCCTGACTTAAGATGCAGTGTGTTTAGATCTAGTACATCTATCATTTAAGGGAAGAAAATGAATACTAAATTAATCCAGGAAGAAGAATAAACCCTAATTTACAGTGGGTTAATAAGGCAGTTTAGCTGAATTATCACCTGAGGCCAGACCTCCCAAGAGAGAAAGTATATTGTGCAAACACTGCAACCTTTATTGTACTGCACAGACAAGGACTACTTAAACCTTTTATACTGAGTTTTGCCACACACAGGAAAAATCCATAAACTTTGGAATTATAACAAAATAACCCATTGAGGTTTTGACAGATTGGATTTTCCACTGTTCAAAGTCAAAATTGCCTCTACAACATCACTTCCCCTCTATTTTTATGGCAAATACAACAGCATCCTAATTATGTGTGTGGCCACCATGGTAAGACTCATCTTGTTAACTTGTACATGCTGTGAGCTTGTATAAATGTGCTACGGCCGCACTTTGGGATCTTTGCTTACTGCTTAGTCTGCCACAACTGGATCTCAAACCACAATCCAAACAGGTAACCCCATCATTTGAGCGAGTACCAGGACATTCTGTGTGTACATGTTCAAAACCTCTTTGGGGTATGATTTTTAGATCCAGTTTGAAGTATAAACCATAAAGCGATTGTGTAAAGTGATTGAGGCAGACAAAGCAAGAAGAAAAGATCCCAAAATGCATTTGCAGCGCTTTTATAGCAGTTTCATTGCTAGCTGTGTAAATTACTTTCTGGATAGACCTGGTATTACAATGATTGTATTTCCTTATGTATTTACTTTCAAAGACAGTGTGTAAAACAAGGTCTGGTTGTTGTAATTCATTGCTTAACCCCGAGGTCATGGATGTTGTCCAATGTCTGCAATGGGTAGATCAGAGCTAAGTCCTAAGCTAAGTCACCAGCTTCAGAATGACAGAGAATCTGTGTCTGAAGCTTGCCCCAGGGTGTCCGAGCAGAAGGCTTTGAGTGTCCTAAAGACACAGAACCACCAACCTGTTCCTCAAGAGGCTTTCATTAGGTTTCAAAGGCTTCCTGGTTTTAGATTACTGTGCAAATATACGTCTAGCTGTGTCCACCAGTTACTGAGTGCTGCAAAGATTGGGCTGATTGAACATATTAGTGCTCAACTTCACTGTGAAATCCATTTATAGTGCAATTTGAAAAAAAAATCCATCTTCCTTGGGTCAAAGGCCAAACGGGAAAGTTAGCAAGTATGCCAAGATCCCCCATATAGGCAGTCACCATTCTGCCTCTTTCTTTGACATGTTGTCAGTCTTAGGCTGACATGCAGAGGTCAAAATGCAAGCACACTTCATCAAGCAAGGATCTGTCTCTGAGAGATATACAACCTATGTTAATGTAATGGGCAGGCACAAGGTGATAGGGCCCTGAATGATGCCCCATTTATCTTATTATGTCTTTTATCCATTGTCTTAGAAAAGACCTTATGCTACTCTCAGTCTGTCCTTTAAGGGCATGTTAGGAAGGGAAAAAAAAAGTGGCCCACAACTTCCCCGGAATGGTTCACATTCATTATGAGAGCCCTTTAGCATAAGAATGGCTCCTGCCTGCATGCATGATTCTGCTGAGTAATTGTGATGGCCTTTTCTACTGACGGCTGACAAAAAAAGCACCGGCACGGGGGCTATTGTCATGGGCGCATCCATCTGCATCCAGGCTATTAAAGGATATTTGCTCTTCCTCAGGGCCACTGGACCCGGGTGGGTTTTTGACATGTAGCAGAAGGCTGTGGACTTTGGCCACCAGCTCTTGAGGTGCAGATTAGGGTAGCATAAGGGGCCGTGCTCCTGTCAAGCTTTCTAAGTATCACATGGACAAAAACAGAGGCAAGGGACTGACTGAAAGTTAAGTGTTTAAATGGGAAACAGTGTGGGGGTTGTAACTTTGTGAAGAAGGATGTTTTCCGGGGAGCTGATACACGTTAGGGTTTGCCTTCTCACTGCAACCGTTTCGGCGGTTGAATGAGCATCAGACACAAACGCACACAGACAGACTGACAGATGGGAGAAGCTGGCTGCATTCTGGAGATTCGCGTACTAACTGGAGTCTTAGTACCTCACCGTGAAGCCAGTACAAGGATGTATGATAAAGATATGAATAAACATGTTAAATTTATTGTAACACATTGTCAGAAACTCACCTGAATTGCAAGCCTAAAGCCAGCCAAGGGGCAAGTTACAGGTCGAGTTTCTCACCACACTTTACATAAGAAAATGCTGAGCAAGCCAAGCCTTACAAATATGAACAAATGGGAGATTTATACCCTCAGCACCAACACAGATTGCAATTACACCGCAGTCATCTCCAAGCAAAGCCTTGTTTACATTAAGCACACTGACAGTTTTGGTAACATATATTGTACAAAACCTGTCAACTCATACCTTAAAAAGTAAACTTAGGCTTGTTACTACACTTTCCACTGAAGGAATGCTGAGGGATAGGTATAAAAATGATTGAATTACGGGGTTATGGAAAAGTCATTGTGTGTGTGTGCAAGCAGCACTGCCACTGGGCAGGGAGTACCTGTGGGCTGGCTCCTACTGGGACTCATTTGGATCTGACAGCTCCCAATGTGTTCATTAGGGCTCTGATTGGGCCCTGCTCCTGTGGGGAGTGCCTGCCAGCCCCATACTGAATAGTCGTGATTGTGCTCAGCATAAATCGCCATCTGTTTCAGCAGGAGAGAGAGAGAGAGAGAGAGAGAGAGAGAGAATGGGCAGAAAGCCACTCAATTTTTAATCCATCTACATTTTGTGGGTTTAAGTCACTAAAAAATGAATAAAATCGGTCTCATAGGAGGTAATACTAATATTACTAAACTGCAGTAACATTCATATGCTTTTTTTCATCCTAACCATTTGCAAGCAGCAAATTTATCACTACATTAAAAAAATATATACTAGTATTACATTGGATTAGAATGTATATGGTAAAAATGAGTGCATCCCAAAGGTACTCTTTCCACAAATTATATCTCTATTCATATAAGCACACACATGCACAGTGAATATTGTTTTTGATCTTTAAAACATCAGAGAATATGTATATACCTATTCTAACACTGTGTAATTGAAAATCTGAGTTTTCTTTTTATTGGAAAATAAACAGAAGGTTTTTGAAATCGAAAATATTTGAAACATAGAAAGTAAATGTTCAATATCTTGAATAGATATTATTAGGTAGTCTGTACTAGTTCTAGGTCCCTATTTAAACGTAACCAAATGTGTGATATAGACCCTGTTAACTTAGTAGGAAAGGTCGGATTTGCTCATGAATAATCTCTTCTATTGAAGCATGTGTTCAGACGACACTCTCATGGATTTGATCTAAAATTGATCACAAGGCTTTGCACAATCTTGCGGGGATTGTACCAGCTCAAGTGCACATGGAAAAAGGGGATGTACAGAATATTAACAAACTCTGAAATGCATGTAAATATTTCAAAAATTCTACTTGTCACTCAATTATATAATTTGTAATGACAATTGTGTATGAAATTAGAAAAGAATTCAAAATGAATGCGTTTTCACTACCAGTCTCAGACTTTCGGATGCCACTGTGGCGTACTTCATATACAGTGATGCAAAATACATAGCAACACCACCTATGCATGTGACAGCTTGTGTCCTGCAGTGTGTATATAGCAATAGACATCTGTGGAAGCTTCTGGAGTTATTTCCGCCGCAAGAATGGCAAGTTATCATGGTTTTGGTGATTTTCAACGCAGTTCAATAGTTGGAGCTTGTGAGATGGGTCGGTCAAAGCACTTCGGACACAGAAGCAAAGTTTTTTCAAGGGTGTTCTGTGACTCCAAGAATTTTGGCAAAACTTCAACTTAGGGCAATAGTGTGGCAGTAAAAAGACTCTGGGTGAACGTGATCAGCATTTCTGGGGCCTCAACAAAGATCAGCGTGAGGACTGTGCAATGCTCCCTCCAAGATCCTGTGGGGGACCTACCAAGTATGAACTGGTATACCAGTTTTTCTGGTACTTCCGTGTACATCTCAGGGAGTTTTTCCTTTTCCACCATTGCCCCCTGGCTTACGCATTAGGGATAGAATTAATATAAATTAAATTGTTATGTTGGGATTTTATGCTTTTGTAAAGCTGCCTTGGGACAATCTCCATTGTTAAAAATGCTTTAGAAATAAAATTGATTCAGACTGAACTGAACTGAACTGAACTGAGCTAAATTGAATTGAATTGAATATACATATTCTAACATTCGGTTGCTTTCCAGCCTACAGACAGTTTTGCATTGATGTACAACTCATGCAGACTTGATTGTCTCTCAGTCTTTCTTTTTTGCTTCTGTTCTCTCACTCACTCACTAGCTCAAGCAAAAAAAAAAGAAAGAAAAACGAAGTTGCCGCTTGGGTTTTTTGAAGCATCTTTATCAGGCCTGGCAGCGGCATTATGCGTGTGCAAGCCTTGCTTTGCTTTTCATCTTTTGTGTCACCGAAGGTGTGACCAATTCATAGGGTATTTGTACAGGGTAGAAGACAACACATTGCATTTGGTGTTCTGTCCAAACGGAGAGGGGGGTAGGGGATGTAGGGGAAGACAGAGAGGGGAAAGAAGGTGGTGTGCACAGGGCCCAGGTGCTTTACATCTCAACAGCACAAAGGGTTATGAAGCATTACTCCACGGAGAGTCATGTCAGATATAATTGCAGGGTTCGTAAAGATAGTGAATCACATGCAATGCTTTGACCCTGCCCATGATGCCATGAAAGAGGCTATCAATAAAAGGTTCCAGTGCTGAAGAAATTTAAAAAAAGTTTTCTTGTTATTTGATTAGGCATAATCAGAAGAGTAAATAAACTGTACTTTGGTACGTCGTTACAAATCCTCCCGCTTGCTGACTCCAAAATGTGATTTCACACAATGACCTTGATATTGCAGAGTGAATGGAGAATTACACCAGAATACACGGGGAAGGGTTACGTTCCACTGAGTAACAACCATTTTCAAAAATGACTCCCAATTTTCAACCATTTGCATCTTCGACCACTCTGTTCACTTCTCTAAGTTCTAACTGAACTACTGCTAGCCTATGATGGAGATTTGACATTGATAAGCTGCCTCTTTGCTCAGCAAGGGGACGTATAGGCACCGCTATTAGAGATAAGCTTTATTCATCTTGATATTTCCCATAGCGAGCTCCTGCTGAGATATAAGCACATGTGCTGCGGAAGTCTGAATATGTTTCTGGGCACCAACAGTTTAAAATGTGGCAGGTACTCAGCAAGCCCTGCACCTTTGAGCAACCGACTAACATTTAATTGGAGGTGACCAACAAATGGGTGATAGGACCGAAGGGGCTCCAAATGCTCACAGATGGAGTTCTCTTGGGATCTAGGTGTTCCTGTGCTGTTGGCAGCCAAAGTTCCATGCTCTCCCACATTGGCACGTCTTGGAAAAGCTCCATCCGGCTCACCACGGGTGGGCCTGCAGACACCGAGGGCATCTTAGGCAGCTGGCACCAGTTCTGATCAACAGTGAGGAGTATGTTCACACTCAGATGCTAAGCAGGAAACTCTTGAACTACGCTCCAATTAGACCTCTAACTCCAGACCTCTCACTTACAGCACTGGTGGTACTGTTAACAGTAAAGTGAGCCATGAGTTGACCATGTTATTCCTTGGCAAATGTTGTGCAATAATCATTAACTGGATGTGAATGGTTGTGATTAAGTTCTTTTGGCAGAGAACTGTTAGTAGTAGTTTTTTGAACAAATGATAGAATTCTGTTCAGTTCCTTCATTTGTTTGTTGAGTGATGAGATTTTCAGAAAAGGAACAATGTACAAACAATCTTTTTTACATATTACCATTCAGGAACTGATGCAAATTTGGTAACATGTGCACTTGCATGGTTATTCAGGAATTTCAGGACACTTGTTTTATCTCTGTGCTCAAGTGAAAATGTAGGTCGGATTAAAGTGGATATCAAAGATACAGCGTATATCAAAATTCATATAAAATCTTTCCTGGGAGATCTTCTTTGTATTTTAATCACAAGACAGCCATGAAATGGAATCGTTCATCCTCCTGTGCCAAATGGATCCAACGTCACATTCAGGATGTGTGGTACAACCATAAGGAATCGGCCAATCTTGCCATAAGAATGGAGAAAACGAGCCATGAGCCTTCCCTGATTCGGTGATACTGTATTGAGTACAGTGCGGTGAGTGAGAACAAGTACTGGAGAGACGAAATACAGTCCAGTGGTCAGATGTGTAGATTAGAAAATGTGATTAATTATTTCTCATTTTGGAAGACGTCTTCAGGTAGGAACAGCTGGCCGTGGCATGCCCAAATCAGTAGGAGGGGTTTGCTAATGTGGCTGAAAAATTATTTATTGATGAGTGCTTCAGCTGCTTTTGCCGATTAGGCATCTTGGAAGCATGTTCTCCTGTCTTAAGGGAAATGGACATGAACTTCCAACAGCCAGGAAGATCTGTAGGGCAGGGAAAACTTACAGCACGGCCAGAAAATGAACCCCCTATTGTGTGTCTAATAGGAGTCCCTAGTGGCTCACACTAGTTCCATATGGAAGCCTAGAAATCAGTCAGACAGTATAGCTCATACTTATATATAGCTCAGACTCCACTGGTTTGCTGACTTGTCCTTTCTCAAGATTCTACCAGGTAAGAAACAATTAGTCTATGTGTATTTCTATTCACAATACATACAATACAAGCTCTTTAATATCTTCACACCTCAACCCAGACAAGAATTCACACAAAACAAACCAGTCTGTCGAAATCCAATGCTGTACTCTCTTCATGGACAATGTCGACAGCAGTCTTGTAGTCACACAAAGGTTAAGAGAAAATTACTGAGCTAGCTTTGCATACTTGGTAGGAACTGAGATCTTAAACTAAAGTCAAACTGAGATGCATAAACAGGCGAACGTTAAGACGTTTTTAGCCCAGAATAAAGCTGATGAACATATGCATACATAACATGTTGAGGCTTAGGCCTCCTGCTGGGAGCAGGCACGACAAAGGCTCTCTAACAGGAATACCTCTGGGATCGCTAATGATTAATTAGCTTGTGTCATTAAGTGAAGTAAATGTCATGGTAGCTTCCTAGGGAAGCGGTCACACCATGTGTGTGCTAAAGTGCCCCAAGGGACCATAGGCACAGTACCCAGGTGAACACTGACATCTAGTGGCTAAAGTAATTCTTTCAGCAGTCAGCAGAGTATATGAGCAAAACTAAGTTCAATGCGTAAGAGCTACAGCTTTCAGACGTTCATTTATTCAGCTTTGGTGACTGCTTTATCCTGGTCAGGGTCACAGTGGATCCAGAGTCCATTTCAGGAATTCAGGAAGTGGGAGGAAACAGGAGAACCCAGAGGAAAGCCATTCTAACACAGGGGCTAACCTAACAATGGACTGAAATGCCACACGGAAATCAACACAAGCTCAGCAGTGCTGCCCTCTGTGCCACAGTGACACACTGATAAACAATACAACTGACTTTTGTTGTGGCAGAAGACTATATTAAATTCATTGCTGAGAATGTTTCCGTGTAATGCAATGACTGTAGTTCCATGGTCATACACCTGTAACCCATGTACTTAAAAAATGGCTACACACAACAACTAGAAAACCACCATAAGTTGTCAAACATGAAATGTAGTACAACAAAATACTGGAAATGTCCTTACCCAGGTGAAGAAAAGGCCTATCAACTGGTGCAGCAGAGTCATACCTAAATGTAGACCAGTTCCCGTGCCCTTATTATACTGTACTGTATCTAATAACTTTGGTTTCCTAATTTTACTTTCCTGCTCTTTTTTTTCTAGCTGTGTTGCGTCTCTGACATGCCTGAGTAGTAGAATGGAGACTGGTGCTAGCTCTCAGGCTCATTAAGGAAGGTTCAGCCAACTGTGAGCCAAAGGCTTTTTCTCTTCAGGAAGGTTATGAAGGCAATGGTGGAAATACACAGAGAAAGAGAGAGAGAGAGAGAGAGAGAGAGAGAGAGAGAGAGAGAGAGAGAGGGACAGGCAGGCAACTGTTCAGATGGTCTCTTTTTAAAAGACTCATGCCTGATAAACACATTACCAGCAGTCGCAGAACTCCCCCTGGAACACTCTTACTTCACACACACCCTCACACACATAATGACACACCTGTCAGAGCCTTTCCACTTTGTAAGCACAAGCAAAGCGCCCAGGGCCTCCCTCTGGTTCTCTCTATATGGCACAGCATGTCCCGTGTATGAAAGAGGACCATTCAATTGCTTTTCTCAGTTATAACCCTGAGATAATGGCATTGGCAATTTCACATGTACATCAGCATCCTTTTTTTGTTCTTTCACAATCTATTTTGTATTTGTTTCTTTCCATCTTTTTTTTTGCCTTTCCCTCTGTTATACATCTGGGGTTTTTTGGGTCCACATTCTTTTGCGTGCCTACACCCATGTTAAGAAACTGGCTGTGATTCAAGGTTCGGTGAGCGAGTGTGTGTTTGTGTGTGTGTGTGTGTGTGTGTGTGTGTGTGTGTGTGTGTGTGTGTGTGAAGGAGAGAGAGAGAGAGAGAGTATATAGTTGGCACTATTTCCTTTGTGGTCAGGGCGGTCACACACGGCCTGCAGGAGGCAAAAATGAACATGGCAGATGGAGTTCTGATGGTGTGCTGAATCCCGGCACAAAGACACCCAGTGTTTTTATATGCGAGGGAGGTGCAGGCAAGCCTGCTGTAATCCCGCTGATCACGTCTTTGATATTCAGATATCTGCATTACTTTCAGCTACAGCATCATAGGCACAACTTTTTCCAAATGTATAACTGTCACAACCGGCACTTATAAACTGCTACATGTTTGCCATTCTGTCACATTTGTTTTCCTTGTTGTTCCAAAGACGAGTAATTCTACCTGAATTCTACCTATTACTTCTATTCAAAGAACAGACATACAGATGTACTATATACACTACAGCAAATCTAATGCTTTTAATAGAGTAGGAGACACTGATGTTTAATCAGTACCATAAATCTTATGGTTAAACTGCATATCAGTAAACATGTTGTGTTTGGCAAATTGATTCACAAGAAAAAAAACACTAATGAGTTAGCCATATAGTCCAGCTCCAAGACTACGGAGTTATGTTCCTATTATTCCTATTTCATTTTCGACATCTGTAATGGGTTCTGGTATAAGGAAGACTTGTGAAAGATTTATATTAACAACTACTTTGGTCCTTTATTCTGCCTTTACTTTGCAGGCTATGCCTCAACACTGCCTCTGAAGTTAATTAGTCTGGGTGCTTTGGTGGCTGCTCTACAGATCCTCAATAGAAAACAGAGAGAATCATCACATGAATGGGAAACTAGCATCTAAGAAAACTAGCGTTTTTTTCTACACTTGAGGTTTGTCTTTTGTGACCATTACCCTATTCAGCCATGGTTTTCACACAGCTGTGGCCTCAACTGGAAAATCTTTTGTGCCGGCTCCGTGTATATGATACATGGAAGGTAGCCCTCATAGCATTAATCTGCTGAAAGAGCCTTGTACAAATACTTTTAATGTCTTCCTTTGGCCCAGAGAGGACAGTCATCTATTGAGCACTTTGGCCTGTTGAGGTGGCAATCTGCTACCATGAATGGGAGGCACCAAGGAAATCAAAAGTAATTACTTTTAAACTGTTTCAGCAGTGAAAACAAGCATCCTTGAATGAATAGAAACCCTTTAAAGGGTTGTACTCTGGTAGCTTCTAGTAGACACTCTATCTGGGTGTTTATCTTTCTGCATTGTATCATTTAGGTACTCTTTAGATCCAGAATGCATCTGTTTTTGCATCATGGTAGGAATACCATTGAGTAATGTGCCCTAAAGTGTTAGAATTATTGGCCTGCTTAATTTAAAAGCATTAAATAGAGAAACCCCATTTCCATAAAAGTTGAGACACTTTCTTAAAATGAAATAAACTAAATAAAATGCAGATTATGTTTCCACTGTCATTCAGGACATCTCAGATGGCATTGGGCCCAAACTATATATGGCTTCCTCTTTGTCTAAGACAAATTCAAGTTGCATTTCTTGATGCAGCAGTGGACTTAACTGACAATGATTGTCCAAAGTCCTCCTGAGCCCATGTGGCTATGTCCATCATACGACAGTATGACAGTTTCTCAAACAATACCAATGGGGCTCAATGGTCACACACAACCAGCATTCGGTATATGAAACATATAGTATAAAACATATAATATACACTATATGGCAAAATATTTGTGGACACCTAACCATCTCACACACATATGTAACACAATTAATTGTCTAAAATTTATTTGTATGCTGTAGCATGACGATGTCCCTTCACTTAACCCGTTTCATCCAAACAATGCCCCTGTGCACAGAGCAAGCTCCATAAAGGCATGGTTCAATTCAATTCAATTTGATGTAACTTGCATACACTGGATATTGTCACAAAGCAGCTTTACAAAAATATATAAATTCCTGATATAAACTTACATTATTAGTGTATCTCTAATCATCAAGCCAGAGGCAACATTGGCAAGGAAAAACTCCCTGAGCAGACATGAAGAAGAAACCTTGAGAGAAAGCAGACTTGAAAGGGAACCTATCCTGACCTGGGTGACACCAGATTATACTGTAAGTCATTTCTCATCTCTAACAGGAACTTTTATGAACAAATTATGAATATGAGCATCATTTCCTAATTCTTTAGAGTTTTAAATAAAAGTCTATATTATCAAAGTGAAGTTATTACAGTGTCGTGACAAAGTATTTGCCCCTTCCCAATTTCTTCTAGTTTTTGCTATACATTTGCTATACATTTCACATTTAAATGTTTCACATCACCAAACTGATTTGATATAAAATAAAGACCGCAACACAACATGAAATACAGCTTTTAAATGATCATCGCATTCATTGATGAGGGCTGAGTCTTTGACATCGCTGTGGAGGAATTTTGGCCCAGTCTTCTTTGAGGAATTGGTTTAATTCGGCTACATTGGAGGGTTTTTGTGCATGAGCTGCCAGTTTAACGTCTTGCCACAGCATCTCAATGGGAATCAAGTCTCGACCATTCCAAAACTGTGATTTTGTTTCAATCAGGTTTTCCCCTCTATCCGTCCACTACAGCTCATCCAGAATGCAGTTGCACGTCTTGTCTTCAACCTTCCCAAGTTTTCACACACTACCCCCTTACACCGCTCCCTCCACTGGCTTCCAATAGCCGCCCGCATCCAGTTCAATACCCTGACCCTCACCTACAAGGCAAAAACTGGAC
>JANCOA010000040.1:13498673-13509524 GCA_024363135.1 Leptodoras oyakawai
ACACCATTAATCCTGACCAAATCTCCAACTCCATTTGCAGAAATGTAGCATTTTTATTCTACAGCATTTTCCACTCCTGCCTAAAACTTTTGCACAGTACTGTATATGTATAATTTGTTGAATACATGTAAAAGTTGTTGTCCATAACATAATTTGTAATGAAAATTGTTGCATAATGAAAATCATATCACGTCATACAAGTTGCAGTGATATAGTCAAATAAAAGAATAAAAAAATGGAATAAAAAAATTGCATATTGTGGAAGCCTGAGGTATGAGTGTTGGGCTATATAGGGAAATAGTAAAAACCAACAATATTTCTCAGTACTTGTAGGAACTTTCATGATCTTATATATTGAAAATGCTGAGGGTTTTGCAACAGACACCAGCAAAACACTAAACCCAGCTTATAACAATTTTTTTTTTTTTTGTTAATTAAAATTAATATATTTATTAAGGAAACTGAGTCAAAATAAAACTTCCATTACTAGTTTGCTGCTATTTCTTATTAAAATTATTGAACTGAATAATAATATAAACTGAATATTGGTATCACGTTGTGATGTCACCCAGACTATGAACATTAAAAGTGAGTAACAATGCTGCTCCATAAATACGTTTCTTAAGAGTAAAGCTGTCAATGCAGTTCTGATGGACAACATATCCAGTATGTAAATGCTGCATGAGCTTACCTGAGCTCAGTCGGCAGTATGTACAAGCATGTGATTTGGATTATCTGTCTGTCACCAGTGCTACCACTCAGGTAGCTCTCTCTAAAGAATGATATTAATTGGCATGAAGTATATATTTGCATTCCCTGTAGTGATTGATGGAGCGGCTCTTAGAATTGACGACAAACTGCGAGTAGCCAAAGAAAGGAGAGAAGAGCAAGAGAAGCAGCAAGGTGAGTCACATATTTAGTTAGTTTTGTTTTGTTTTTGTCGCACATGCGGTCCTTTTTCTGTTACAAGTTTCAGTAGCAGATTGTGTTTGTTATATTGTGCAGTAGCGCTCTGGGATATGTGTGTGTGTGTGTGTGTGTGTGTGTGTGTGTGTGTGTGTGTGTGTGTGTGTGTGTGATTGATCAATGCAGCGGTGCGTGGGTCTCAGATCTTAGAACGGGAGCGCAAGGCCAAGCTTCAGGTTGAGAAGCAGGCGGAAGAGAGACATCGAAAGCTGGAGGAGCAGCGCAGGAAAGAGGATCAGAGAAGAGCTGCTGTGGAGGAGAAAAGAAAACAAAAGCAGGAGGAGGAGAAGGTAAGCTCATTGCTTCTCTTTCTAGCTTTTTTTTATTGGTATTATATTTATATTTAATTCAATTTAATCAGCCCATCCAGTGAACTGTGTATGTGAATTATGGGGAAAGAGGCAGGGTGAGCAGTGAGCAGAGCATTCAAACCTCTGTATATAATCCTTTTGTTAGGAAAGCAAGAGACAAATATAAACCACTGTCATCATAACCTTACATCCTTATGCTCATTAGTAACTATAATGACGTCTGTGTGGCCTGTAGTTACAGCAGTACAACCTGGGCGAACTCTTATAATGCTTCACCACTGAATAGACTAGTAGTTACTGAATATTTTTGTGCAGGTAGTTTAACAATTCCAGAAAGGCAATTCTATGACAACTGTTTAATCATTTAATGAGCTGCGCTATTTTTAGCTTGGCCTGTGTTTCCTTGCCTGGCTCACATGGTTCCAGCTTCAGCCCTGGTACATTTATACCAGGGTATTAAGTTCTTAAGTGGTACCTAAGCAAGGCTTGCTTGGTGGTGCTAATAGCCTTGTGCTGGTCCTTGTTCTAGCTGAGAATCATTGTATTATATGTGTACACATTGTATTGTTTTGCTGTATAGGAGCACTATGCGGCAGTGATGCGGCGCACTATGGAGCGCAGTCAGAGAGTGGAGCAGAGGCAGAAGAGATGGTCCTGGAGTGGCCTGACTGACTCGGACAGAAATGGTACGAGTATGAATGCAGAAATGTTTCTAAATTCTTCAACCGCTTCTTCATAAAGCACAAATGTTTTACATATGCACTAGATCATACTGTTCACAGATCTGCTAATTGGGTGATGTATGGTAGCCACTGCCTTGCTTTGGAATATTTTTCATTCCCTCTAAAAGATCATATGACAAGCCATGCAAACTGTCAGGTGTAGGCAATGAAACACTTTCAAGTCAATATTAGTTTAGATGTTGCCTCTATAACGCAGGCACTGCCTGTCTGTGTGTGGGTTTTTTTTCATACTGGTTTGCATTGGGCTGTGTAAGTTTGCTGGCGAACAGGTAACTCCCTGATGATCTCAGCTGTGTTTTTCCAATTCTCCCTCCTTGCGGAGAGAGTGTATGCATCTCCCTTAGCAATGTGTCTATCCATGCCCCTCCCACAGGTGAAAGTGACAGTGGCCCCACCTCCTCCCCAGTCTCTGTAGTAATCTCCCCAGCCTCTCCGGTCTCCAAGCCTCCCAGAAGCCACACACCACAAGGTGGTCAATGCTTGCTTGCTTGCCCCTTGTGGCACAGCTTGGCACGATCTGGCCCTGTACACTCTCTCCTTCTCACTTCTTTATGCCTTGTATTCACAATGAGGAAGTGCACAAGTGGTGCTCTCTCTTTTATCTCTCACTCTTTTTTTTCCTGACTGAATTGGGGCATTTACAATGTCTCATTTTGTATATGCACGGTCTAAAACCAGCCACGTATCTTTAACGTTTTCCTAGATTAGGAATAGCTCACTGACGACTAACAGCCTGAAATGCTTTG
Source organism: Leptodoras oyakawai (assembly GCA_024363135.1). Taxonomy (NCBI): domain Eukaryota; kingdom Metazoa; phylum Chordata; class Actinopteri; order Siluriformes; family Doradidae; genus Leptodoras; species Leptodoras oyakawai. The sequence continues at coordinate 13,501,440 of JANCOA010000040.1, forward strand.
GTTTGGCATGTAACTTTTATGCTATTAAAATGATGCTCTTTTTGCACCTTTCAGACTCTATTATATGTGCTGTTCTTTTGTCTGTGAGTGTTTGTGATAATATAAATATATGAATATGTTTATAATTTGAGAATATGACAGTCACAATTATAATTTGATACAAAGAATCCTCTGTTTACTTCCTTTTGTGTCTTGTGTTTTAGCCTGTACTAAACGTGTGTTTAATAATCCACTATAACCTAGACCCCAGACAAGACAAGATCCCATGTTTGCTTTATTCCCCTAATTTTGCTACCCTGGTCTGTTGGCCCTATAGACAAGCGCTCTTCCTCTACTACAAACCTCAAACAGCCTGCAGACTCCGCTATCAGCAAGCGCCTCTCCTCTTCCTCCGCAGCCCTCCTCAATTCTCCTGACAAAAGTAAGTTTTCCCTTGCTCATGTTCCTCACACACCTCACTGACTCCCTGCCTCCATGTTTACCTCCTCTCTCCCTTCATGCAGGATGTCTGCAGTTTTCAGTGTTATTCAGGGGCAACAAGACATGGCTGGTAACCCTTTGCAAGTGCCATTCTTGCATGTCTCAAAATCCGAACTTATCCACTGATTTTATCTGCTTTGTTAATGTGATCAGACTGGAAAATAATCACTAGGGAAGGGCATTTAAGTGTCTTTTGATTCACATTGGCTCTCATGATGATTTTACCTCGAATGGTTGGTTTGTATGAATAAATTTGTCAAATGCTTTGAATAGGATGTCACCGCCATTTTGAAAGGTTGCACTAATGACTCCTGTGGTAGTGCTGTTTTTCTCTTCAGCTTTTGTTTGCTCCAGAGGAATCATTCAGTAGTGAGCTGATTTTTCCACTAGCACCATTTGTGTTGGATCCATCTTGATTTCCTTGCCTTAATAAGAACACTTTTTACCATGGGATGGGTACCAGAATGTGGTTCCTGAAATCATATCACATGAGTATTAGTGAAATCATGTAAAATCTATTTATTTGTGACTATTCTTTTTAAATCAATTGTTGGTGTTATCAGAGGGAGAGAAGAACACAGTTTCTATGCTTAGGAGGTAAAGAGAAGGGTATTGTATCCAAACTTATTTAACTGTAAATGACAATATAAATGATGTGTTTTTACTAGGCTAATAGAAATAAGGTCGTGAACAAATATACGTTCAGTAGGGAATAAACAAATAAAAATCTGGGCTGTTGGATAAACCTTCAGAAGTAAGACATCATAAAGCAGTCTCTCCTTTATTAAGTCTGTTTTAGGTTGTGAGGTCTCTTTGTCTTATAGGTGCAAAGCGGAGGAGTTCGTCTTTGAACCGGTTGCCTAGCAATGTCCTACGGGTTTCTAAGGAAGCGCATAAGCAGCCACAGGTGGAAAAGACAGGTGCAGGTTTTCCCCTCTTCCCTTTCTGTAGGCAGTTGTGCAGAAGATGAATAAAAGTCAGTAGGTTATCCTGAGATTTGCATAAAATTGCTAGCCCGTCGTTTGATAAATATATAAGAATGACAGACAGACAGTCAAGCAGATTATTCTTAACAAACAATTCTTAATCCGCAACAGGCAGGCATGTGGCAACACTGAAAGTGATTAAAACATCATGCTACCTTATGATTAAACATATTGTGAGGTAAAAAAGACTCTTGTAGTAATATCTTTTACATGCACATAATATTATTTATGTGCAAGGCAAAGAATAGCACAGCTTATCGCCAAAATGTTGGCTAACAACTCTGTGAAGATCACAAACACAACGACCATCTACTTATTTATTTTCCTTGTTTTGCGTTAATACACTTGCGGCAACTAATTGACCATGCCTTTATTGTTTTATGTTAGTTTAGTACACATTGTAGCCTAGTCAGATACATTTCCAGACACCTAACACGTGGGATTGGAGAGCACACTGGACTGTTATTTGCCTGGTGGGCTAGTTAATGCATTTGTCCTTTGTCCACCCATGTGAAAAGTGAGGCATATTGGTTTTTGTTTGTTTGTTGTTGTTGTTTCTTTGTTTTGTTTTTTTATGAAGGCAGTGTTATTGTCTGACATGGCTTACTGTGCAACATAACCACAAAGCTTTGAGTTCTTTTTAGTACAAAGATGCTCAATACAATGCACAGACTGTAGAGTACTAGAAAGGATTCCATCGTTAAACAGAAAAAAAATGACCTTTGTTAAATGATGACCCAATGTGTTATTTTGCTGTAGTCTGTTAGTCTTATTCAAACCTTCTTTATAGTAATGATAATGTTTACAAACCTGTTTATTTTGTAATCCCTAACTTTCATTTAACATTGCTGAATGCTTCTTTTAGATCCTTTAGACAGTCAGACGGACTGCGCTCCATTCATTACTAGGCTTTAACTTTGCTGATTGACGATTGCCTTTAGATCCTGTCCTGAAGAAACGGAGCTCCTCCCTTTCCCGTGTGGGGAATAGAGCTCCACCCACTGGCAAACCAGAGAAACCGGCACCCTTTGAATCAGGTGCTTTGTCAAATCATGAAGGTTTTATACGCTTCTGTGTGCATCTCCTTAATAACACACATGCAGATGCTGCTCTGAGCTGCCTGCCCTGCTCATGTAATAACCTAATATTGCAGCACGATGTTCTACTAACTATATGATCACTTACTATTGCAGCATGATGTTACACTGCTTAATTCCAGCTAACAAGAGTCCGAGTGAGACAAAGTGTTAAAAGAATGTTTGTTTGTTTGAGCTTGTGTTAACCCTCAATGTTTTTCCTTATGCATCACTACTTGTACCAGCAAATAACAATGTCTTTTCTCTATATGTAATTTCTTCTGCAATGCTTCCCAGTGTTTGCTGTGCATGATGAAGTCATAACTGCCCTTGAGCTGTTGTCCAAGAATGGCATCTTTGTCTAACGTAATGTTTATGTATGAACACGGCATTGTTTTCAGTGACTGAGCGAGCGAACGAGTGAGCGAGTGAGCCAACCATTGAAATCCTCTTCCTTAGAGTCTCTATCCTGCAATCACACAATCAGTTGCTCACTAATGACCTGCATCCCTTTATTAAAACCAGTTCAGAAACTACAGTTCAGAGCACCTCAGCCAGACAGAACTCTGTGCCTCCTTTACACTGTGCCAAAGAAAGTGGTAAAATCAGACCCTTCAGATCCGCTCAACTCTGCTTATATTCAGTGTCCTCTAAGATAATAAACCTCTGCCAAAATTGATCACATTCCAGTATGGTCAGGAAAGCTATTCAGTAGAGACCCGACTTGGAGTTAAATGCTTTATAGCTCAGGATGTAAATATCAGGATTGATGTATCTGCCAAAAGAATAAATGTAAATGGTAGGCTTATAGAAGCTTCCTTTTGAGTGTCTACGTTTTATCCTGCATAGTCAGGAACACTAACCTAAGCATTAACCCATTTCCCTTATGTCTGGCTCTTAAAGAGCTCCTGCTGAGTTTCATTTGATCTCTACCCTGAATGCTTGATCCACGTGTATTTTTGCTTTTATCTTTTGTCATTCTACATATCTAATGTTCTACTAATATCCCTACAGCAACCTGACATGACTCCAGTCAGCACCAACTGGTGACGATAATCATTGGTGTTGTGTTGACATCCTCTTATTACTTTTGAATTATCTTAGCCATCCCTGTGTCTCTCACCCTTCCCACACCACTATATGTTTATCCTTCAACATTTCTATCTCTTGTTTTCTGTTTTTCATTTGATTATTTTTCGGTGTTGCCATGCTGCGTGTGCGTGTGTAGCCCAACGCCCGTTGGCCAGTCCCATGGACAGCAGTGTCCTCAGTCGTCTGCTCACCCCTACCCAGGCCTCTCTAGCTAGGAGCAAGAGTGCAGCAGCCCTCTCAGCCCATGGAGCGGATGAGACAGGTAACCTAGAGAAAATCTAGAGAGCGTGAAGTGGGCTATTGATGTAGAAACTGCTGTAGTGTTGATTTATGCTATGGTGGCTCTGTGGCGCTTGACAATGTGCACTGATCAAGCATGCTTGGATATTTCCACTTAATCATGTCTATGACAGTCATTCAGGTCATTAAATACTCTAATAGTAGTCAGTGCAGCTTGATTTGAGTTCTAAGGGTACACCTGTTAGTCTGTTTGCCGAGTCTGAATCAGACAAAATTGATACTTTTGGTTTGTTTTGACATTGCACTTAATTAAACAGACCCAAAACCAAAGAAAAACAGCAAGGGCGTCCATGTCCGAAAACATGGTCATGATACTCTTTCATTCATTGTCAGAAAGCTAAATGAACCTTGAAAAGCCTAGTGTGTGTAGAAATCACAAAAATCACCTTGAGCTTGGAGAACAGTGCCAAATAAATAATTAGATAATTATGTAAATAGCTACTATAAAAACTAAAAATTCATCCATCCACTTTTTTTATTCTGCCCAAATATCCAGATTTCTCCTGTTATTTGGTTCAGTTTGCACACCTCGGCTCCAGCTTGCATCTACAAAATGATGCCCACAACCCAAAAGACATATTTGGTTCCCTTTCCACAATTGAGTCGAATTCTGAGCCAAATCACTTTCTTACTGCAGCTGAAGCATGTTGGGGTTTGCTTGGAACTGGACCAAGACCACAGGACATATTGTGATTTCTGTGTTCTTCTTGTGTCCAATGCACCTGGTTCAATTCAAATTCAAATAAAAAAAAAAAAACTATTCACCGCATGCTAACACACTTATTTTCTCATCTTCATTTTTAAAATGACAAGTAGACAGAGACTGAAATGAAGGTAGAGTGCTTGGGTCAGCTCTCCTCCCCTGACTTACATAAGTAAGATTTGAAGGCAGGGTCACTGTTTCTTGAAATAGACACAAGCATGATATGAATCAGCAGCAGCTTATGGATCAATTATATTCAAGTGTTTATCTCTGTATAGCAGTGTTCATTATCCCTAATGATCTCTGTTCACCCCTGTTGGTCCAAATCCACCTGGTTACTATGAGGGTAGTAAAAGAAAATTAATCCATCTCAGATTGATGCTGCAGTGTTGTGCCTACTTTCATTATACTTTCACTACTTGAACAATAATAATAGTAATGATAATACTGACAATGCTGACAGTCATAGACAAAGAAAATTTGTGACAGCCCTGTTAAACCAATTTGAGTTTTTAAATTACTTTGTGTGTGTGATTGTGGCACTTGGCTCTTTGAGGGCTGTTCACTGTTCGAGACTTGAGGATTTGCTTTGATGCATCAGGTGTTCAGTGTGTGATCTGCTTAAGAGCTGCTCATCACTTGTGATTGTGTTGGGATGCGAGTGTTCCTGTCCCCAAATGATTTCCTGACTCTCTGTGTGAGTGAGAGTGTGTGTGACACTGTTTGTGTGTGACACTGTTTGTGTGTGACACTGTTTGTGTGTGACACTGTTAGTGTGTGAGTGAGTGTGTGCATCACACTGTTAGTGTGTGAGTGTGACTGAATTGGTATTGTGTGTGTGTGTGTGTGTGTGTGTGTATAATTGTCTGTATGACTGTCCGTCTTTCACAAATCTCCCCTCAGTGTCGTCCACCCGAGCCAATCATTGCTTGCTCCTGAATCAGTGGCGTAATCTCCTCCATCATTCAGTAGAGATCTAACACATAGCAAACTGTTTTGTGCTCTTATCATCCCCACCCTTTCCTCTTTACCCCTCCTGCTTATGCTTCACCCACTGGCCTGCTTCTGGTCCTTTTCCCGGCTCCACCCGTCCCATGATCGGCTGACCATGTCCTTTATCAGAGTCTCACCTGTGTCCTCGATCAGTGTCGTCCACGCCTCTGCCGCCCTCCACCCGCGGCCCCATGCGGAGTCGCAGCACCGACCGCCAAAAAACCACCCCCAGCTCTACCTCTGCTTCTTCTGACTCTATCTCCAACATGGCCCAGGTGAGCTGAATCAAAATGGCGTTCTTTACTTCTAAGGATAATATTTATAGTATTACTACTCTTGTATCAGATGCTGCTTAGATGCATTTAATTAGTGGTTGTATGGGAAGGATTAAGTATGTGCTAAAAACTAAAATAATGGAGAGATTACAGATATCGGGGGATTATTACTCCCTACACTTCTTTCTCTGTCTGGAGTAAAGAGCGATTAAATATTGCACTTGCATTGATGTACCAGTTTTATAAGCATGTTTTGATTTGCAAAACAGACTTGTCATTTAGTTCTGATGCTAATCGGGTAACTGTCCTTTCTGTTGAGCTGTATCCAGTAAAAGTTGAAACGTGCTCTGACAGGCAGAGGAAGCAGAATTTCCATAGGCACTTGCTGAGCTGCACTGTCCTTCATTGTCAGCAATTTACTGAGACGACAGCTGTTCGTATTTTTATGTAGCAACATTTTGTCAAAAACAAATTAAGCACATAATAAACCTTCTTGTTTAAACCATTACTCAAATTAAGCAACATCAGTTGCTGCAAATGACAGTGTGAGATGTTCTGTGGCCTGACAAGATCTCACAAAACCACACACTGAGCCGTTGTCCGGGCTTTAGTCAGAGTGGCATCAATGCACAAAGCAGGAAGCATCAGTTGAATGCAAAGCAGGGTGGATCATATCAGCTTGTTTTCTAAACTCTAGTACATTTCTGACCATGGTAATAACATTTCAAATGCTACTGTTCTGAACAATTAAAATGCTACATAAATGTTCATTATGTCACTACATATTTAAAAACTGACATTTATGTGGTAGGTTTAGTGGCTAGCACTGAACTGTTTTATTTTCCTACAAAATACCCAAAATTTGAGTCTCCTACTATACTGAGACCCCTCTGACCACATTTATAAGGCATAAGACACTGCAAGGACTCTGAGGAAATTGAGCTTTACAAAGTCCTAAGAAATGGCTGCGTCAGTAAGTCAGTCTGCCAAACTACTATTTTTGCAATATACACTCTTCATAATATATTCTTGGCCACTGCATGTTCAATAATGTTCAAGCACATAGCAACTGCAGACCATAGATAAGGTTATTTTCACTTTGGCATCTTATGAAGCGTATGTGGAAAGCAAGGTATAAGAACATGGATGTACCATAAAACAAAGTACATTTGAACCCGATTAAAAAAAAATAAAAAAGACTTGTTTTTGTTACAAATTGAGAGATGACTTTAGTTATGCAGGCACCCTCTGCCTTTGTCCCACTGCCATTTGACTGCCCTTGTTCGGAGCCTGGCAGCTATGCCCTGTGTAATATAAATAGATGGACCTCTGAGGCCTGGTACATTCACCTTGACATTGTCAGCTGCTGTTTCAGTAACAAACTGCACTGTTGGATATGGTACTACCACAAAATAAACAGTAATAATCAGTTCAACCATTGTTAATTTTTATTAATCCATAATATTCAGCAATATATTTTTTAAGTATTTATTGGGATTGTTTTAAAAGAAATTTTAAATTAAAAACTAATTCTAAAATTAATTGATACATTTTGTTTAATGTTTATTGAAATTTTGTGGAACATGACAAAAAAAACAGTACAAGGTTGTTTGTGGTTACAGTATGTGTCCTTGTTTTTGAGTATCTGTTCCTCCGTATGTATTTTTACTACATCATGCCCACTCCATTTTACACGTTTATTTAAAAAAATATTTTTTTATCTCATCCATAGCTCGTAAGCCATGTTTTTCCTACATGCACATTTCTCTTGTGATTAGTTTATGCTTGTTAAGTTATATTTTAGTTACATATCATTATCATTAAGATGTTTGTCTATATCTCCAAAGTACATACAGTGTATCACAAAAGTGAGTGCACCCCTAAATGTCCAAATTGAGCACTGCATGTCATTTTCCCTCCAAAATGTTGAAGAGGCTAAGGGTAAAGGTTATGGGCTGGCCAAGCATGTCTCCAGACCTAAACCCAATAGAGCATCTTTAGGGCATCTTCAAGCGGAAGCTGGAGGAGCGCAAAGTCTCAAATATCCAGCAGCTCCGTGATGTCGTCATGGAGGAGTGGAAAAGCATTCCAGTGGCAACCTGGGAAGCTCTGGTAAACTCCATGCCCAGGAGAGTTAAGGCAGTTCTGGAAAATAATGGTGGCCACACAAAATATTGACA
>JANCOA010000040.1:13629260-13639449 GCA_024363135.1 Leptodoras oyakawai
GTGATGGGAAATTGGCCCTTAGTGTGTGAGTGCGAGTGTGAATGTGTGTGTGTATGTTCCCTACGATGGATTAGCGCCCTGTCTAGGGTTGGTTCCTGCCCTTGCGCTCAGAGTTCCCCCGTGACCCCGTAACTGGGAATAAGCGGCCAAGAAAATGACTGACTGACTGACAGTACCAAAATGTTGACAAGGACTAGGTACAATATTGAGATTTTTGATGGCAGATCGCAAAATGATACTTACCCAAAATGGATGAATATCTTAAAATGTAGAAACACACTCAGAACTCATTGAAAACAACCAAAATGGATGACAAATAAATAATTAAATAATTCAAACCTGGTTTCATTTCGCATGTTCTGAAAGCTCTTTTTAGAAACATGCTATTGGCCAATCAGCATTCAGGAGGCTGTTGCTGTTGTCTGAAACTTCTAATTTCTAAGCAATGTCATGTGAGCAAGAGTGAAGTTATATTGAATATCAGCACAGCTGTAATTTTGCCGTAGACATGAGGCTGTAGGCCAGTCGGCACAGGTAATCACAGCCATTAGGATATTCAGTATAACTGCAGCATTACTTTTAGACAACCATTTTATAAAGAAGAAATTTATATTGAGTAACTGATATTTCGGACACAATGTGGCCAGTTTTTTTTGCTGTGTCAAAATGTATAGATCCAAAAGAGGCCACTCTCTCTGTTGGTCCTTATAGGTGGCTAGCTAACTCACATTTATTTGGATGCCCTTGTTAAAGATGTTAAAGATGTCGCTCATTTTGCTGAAGTACTGGTTTCAGTGGTACTGCTGCTAAAATTGGAATTTTGTGTGGCAAACACAGACAAATAGTGAAGTATCCCAGGAAGGTACTAAATATAAGCACTTGTAGATTGCTGTGTGTCCAAATTAGTGAACTGGAAATAACTGTTGTGAAATGTTATTTACAGCAGTTATGGTTTATAGCCTAATACTGTACAACCTCAAAATGGCTATGGACAAATGAATTGATTCATTTGTGATTACAAGCTTGAAGATAAATGTCGGTATACAAGAAAACAGTTAATCATTTCATTGAAGTCATTATTCAAGTCGTGATGCTTGCTGGCCATATTTCTCTTGCAGTTTGCATGGTGGAGAATTTATAACTTGCGTTGCATTCTGGTTTTGTCGCATCTCTTTAATGCCAGACTTTTGTCAGGGAGATATGAAATATGCCTTTTAGAGCCCGTCTTTTCCATAAGTTGAGAGTGGCAGGTTTTCATTATCTGTCCACCTGCTGCTGTAGACGCTGTATACGTTTTGAACATCTGAATCTAACATGCTCAGTCTGATAAACTAACTGGCAGAATACTACATCAGATTACTGCTGGCGCATTTAAATGTCAAATGATTTCATATAGAGAAATAATACGTTACAGTCACTGGTACTCAACCAGGATACAAATTCCTGGGTTTGGTTTACTTCTTGTTTGTCATGTAAAGTCAAAAAGAAGTGTGTGTATACAGTATATTGCCAACAGTATTTGTTTGCCTGCATTCACACGCATATGCACTCGAGTGTCATCCCATTCTTAATCCATAAGGTTTAATATGATGTCAGCCCACCCCTTGCATCTTCAAATCTTCTGGGAAGGTTTTCCACAAGGTTTAGGAGTGTGTTTATGGGATTTTTTGACGATTCTTCTAGAAGTGCATTTGTTAGGTCAGACACTGATGTTGGACAAGAAGGCCTGGCTCACAGTCTCCACTCTAATTCATCCCAAAGGTTTTCTATTGGGTTGATGTCAGGACTCGGTACACCAAACTCACTCATGCATGTCTTTATGGACCTTGCTTTGTGCACTGGTGTGCAGTCATGTTGGAACAGGAAGGGGCCGTCCCCAAACTGTTCCCATAAAGTTGGGAGCATGAAATTGTCCAAAATCTCTTGGTATGCTGAAGCATTAAGAGTTCCTTTCCTTTCCTGGAACTAAGGGGCTGAGCCCAACTCCTGAAAAACAACCCCACACCATAATCCCCCTTCCACTTCCAAACTTTACACTTGGCACAATGCAGTCAGACAAGCACCGTTCTCCTGGCAACTGCCAAACCCAGACTTGTCCATCAGATTGCCAGATGGAGAAGCGTGATTCGTCACGCCAGAGAACACGTCTCCACTCTTCTAGAGTCCAGTGGTGGTGTGCTTTACACCACTGCGTCCGGCACTTTGCATTGAGCTTGGTGATGTAAGGCTTGGACGCAGCTGCTCGGCTATGGAAACCCATTCCATGAAGCTCTCTATGAGCTAAGAAGAAGTTCTTGAGCTAATCTGAAGGCCACATGAAGTTCCCACTCTGTTATTTTACGTGGCCTACCACTTCATGGCTGAGTTTCTGTTATTCCCAATCACTTCGACTTTGTTATAATACCAGTCAGTCATTATCTGTACCGCTTATTCCCAGTTACGGGGTCACGGGGGAGCCAGTGCCCAGCCAGCAACTCTGAGTGCAAGGGCAGGAACCAACCCTAGACTGGGTTCTAATCCTTCGTAGGGCTCATACACGCATTCACACACTAAGGGCCAATTTTCCCATTACCAATTCACCTGCCTGCATGTCTTTGGTCTGTGGGAGGAAACCGGAGTACCCGGAGGAAACCCATGCAAACTCCACACAGAAATTTCCCAGGTCGCCCCACCCAGGGATCGAACCCGGGTCCTTCTTGCTGTGAGGCGACCACGCTATCCGCTGTGCCACTGTGCCGCCCTGTTATAATACCACTGATAGTTAACTGTGGAATATTTAGTAGTGGGGAAATTTCATGACTGGACTTGTTGCTCAGGTGACATCCTATCACGGTACCACGCTGGAATTCACTGAGCTTCTGAGAGTGACCCATTCTTTCACAAATGTTTGTAGAAGTAGTCTGCATGCCTAGGTGCTTGATTTTATATGTGTGGCCATGGAAGTGATTGGCACACCTGAATTCAATGATTTGGATGGGTTGAGTGAATACTTTTGGCAATATAGTGTATGTGTGCATCAGGTTTCTTTGACTTGTTGTGCTCACTTACAGTTTTTCCTCTCCGTATCATTGACTTTTTGAACTGAACAGCTGTTTCCCCATCCTCCATTCAGTCATTAACATCGACTTCACCTCACAATTTGGAAGTGCCAGTGAATGGCCACTTGCAGCCCAAATAGAGGAGGGTATACTATCAGATGGACCATGCCCATATCGGCACCAACAATTTCGATGAAATTACTGCTGTTTTGTACAATTAGCCCTTAGATATTGACATGGATTCGTCTAAGAGGAAATGTCCCATGAAAGTCAATGAAGGCACATTAATATGCAGTAGTGGAACACAGGGTTGTCTTGGGTGGTGTTATCTGTAATTTTAACCACTTTGATGCTAGACCGAGTAGCCTCAGCTTTAATTTAAACAAGCTTTTTGTCCACTGTGTTTATCAGGTGTTTGTGGCAAACCCAAATAAGACACAACCTGTTTTGGACATCCTGCTGAAGAACCAATCCAAACTGGTGGACTTCCTGAGTCAATTCCAAACGGACCGCTCAGAGGATGAGCAGTTCTGCGATGAAAAGAACTATCTCATCAAGCAGATACGAGATCTCAAGAGGCCTGCACCACCGGAGGAAGCGTAAAGGACAAAAGAACAGGAGTGGACAAATGGGATGGTGATATGTTTTATGCAGCTGAGGAAATAACAATGAAAGAATGACAAACAGGCCTGTCTCAGATCCCATTTCTTTGCAGCTGACCTTTAAAATGTGCAAAAAAATGTCAATATGTGCAAACTCAGTTTTTCCCCATTGCTTAGGAAGAAGTGTAAATTTTCTGTGTGAAAATCAAGAGGGACCCAAGTTTATACTCTGAAGCTTTTCCCCTTATGTGTGAAACATTATTTGATGGATTATTTTCTGACATCAGTCTCTCTGTAGCTCCTGACTGTGAACACTTTATTTTATCTATGGTAAAAAAGCAGTTTAAATAACTAATTGAGGCCTTTCTAGAGAAGTTAAAATGTTTTTTTTCTTCTTTTAATGAAGCACGAATTGACATGCTTAAGGAAGAAAGCCATTTCACAGTCATTTCTACTACATTTCAAGTCTTAGATGAGGCTCTTAAAGCTGTTTTTAGGGGGCATTAAAACCACATGTTAAAAGTGCATTTGAAGCAAAGGTGTATATGAGACATGTCATGAATTTAGAAAGTAACATACTTGTTTATGCCAGCCTTATCATCATAATTAAATCAATTTCCCATCTCCCCAAAAGGCAGCTGGGAATGTTTTTTTTTTTTTTTTTTTTTTTAAACTGCCTATAATTCAGAATTTGCAGACTTTATAGGTAGATCTCATGGTTGGTTGATACACTCAAACCATTGTCTATAAACTGATTATTCTGATTTAATTTGGTCAACACATTATTTAAGATAGATTTTTTTAATGGCATTGTTACATCCATTACCTTTGAAAGTAATTCTGGGTTTGTGTATTTTGCTGATGCACACAAAACATGGACATTGAACCTCTTCACATGCACTGTAACATTGTGGGAATGATGATTACAGATCCATGCTTGATGCTTCTTCTGTGCTGCGTTATGAATTTCAGCCTACACACATGAACCTAGAGACCACTGAAACCTTTAACAGATGCCTCCAATACACACGCATTTAACACCATTTTCATACCATCACCTGTACTGTCAACCTGAACTAAGTCATAACTGTGGTAATGTGTTGTCTCTTAAGATTGTATTTTTAGGTTCAAATCTATCTTGCGCTTTTCCATACATCTTGGTTATTCGAATTTTTTTTTTTTTTTTTTTTTTTTTAATGGAAAGCGAAATGGGATTCTACTGACTAGCCATCATTGAACCAGTGAGCTTACCTTAAGTTTCAACCTTGTATCCAGTGTACTCTTTTTGCACAAATTCATCTCTTATATACCTCAGATTTTGAGTTGCTTAAGTGCTGTGTACTTAAGTGTCCTTTCCCCCTCATGACCAGTTGTATGTTAAATTACCAGGGTGGGTAATGTCAATTATACAAGTAAAATCTCTTAAATTTTGGCCTTTTGCTAAATAGGATCTATAAGGGAAAACATTAACTGTGATATGTGCTGGTATGGTACTCTTGAATGTGTGTGCTTGATCTTTTTTTCAGTGTATGTGGATGTTTTAGTTCTATAGAGTAAAAATCCCTTTTAATGTAGCACAATGGTGCCAAGACAAGCAGATGTGAACAGCAAGTAGAGTGCAGGGTTTAATAAGATCAATGTGTACTTTTTTTTTTTTTTTTTTAACCTCTGTCTTTTACATGTTACTGTGAACTTCCATCATACCAAGATAAATCCTTCAGCACAAGCTTATATTAATTTGTCCTATAAAATTTAAACCTTATATTAGTCAAATACTGGACTGGTGGGTCAAAAATGAATTTCATTGTTCAGCTAAATAGTTTATATCATTATAATTGAATGGTACAATTTTGTGTAGGATGCAAATCCCAGCCACTCACATGCAGGTTTAATAACTGATACATGTTTGTTGATGAAAGTGATGGAGAATGAGTCCAGTGCTAACTATTATCCTTGTTTGGTGTTTCTGGCTTCAGGATTAGGCTTAAATATACATTTTTACTCTCCTTTCAGTTTCTTATATTTTCTGTTGTCTGTTCCATCATATTAGGATTGTATATGTACATAAAAGGTTTATTTTCAGAAACAAGTGTAAAGACATATTGGAAATAAAATAAACAACCGTGCACGGCTCATTAATCATTTAAACAGGTAACCACCAGAGTTATAAAGTTGTAAACAGTACTGCTTGGACATCTCTCTGAAGACACATCAGCTGCATTGCTTATGTAAGGCCAAAAAAAAAATGCTGACCATGCACAGAAGAACGGCCAATTTTTTAGGGCGAATACAACTACAGTGCTGGATTGAGTATATACACAAACTGCCTCAGTTTTCTTTGCTCCCAGTCCTGCAGGACCAGAGTTTCTACATTTGAGACTTTCCCACGGTTTTTCGTAGACCTGGTGTTTGAGCAGGGGAACACATGCTGCTGTGATGTGGCTTAAAATGAACACTGGACCTTCTTGTCCTTCGCATCACTGGTTATTAAAATGTACTTCGAGTCACTGGTTATTAAAATGCTGGCATAGGTGCTCTGGAGCCACGAGTTCTGCCCGAGCCTCCTGCACTTTCCTCTGCGGCCTCACCACATAAATTATTAGTCAAAGGTACAGCAAATGTCATGACTTATTAAAAAAACTGTATAATTATACCAGTAAAATAACGAGTAAAATGTTTTCTCCTCAAAAGGTCCCTCGACCCCTTTATAGTCAGACATTAAACACCATGTCTTAGCAGTAGCAGTTTTACTGTCTCATCTCCGGCAGGTTCATTTTACATGTTGACAAGCTGTATTATTTAAAGAGCTCAATGGCTTCTTGGAGTTTTATAAATACCCTTATGCTTAAATAACCTGGAATGTTAGTATGTGTAACCTTCTGCTTCTCAGCCCCTGCAATTAAAATCACATAAACAAATGCTGAACTTGAACAAAGTCACTTATCAAAGTGTCAGTGGAGGTGATCCAGAGCTGTTAGAGTCCGTGTACGATCCTGCGGAGTCTCGTCCAGCTCTGTGTGCAGCCTCACCACAGAAGCCTACTACCCCATCCTAGCTACTTGGACTTCCCTTCCACTGTTGCTCCTTCACTCTCTTTAGCTCTTGGGCTAAATCTGAGCACTCCTGCTTGACCTGGCGATATCCTGCATTGGCTTTTCTAAGATCAGCCCTCATCCTGTTTGCCTCCATGTCCTTTTCTTGGATCTGCTTAGCAAGCTCCTCCATCTGAACACCAAATTTGTGAATTTCCATCTTCAGAGTCTTCACCACCAAAGCTTGACATGCTGCCACTTTTCTTGATTCCTTCATCTGCTCCTCACATTCCTCCAGCAGCCTCTGCAGCTGATTCTTCTCCTCTTGCATGTTACTCAGTTGTTCCTCAGAGGTTTTAAGCTGGTTCCTCAGCCTCCTTCTGTCTCTTTCTATTTCATTTATGGCTGCACAGATTGTCGAGATGTCCTTCTCGTTCCAGATGCACCTCGCACTCCTGTTGCAATCTGTATTCAGTGTTTCACACACATGTATATCCTGTCCATCACCTTGAGGACTGTGTCTCTCCACTGGACAGCCATTTCTGATCATTCTCTGTACTAGATTCCTCCTCTTGATCATCTCGTCTTCCTGTACACGTCTTAAAACACTTACATAGATCTGCCTCCTAGACTCAGTCCTGTTAGGTGACAGACTTAAAGGTGCATAATCGATTTGTGGTTCTTCAGCATGGTAGACTTTGGTTTCTAGCAAGTCTTGGAAAGTGAAGTGAGGAGGAAACAGTTTTTCCACCCAGTGATGGTTGGAGTCGAGTTCTTCATGCGATCCTGCACCGCATGTTTTTCTTGAACACATTACTAAAGACTACTTAAGGCATATGATCTGGAAAGAAACAGCTACTCGTTCATGAGACTGAGAATTGGTTCTTCCTGTGTTGCTGTTTTTTTTTTTGTTTACCTCAGTAACCATGGAGGACTAAGCCTATATTCAACATATCAGAATCAAGGCACATATAACTGTGATGACTAAAATACTTGTGATAAAATAAAAATAAATAAATTAATTAATTAAATAAATAAATAATAATTGTTATTCTAAGAAAAAAGACGGAAGCCAGGTTAACGTCGCACCTTTTCATCAAACCTGTTTTATTTGCGCCATCTAGTGGTAAAGCTGCAAATTGCGCACCAGTGTTTTCTCAAAGCAAAAAATATAGTTTGTTGCTGGTAGTGGGAAGCTTTTATATACAGTACTATAAAAAAATAATAAAATGATCAATGTACAAAAAGCACATTATATGCTGCATATATCTGAGCATTTTGTGTGTAGGAAATACAACACCGCTTGTGCAGTTTCGGACGTGTTGTTTTCGCATGGTGTACATACCGCCCCCTGCTGCCCTGATCTAGCAATAACACGTCTGGGGAATAGACTGATTAAACAATCTCGAGTCTAACAAATCTGAATCTAAAAAAACTGGCAAACTACACATTTTTTTCTCATTTTTTTACCTAGACACGGATTATAAAAGGCGATCATTATATCGCCATATAAACAGTGAACACAAATTAAAACTGAGGGCTAAGACTTATTACATTTAGGTTTATATTTAGATTTGTTTTTGCACATGCAAAACGGTTTCTGCTGCATATTACAGCTTAATAGTGTTACTGTTCTTATTTCTTGCCAGTTGGGACCATCGAAAGAAATGATCCAGGATGTTTAGAAATACTTAAAGGTCATATCAGATATAATCACCTTTTAAACAAAGGAAAGTAACGTGGAATGTAGAAACGGAGCATTGAAATCAGATTTTGCTCACCAAGTTATTCTTGGTTTATTTCTTTTATATTTTTTTTTACAAATAGTGTAGAAGGAACA
Source organism: Leptodoras oyakawai (assembly GCA_024363135.1). Taxonomy (NCBI): domain Eukaryota; kingdom Metazoa; phylum Chordata; class Actinopteri; order Siluriformes; family Doradidae; genus Leptodoras; species Leptodoras oyakawai. Next base: position 13,637,773 of record JANCOA010000040.1, read on the forward strand.
TAACTGTTTCAGCATACAGAATAAACCAGACACAACCCCACTAGCAGTAAAGAAGTGAACAGAGTTTGACTAGCTGATGGCTGGAGGGAAATCCAGCCGGGAATGGTTAGGGAAACTGCCTTTGATGCACAGCACAATGGCCCTATAGAGTTGTGGGGGTAGGGTTTACACAGGTCAGAGGTCAGTTCAGCCTTCCTGTGCCTTTCCAGCTACCCGATAAGGCGCCTAAACCAAAATGAAATACTCTATCAGCACACCTAAAGTTTAAGTCTAAACTCTGTTTGTTTGTTTTTTTATTATTACTGAAGAAGAGCTTTTCTCAAGGCTGATGCTTTAGGGACTGGATTTGGTTTAAATGAACAGTTTTTTTTGTTGCTGGGAGCTTAATATAGGCTGCATCTCCTCTGTGCTCTTACCCAACCCCCAGTAAAGAAAGAAAGAAAAACACAAAAGGATGCTCTTCAATTACATGCATGACATAACTTTTTGTGCTCCATGGAGAGCTGGCGAAAGGCTTCAACATGAAACATCTGCGCACTATAGCTGGGCTTCACAGAGTTTTAGGAGTAATATTCATGTAGGAGTAATATTTATATTCATATTTAAAAAATATATATATACAAAAATCCTACCACAACCTGATAACGGTAATCATGATAGTTCTTCGTATTATTATTATTATTACTACTATTATTATTATCACTACTACTACTACTACTATTATTAATATTATTATTGTTGTTTTGAACTTCAAGGCAAAACTTAAGAAATAGACTATCAAGGATTTTTTTTTACCACTTTCTGATCCCAGTATGTAGTCGAAATCATACAGACTATTGTTATTGGCTCTGTTCTTCCTTACTGCTATTTTCCCCCCCTTTACATTAAGAATGAACACTAATGCATTCTGATGTCAGCTCTTAGGATTTTGAGTAGATTGTAGTTTCAAACAACCTAATATTCAACAATCTAATGGGATGATATAGTATAATATTGCTTCATGAGTTGTTTTTTTTTTTTTGTTTTTTTTTAGACGACTGGTGGGAGAAAAAAGGTTAACACAGTGAAGTCCATCAGGTTGTGTTCGATTTGTTTTAATAAGCGGGAATCAAAGACGGAGGAGCCTCTATAATGACTATGCAAATGGAATTGTAGCGGATGTTGTCGTGCCTTGAGTGCAGGAGGGTTGTTATTTTTTTTTAGGGGTGTGTGAGTGTGTGTGTGAGAGAGAGAGAGAGAGAGAGAGAGAGAGAGAGCACTGGGGAGGCGCCCAACACAAACCCAACACATGACCAGACGTTCGCGCCTCTTTTGGATTCTCGGAGATTCAAAACAAGTTTTGGAGGTAGGTTAACTGACAGATTTCACCTCTAGAAAAGTGGTAACAATGTTTTTTTTTTTTTACAACAAGGTTACTTTCTGCTACTTTAACATTTGGTTTGTGATTTCCTGACTTCAGTAGCACATGTGTGTGAAAACCATCGTGTTTTCGTTGGAGAGGCTTTTGTGTGACAAACCAAAGCGTCCGTGGTGGAGAACATAAGAGTTACCATGCAGGCGAGTCTGTAGTTCCTATATAATAATAATAATAATAATAATAACCGTAGGATTTTCATAATTACAAAAACAATTTACGAGAAATGCTTCAGTTCTATTTTTATTGCTATTTTGAATAAA
>JANCOA010000040.1:13757915-13771751 GCA_024363135.1 Leptodoras oyakawai
TGGTCCAATTTAGCCATGAAACCTCCCACACTAAAATGACAGGTGTTTCAGTTTCATTGTCTAACCCCTGTAAATGCACTGCTCTAATTGCCCAATGGTTTATAGTATAATCCTCTAAAAATAATATAGTATTTAGCTGTAAAAGAAATACTGTAAATGTACAGAATTGTTTACAGTGTACAGTAATCTATGGTTTTACAGTGTACAGTTAAAAATGGTTAAAAATTACCATTTCTTTGAACGGTTCTTCCTTTTGGTAGCCATCAAAAAGCTTCTGGCAGAATTCTGGTTGGATAATTGACCACTCTTCCTGGCAGAATTGGTAGTTCAGTTTATGGTTTTTATTGGTACAGATCTGACTTTTAAGCACATATTCGATAGGGTTGAGGTTAGAACTTTTGGAAAGCCATTCCAAAAGCTTAATGTTCGCCTGCTTTATCTATTCCACATGCGAGTTGGGGGTCATTGTCCTGTTGGAACACCCAGTTGTGTCCAAGTTTCAACCATCTAGCTTGTGATTTCAGGTTATGCTGAAGAATTCTGAGGTATTCTTACTTCTTTGTTATTTTATACACTTTGTGCATGGTTCCCCATTCCCTGTTCCACTGGCAGCAAAAGCATGATGCTACCACCACCATGCTTAACAGCTGGTATGGTGTACTCCGGGGTGAATGCCTCACCTTTATTCTTCCTCATCTGACCATAAAACCTTCCTCCAGACCTTGGCAAAGTAGCTCCCAATACCTTGGATTTATGCACAGTTGTTTGAACTGACAATCTTGGAATAGGCAGTTGTTTAGAAATGGCTCCAAGAGACATTCCTGAGTGCTCAGATCTGCGCTGAGCTCTTTTTGCTTTCCCATTGTCAATCCAATGAGTGCTGTCAAACAAACCCTTTTTATGTGGGCACAGAAACTACCAGCTATGGTCAAACATGATCACTAACAGGAAGTTAAGAGGCCTTGGCAAGTTAAAAGACATTTTGGAAGCCTGCATGTATATATTTGAACCTGTGTTGATTTCTGAAAATTCCCAAAAATGTAACACGTGCACCGAATTCTTTTCTATTACCAATGTATGTTGAAGAAAAGAACAGTTCAAAGAAATCATTAAAATCCCAATAATGCCATGACATTCATGTCCATGCTGAGTATATGTAAACTTCTGACCCCAAGTGTAAGTTCTTGTTACTTATGGAAAGTGTTTCATATTTTTAGCCGTTTGAAGACGTGAGCCAGTATCAGCAATCATGTGTTGCCCAGACATTTTACATGCTTGGAGGCTCTGAAATAAAAAGCATCTTATTTCATGCTCAAGTTCAAGTAAACAATCGAGCACTCACAAATGATATCAGTGATTATCTAAAATCCAGTGGGTATTAAATTAGTTATTACATGTTCGCCTGTAGTGAATGGTGTTAAGATGTCCTGTAATTAAACACCAAATTCCCTCACTGCTGTTTATATTACAGCTGATTGAATAGTGTGTGTGCCGGGGGGGTATCTGAGGCCATTTGGCAGCTTTAAGCCGTGAATCACTCACAAACACTTTCTTTCACACCAGTTACCCAGTTCAACATAAACTGACGAGTTCTACTTGTATTTGCAGCGCTTGGTTGAGTAGTATTTGTGATGTGTGGAAGCCAATATCGATGATTTTTTTGGAGTATTTGATATCAGAATGTTTCACATCCTAACCAGATTAAGATGTTTTCTGGCTTTGTGACTGCATTCTGATTTCACAGTTTTCCTATTTATTAAAGTCAATAAACATGTTCACGATGTGCTGTGAATTTTGTCTGTGGTTTTAAAGAGGCTTTCGTGTTAGTTGATAAGATACAAGGGATCTTTATGAACTTTGTGTTCTTACTCTGCGACTCAAAGAAGCCTTTTTGATATCCAGTTTCACAAGTGTGTGTCAAAAATGCAGGGCTAATTAAGGTATGAGGAGCCACACAAAGCCAACTATATAGACAAAATGCGATCTTCTTATTCAGTCATCGACTCCTTTGATCTGTAAAAAAAAGTGTCAGACAGAGCTATAGAGTTTCACACCAATAGCAGCAAACAAACCTCATTTTGCCTGAGTGTTTACCTTCTAATGCCCCCCACCAATGTATTTAGCAGGCTCTAATTTATTTCCCATTGCCCGCCTAATCTGGCCACCTAACTGACCGTGGGGCCACACACCCTGAGGCAGCATCCTTTGCATTCTCACACTTGCCCCTTTCTCCCCCAAAGCCAGATAAAGCTTGCTTGTCTCTAGCTGTGCCTTTCTCTCAGAACTTGCGAAGAACCTTTAAAATGGTAACGAAAGCCTGGTTATCAGGCCTGGGCCAATGGAGGCTTTAGAAAGGGTGGCAGCAGCTGAGCTGACCCCAGCTCCTGCCTACACTCTGAATGTTAATGGGGATGGGAGAATGGGCAAACAGACCCATTGAAATGCGTAGGACGAATGTTTTCTTAGGGTAATAAAGTGGCAATACAAGAACGACCCAATTTTAAGGTCAACTGGTCCATATTATGTGGGGGTGAATGGGGCACTGGGGTACTGAGTGTAGACTGATTTATCTATTACTGAGAGCATCAATTAGGCTAATTTTTCCTGATATTATCAGCTCATTGTTAGATCGCGGTGAGATAACGATACTGCCAACAAACCTGGTAAAATTACACATAGGTTAATTGTAAGGCAGTCAGCCATGTGATATCGAGCTGTAACAAAATGTTTCACACTAGCTAGTTCCTATTGAGATGTTAATGAAACCGATGTTGATCGAAGAGCCATTTCTGAAACAAGCATAATTCTCTTTTTACACTCAATCCCATTCATGCTCTGTGGAATTCCAGGGCCACAAATTTGTCCATTAGTGAGAGTTCTGAGGCAAATAGTGCTCAACTTTTGTTGTCCATTGAAAGTAACACCAGCCCACTTTCACATCCATAGTCAACAGATCCCCAGAACTCCTCAGCAGCTTTCCATTGGCCATTGGCTTTCCAAGCCACAGTCACACAGAATGAATGGGGCTGGCTGAGGAATGCAGGACACAATAGTCGGAATGCGATGTTGCTGAAAGCCTCCCCCAAACCATGCAGACACACACATAGCCGCAGTGATACATACACATGCTTTCACAAATCCAGACATGTTGAGGCCCTAAGTGTTCTCTTGATGAAGTTTGGTGTGGGAAAATATACTTTAGGCCAAGAGTGCATAAATACACAATTACCAGAGTGACATTAAGTGATAAATCACGAGTCTAATTTAAAGAGGCTATAAATTGCATTTCTAGCTTTTGCCATCAGTCATAAATTATTGCTGCTCTCTTGGTCATATGGTGAACCAAATGGCTTGTCAAAACATCAGCAAAGGAAATAACATACATTTTTTGAACAGCCTAGTTTAGATGAGTCAGCCAAACGGTATTACAAATTTTTACTTTATTGTAGTGGTGTGCAGGAGAGAATGTGAAGTGAAGTATGTAGTGTATGTGAATAGCGAAGTATAAAGTGTGCTTTCTGTATTTGATTTAGAAATTATTTCTTCTTTACATTTTTTATTGCTTTATATTTCTTATTTATTAATAAGCATTTGAAAAAAAAAATCTAACTTAATGGATTATGTAATCTGCATTCTGTACTGTTACTTCAAATGTACTCCTATTCCATGTACTCTTGTTCCTCCATCAAACAGACCATTACACAAATACAGTACATTAAACAATGATTTGATTATTTTGGGGTCCAATAAGAAAATGAGATTGCTGCTCATGTCTGAAAACAGTTACAGAGCTTTTATTAGATGCAAGGATTTACTGCAATCATTTTCTGCACGGGAATCAAATAGTAAATCGTGAAACATTTAGATCTTATTCCATAAGTCTACTGTATATCCTCCTGTTCTGTAAACTTAGTTAAAGTTCAAAATTGGCATTCTGCATTTGTCCCTCATTCTCACTTACTGAGCAAGCCTAACCTCAGGAATCTCGCAGCAACCACACACACACTCACAAACGTGTGTCAGAGACAGCATCATGAGTGTCTCCTCACAATTTATGATCTGTCATGACTTCTATGTTATATTTTTTTTTTACTACCGGCGCTGGAGAAAGCATATCATCGCCGAGAGCCATTTGTGTTCAACGGTTTGCGTTGTTTAAACATTTTTGACATACTCTCCTTAAACTTCTGGAGTCTGATCCACTCAAATGAGTTGACTCATATCTATAGACTCTAGACTTCTTGCTTAGAAACATCAACTGACTCATTAACGTACTGGCTACTGTTAGCAATGAGAAATGTTCCAGAAAGGAGGAGAGTACTCCACAGACTTACAGTGCCTTATGGAATAGCCTGGATCCATAATCTTCTTCAATTCTTAGTTAAAAGCATATGGCCCTTGACATTTTTAACATTTTCCAATCATCTGTGCTGCACTTGGTGCAGTTTAGTGGACAACTTTTTGTCACCAAAAGTGCTTCTTTCGACCCCCTATTTGTGCGTGCATCTCTGTGATGAGAAACCTAAAATGCGCTAAATCAGTTCAGAGTGACAGAGAGTGAGAGATGCTTCTTGCTGTCACGATATAGTAACACGACTCGGATTGCATTGCCTCTAACGAAACAGTGCTGCTCAGTGTTCATATGACAGTGTTACATTTCATAACATGCAGACATATCAGAATGTTGCATGTGTTTGTGGCTCAGGGCCATGCAGTAGGCTCTACATGTTTTTACTATGTCTGCTTTACTATACTATAGGCGTATACGTGTAGTGTATCCTCCATGATTCTTCATTAAGAATTGTACCTAATATAAATCCAATAAAAACCTTTATTCTTAATAAAGAGTGATTAAAAAAAGTGTAGAAATATTTGGGAAAAAAAAGATTAAACAAAAAACATCATGAACAACAATGACACTGTCGGTGAGTCATTTTTCCCTTGACAGCAACTGTTTTAGTCTGCCAGTAATACTACCTTGTGTGTTTGTCTATAAAGCTTTGACATTTCTCTTCTGATTCATCTCACTCCACCAGGTGTGCACCTTGAAGAAATTTTTCACTGTCCATTTTCCATTCCCTGCTTTTTTTTTTTTTCATTTTTCCCTTCTTTTTTTCCATAGCAAAAAAAAATAATAATTCATTGCATGTGTCACACATTATCTGACTCATGCTGTTCTGCATTAGCTGACTAGCTACCTTTGTAATATGGGAAAAGAAAAACATTTAAAAAATGACTAATAAATATTATAAAGTCAATATCATTCAATTAAAATATTAAATAGAAATAAACTATATTATTTTTTGAGTCGCTCCACATGCAGTAATGCTTTTTGTGCTTCCCCTTCTCATGATGTCAACAAATCAAACTCGTGTTTTATTGATCAGGGTACTGCTTAGCACAGATATGAATCTGAGAAGAAAGAAAACTACGTTTTCTTAATGTGTCCCATGTTACATATACGTATATTTCTTTTGTTTAAGTTCACCCAAATGTTTAGCAACTGTTATAAGCCATCATTAATGGGCTGTGGTGGCTCAGCGGTTAAGCCGTTGGACTACTGATTGGAAAGTTAGGAGTTCAGATCCCAGCACCACCAAGATGCCATTGTTGGGCCCTTAACGTTCAGCTATATAAAATATGTAGATGTAAGTCACTCTGGATAAGGGTGTCTGCCAAATGCTATAAATGTAATGTAAATGTATTAATGACTTCTTGGTTCACTGGGGTATATATGCATACATACATATTTTAGTCCTTTGTCATCATGTGAAAGATACAATACATAAAATAAGAAATAAATTCTACTATCTATAAAAATAGATAGGCTACAGGCATGAATCCACTGTTGGAGAAATAATGCAGTTTAAATCAACCAGAACTGTAAAAAAAAAAAAACCTTCCTGGAAGAGGACACACAGAGGAGGATGGATAGAGAGCCAAATATTCCTCCAAGGAACACAGCTGGAGAAATGACGGTAACATTTTGAGGTCACCAAATCTCCAAATCTACAATTAGACACCTCCACGCCAACAAAGTGCATGGAAGCCGCGCCTTTTCTTTTGTATAACCACAAACACACTTCTGAAACTTTGATTGATACCCTTAGGCTGGTTCTGTGGTCAGATGAGACAAAAATAGAGATTTTTGGCATTAAACATGCAAGGTGGGTATGTATGGTGGAGGATATGTGATATGATGTTATACTGTATACAGAATGTACAATATACTAAATGTGGGGGCACCAATAATTGCAATGCCAATTTTTTAAGAAGGATTCTTTTTTTTTTTTTTTTTTTAAATAATTTTACTTCAATTAAAGGTTATATTTCTCATACACGTTGTATCTTGTAACCTGTAGAACTTAAAAGTTTAATATTTTGATTAAATTTGTATGTGTCAGACAGATTAATCAAGGTTAGATGATGATGATGATGATTATTATTATTATTATTATTATTATTATTATTATGTACAGTAGGCTAAACGCTGTTTTCAGTTTGAGTATTAGATAGATCATTTATTGATCCCCTGGGGGAAATTCAAGAATTATAATTGATATTGTTTTCATTATTACTTATTACTAGAGTTAATTAATCATTAACTGTTCAGTTAATTAGTACAAAGAATTTGAATTCGTCCCAGAGCGTATTCTTCCTTCTGTAGAGGTCAGACACCTGAGTCAGATACCCCCCCAGGTGAACGCGTGTTGCGCGTACACGCGGCTTTGTCTGGAACTGCGTTCACGTGAGCGCGCAAGTCTACGCGCCGAAGACGTCGTATCGCGCGCGCGCGCGCAGGCAACGCTCGAGCACACGGCGAGTGACTCCAGCCTTAAAGCGTCCCGTCTTGAAAACTACACAGCGCTGAAGGACAGAAGGGGAGAAAACTTCTCTCACAAACTTTTCCCTCTTCCTAAAATCAGCCGGAATCCCAAGCCGAGTGGATATCTCCCAGCCAAAACATTTCCGACCTCTTTTTCTGCGCGTTTGGTTTGGTGTTTGTAGCGTGTGCTCGCGGCGGCGCGCGGCTCTCCGGCAACTGGCTTTTTTCACGCAAAAGTTTGACCTCGCGAGACTCCCGGCAGGAACCAAGTATTTTAGAAGAGAGAGTTTTTTGTTTTTTGTTTAAAAAAAAAAACCCTTTTCATCAACTTTTGACCGGAAAGGGACGTTCCGCGAAAACGTCCGTGTGTGAAGAAGTGTAAAACTTTATGAGACTTTGCAGTGAAATCAGTGAGACGGCGCATCTCCATGTGGAAACCCGCCGCGGCTCTCGGAGACACAGTTTAACCGGCCAGCCTGCGCTCTCTGACCGCCCGCGTGTGCTTAAAGCTCTCGGCACTTGGACACAACCATGAAGGCGATTGTTGCGCTCGCAGTTTGTGTATCCGCAGTGATTCTGGTCTCTGCCGGCCCGAGTGAACAGAAGTCAAAGAACTGCAATGAAGTCCGCACGGCGTACAGCTCCAAGGGCTTCAACAGCAACGACGTCCCCAACAAAGGAGTTTACGGTGAGTGTCACACTCGGCTTTTCTCATTCAGCTTTCCGGCTTTGTGAGCCACTCGGAACACTTTTACGACTCTCGCTACAGCTCTGAGTACAATGAACACGGCGCCACACCGCCCGAGCCTCTGCTGCTCTCTCTCTCTCTCTTTCTCCCTCTCTCTCTCTCTCCGCGGCTCGGAGCGGAAAGTTCTCCCGGCTCTCATAGCTTTCCAGTTCACACGCAGGATAAACGCAGCGCTGAGGCCCTTTTACACCGGCTAGGCAAAACGCCGGGCTGGATTTACTTTAAACCTGATACTTGCCGTGATTTTACATCGGGAAAACCGGTGGCTCTTGTTTCTTTTTTTGTATGAGGAAGCAAATCGCAGCAGCGGTTGTGTTGAAGGGCTGCTGATATTTTTTTGGTGTTACTTTATATATATATATATATATATATTAACCAGGCGCAGCACAAATCACGTGTCTGCACTAGATTTAGGGGCAAGAGTAATTAAATTGTCCATTTCTAAACCCAAATGTTATCGTAGTGGACCGTAATGGCCGTGTAAATGTAGTGATTTTTATCTGGGTGGGGGGGAGGGAGGGAGTGTGTGTGTGTGTGTGTGTGTGTGTGTTGGAGGGGGGGGGTGCACTGGGCTGTTCTGCGTGCTCGGCTTGGGATGAGTAAAGCTGGCTCCAGGATATACTCCGTTTCGATCGTCCCACATGTTTCCCTGGAGGAAAGGAAATCCGTTTTACATGAACATATATTTATTTAGTCTGTTCAGAATCTAAAGTGATATTAAAACGAGGGAAATGCGTTTCAAGGCTAGAACTGTGGTTTTCTTAAGCATAAGAATGAGTCTTGCCCCAAGGGCTGAGCAGTGGCGCTCAGGCAGTCCTGTTCTCTATAGACTTCATGTTAAAAACATGCTGTTCCCAGAACACACACACACACACACACACAACAAGGATTTGTTTGTCTGTCTGGAACCTCTTTCACCTCAAGTGAGAATCACTAGATTAACATGGTGTGTTATGCCCTCAGTATTAAGTGCCATATACAGTTCATATACAGGCTTTATGGCAATTGGCTCACGTTTGTCTCTGAGAAATTGAGAGCCATCATATGTTGCATGTCAGTGGGAAAAAAAATGAACTGACTAACCTAGTAAACCCTTTATTGCGGCTGTTCCTGTAATAATACAGAGCCGATTTTAACGTTCTCCTGGACCTCGTATACTCTCGGCTACGTGAAGAAAAACTTTCCAAGAACTAAGCGTGTCAAGCCACAAGTAGCCTTTCACTTCTTCACACCCATGCCCTGTCGCTCGTGCTCTATTTTTTTTGTTCGGCAAGCGATCAGTTTTGCTGCTTTGTGCTCATTTTCAGCTGATGTGAAAAAGAGCACAGTGCGTCATACTTGGAATGGAAAAAACAACAGCTTTTGGTACAAGAAAGGAGGGTTAACGTAAAAGTGGAGGAACGGTTAGTGCAGGGTGAACTAAAATCAATTTAGCCAATACAGGCTTCTTTCTAACTCCTAACATTTAAAGGTGCAGTTTGTAGGATGTAGTGGCATCTAGCGATAAGGTTACCAAATGAAACCAACCTCCTCTCTCATCCTTTTCCGTGCGTGTTTCATGGCACCATATGTACCACAGTAGAGAAGGGTAGCATATTCTGACTGCCGTTTCTTCATTTCTTTCTGTTTACTTTTAGCAGTGTCAGTAATTGAACAGGACAGAGTTTGTATTACCCATCAGGTAAGAGCATAATGTCAGATGATTTGTAGCAACCCGTGGCAGCTTTAATATTTTCCCATACTTTTCTGACAAATCCTACCATTTGCTTGGTGATTGGTTAGGAGTTTCTGTGTTCTTGACTAGGATTGGCTGTGGTGCACGAGTATGGTTGGTAGCCAATCGTAATGCGGAAGGCGGGATCTGTTTGAATATGGATAGAGAACCATGAACCATCACTTACTTTATATTTAAGCTGTTAACTTGATCATTACTACTTGACAACACTTTGAGGAACAACCCTGAGGAAAGGATATGTTCTGCTGTTTATTGTGATATGTGGTTTGTTGTGAAGCAATGGGTGAATTAATTAACCGAGAACAGGAGTGTGAATTTGGATGCACAGCACATCTATCAGATTATGCTATTCTTAAATTTGTTGTAAATTCAAAATAATTTTTTGTCAAGCACCTAGCATTGCTGGAAAGGTCATTTGATGTGTACAAGCATGGTGCCTGTGATGAACACTTTGTGAGTAATAAAAACGAGAAGAAGAGGGGTGAATTTGGACATAAAATGCATCCATTGGGTTCTAAGTGTTAAAAACAACAACATCTTTGTAGTGTCTGTGAAAGCTATCAAACAACTAATTGCTTTTACATTGCTAGTCTGAATTACCTGTCCAGAAGAAACAGGCACTTTGAAAATATTTGTCCCTCATCAGCTATTTCCATCTGGGGAAGTCCTCAGCGATGTTTATCCATGTTTTCTATCATCGCATGTCCTTATTTTGTTTAGTTTTTTTCAATGACATGAATTTATGCTCCCTTGCCTTTTTTCTGCTAAATAATAGCTATGATTTTCCTTTTTTTCTAAATGTGGGCTCTTAAATTGTTACCCAGCACCAGCAACCAATGATTCCTCTTCTACGTCTTCCAGCCATCTGTGTAAGAACAGAAAACTCAAAGTCCTTTCTGGGTTTCTGTAGTGAAACTAGGTCTAGATAAGAAGGGCTTATTTGGAAACATTTTCAAAAAGTCATAGTTGTCAAATCATAATTATGCTTAATATATTCCATTGCTAATAAAGAGCCCTAAATCCTGCACACTGCACCTTTAAAATCAGTCATAATCAAAGCCCCAGTTACAGATACTGTAAATGCCAGGTTTAATGTTTTTACTTTACATAAAGTAAACTGTTATTGCCTCCAAGTTTTAAATCCATCCACTATAATTTCCAAAGCAGGAAAAAAGACCAGATGTGGAATAAACTTGCTGCTATAGGTCAGATTTATTTTTATTCTATTTTTAGATATATTTCAGGGTTTATGTTGTAACATGAGCCCATTTGCAGAGAAATTCTGAGCCGTCTCCAAGTGGTTGGGAGTAATGTGTGATGAATGAATCACTTTTGCAGTTACTGAGGCCATTTTTTTGGGAGGAATCATTTTACTTGGTGACATGGTGTGTAATTTGCACACAGTCGATATAACAGTATTGCTTTTTTTGAAATTACCTTTAGCGTATTGGCGTACTGATTGATGTGACTGGCATGTCCAATGAGACTGTAATCATGGGAAGTTAGCAGGTGGAATCATGTCTTAGTAGTTGTAAACTGTGAGAAATAGAACAGCTGCCTCAAATCACGGACACCATTTGCTTGTAATTTGACTTGTAGTTTACACTGAGCCAGAAGCCCATTGTTTTCCCTGGTGTATCATTGTAATGTAAAATTTGGCTGATTGTACCCAAACTCACCTGTATTGATTAATCTCCTATAGTAGTACAACTCCAGTTTTTTTTTCATGATTGCTCACAAGAATGTATTATAATGGCTTGTTGAACATTCTGGGTGCCACGCACATGTGCGTCTCACAATAAACCCTGATATGCATCAGACTCTTTTCTTTGTCATTTATAGAGCCTGAGATAATTGATCCAGTGAGAGTAACAAGGTCTACTGTTGCTGAAGGGTGGAGGCTTCTTAGAAAGCAGAAAGAGAGCACAAAAAGCTCTGCTTTTGGCTAACAATGTGTCCTGTTGCTAGGGTGAAAATGGTCCACAGGAGAACGTAATTGAACTGTCAGTGTCCCCTTCTGGTTTTGGCTTTCAACGCTGGCCCTTTTCACCTGGTAGTCAAAACATCTATTCTCTGTATTTCCATAGTCCTGAATCCACATTCTATCCACAGTTAGGCCAAGTACATCCAACACAGCACTGATGGCCAAAATTATATCCTATCCAAGCCAACTTTTCTGCTTTTCTGTGATTAATCAGCAGGGGTATTATTATTTTTGCCCTCTGCATTTTTTTAAATGGTATATTCCAGCCAGAACAGCCAAATACATTTTTCATCAAAATGATATCCTTCATTCAGCTTTTTTTGGCCCATTGGTGTTGTTAATCATAAAATACAACAACGGATGTATTTCGAACTCGGTCTTATAAAGTTCTGTTATTTCCCCTTCACCTAAACTACAAGAGTAAAATTGTTTAGACAATGCTTCTAATGTGACTAGTGATCCTCCAGCCACAAGCATATTTTGTTTGCAGCTTGTGGTGGAAAAATTACAGCATTTGCCCACCGAATCTCCATCCTTTCAATTAAAGCCTAGTGCTTGTGGTGTTTTGCACATGATCCAAGGCAAGGAAATGATTGAGTATTTCCTGCCGTGTTGTATACATGCAATTTTATTCCTTTTTATTTTGCTGAAAAGGTTTTACACAAACTTGTACCAAGATCAACTCTGACATGTTCGACTGTCTGCATTGTTGGGGCTGGTCTCTTTCACTTTATTGTCATTTACAAGGCTTGTGCACTGTTGTTGGAAGCTGTGTTAACTTCATATAACTGTGTTTAGGGTTTGAGGAGGAGGGTGAACAGAGGAACGATCTGCCTGTGTGAAAAAGCAGTGGAATTCATTTTCTGCAGTCTAATGGAGTACATTTGTTGAGATCGCCGTTACTGTCTGGGGAAGATGTTTATTCACCAACCAGTTGGTCTCCAGATCCTTTTTATTTGAGCGGATTATAATATCTTACGGGACCTCATACTTGCTTTAGCCCTGAAATACACAGTTCCCAACTAAGGTCTGAAGCTTTCACACCCTCCTGTTCCTAACCAAAGCAGAGAGGGTCTTGGCCTTTTAAAGAAAAGCCCCACTGTTTGTGATGGTTGATGATTGGTCTAGATGTTGTAAAACGTGTGTGTGGAGTTCCTGCTGCGCAGTGGCTCTTCAAAAGGAGAGTGGTTAGCACTGACCAGATTGGTATCTCTTTGTGTCAACAGTTTCTTATTGGGAGACAGCAGAACACTCTTTCCTGTGCTAGAGCAGTCTGTTTTGCTTCATATTGGCAGCTGGGTCTTATGTCATGCCTCAGGTATGGACAGTGGTGAAGATCAAAGGCTCTTCCGTCTTTATGCTTGAAGGATCGTCCCCTTACTAATTACTTTAGTGCACTATAACTGAAGAACCGGCGACCACCGTTCTTTGACTTCCTATATTATATACGTCTATATATGGTCTTATGGGGGTATGCTTAATGCTTGAAATATTATAGACATTTTAAGTTGGAGGGCATGGTTTATGTGCACCATATGTCCCACAGTTGCAGTCTGGTAAATAATTGACTAATTGTTATATCGCTGCAGAGATAAGACACGAGTGCAGTAAGGGTAAAGACACGAGTGCAGTAAGGGTAAAGACACGAGTGCAGTAAGGGTAAAGGCAGTAAAAAAATTAAAAAAAGTTATTTTTTGCCTTCCATGCACATACACATATAATAAGAATATACCAAGTGATCTAACTTGTCCTGATCAGTGTCATCCAGATTTTAATCCTAGAGTTTTAGCAGAGTAGTTGTTTCTGCAGCGGAGCAGCCTTTGGCTGTGTTCACATGTTTTTGGATGTAGATAAACCCCTACCTGAAACAAGTGCTGACATTAAACTGATCACTTGCATGTGAGTGCTGTTGCATCCGAGTTCTGTGCTGTGGATTAGTTATTTAAATATTATATGTGTGTTATCAGATATATATATAAAACAACCTTAATATGCAAATTATGTTATTATTAAGTCCTTACAGCGGTATACTGTATATATATATATATATATATATATATATATATATATATACTGTATATATATACACACATACACACAAATGTACAATATAAATACAGTATAATATATAATATAATATTCAATTTAGCACCATTATTATTATTATTATTATTATTATTATTATTATATTAAAAGAAATAATGAAATAGTAAATAATGCAGAATAATAAATATTATCAGAATATTATTATTATTATTATTATTATTATTATTATTGTTTAATAGTTATACAATATCAACAGTATAATATATAAAATAATATTCAAATGAGCAACATTTATGTAATTATTATTATTATTAGTAGTAGTAGTAGTATTAATAATAATTAATAATAATTAATAATAATGTGGAATATTAAATATTATCAGTCCATTATTATTATTATTATTATTATTATTGTTGTTGTTGTTATCAGTCAGTCATTTTCTGTACCGCTTATTCCCAGTTACGGGGTCACGGGGGAGCCGGTGCCCAGCCGGCAAC
>JANCOA010000040.1:13776401-13788547 GCA_024363135.1 Leptodoras oyakawai
TGCACAGTGGTCAGAGGGATTTGAAGCCATTCTTCTTGCAGGATAGTGGCCAGGTCACTACGTGATGCTGGTGGTGATTTCCTGGTATACTGACATTACCCTAGATACCGTGGCTCTTGATCCACCCCCCCCACGGGGGAGCCCGTGATTCAATAAAACATCTTACTAGAATTTCCTGCCAGCGATAATATCAGAAAAAATTACTATAAAGATATTTGAAAGAACTCAGAGAGATGCACCCAATATGATTCTGGACTTCCTAGATTATCTAAAGTTAAATGGTCATATTTAAGATGTAAATCTGCCCTTTACCTTATTTATCTTATAGCTAGAAAAATTATGTACACATGCCAATGCCTTGTATTTAGCCTAACTGTGCTGGACTGGCAATAAACCATAACTACTATGACTACTACCCAGTCCCGAGTGACCCCACAGACAGTCCAGGTTATTTGCTCGCTTCCAGCTCCCAAAGCACCTGCAACAGGTATTCATTGTCAGTCATTGCTTTGTTCGTGTGTATGATGGACGTCAATCAGTAGGCTTGTGGCATCGTATGTCTGAGCCCAGGCCGCGATGGGATTTATGTACCGAAGTTTCTTCAAATGCTGTGGACTGGCATCCCATCCAGGGTGAATTCGTCCAATGCTTCCAGTTTTACCAGGATTGGCACAGAGTTCACTGCGACACTGCTCAGGAAGGTAGTGAGAAGTATAGAAACCAGTACAGATCCAGTGTTATTTTTTTTAATGAAGCACTTCACTTAAATGACCATGCACAAACATTTAAACACTACTCACCTTCCATTCCATGAATTCCACTGCATTTTTTGAAATTTAACTAACTCTTCTAAATAAGCAAAAGCATTAATACTACAGTGAAAAATGTATACAATATTAGACAAGGTAAAATCAAAAAGGTCCCTGTATCATATTTCTAAATACCTAGTTACTCACTTTTCTTAGAGTAACTTGAGCGGCTATTAGAACGTGGCCGACATTGCGTTCCTGTGCATCTATGTCCTGTTCAGCTAAAAGAAATTTTGTGATGTTTCATGATCTCATCTCTCTCTCCCCCCCACCCCCTTTCATGTCCAAGCCAGAATTTTCTGCTAATATCAGCCCAGCACTGACACTGGATATCATATCAGTGCCTCAGTGCCATACCTAAATGCATGAAAAGGTCAACGTTTTTTTGGCTTTATATATCGGCAATTTACTACAGTCTTTTTTGGACATGTGCTATGTGTGGTTCTCCTCTTACCGTGCTTACCACATGAGATGCAGGCGATTTTTCACTGGTCCCTTTCAAAAGCTCTGCTGAGCAGGAATTATCAGGCAGAGTGGAGAGAGGTTTGATGTGTCTAAAGCTCTTAAAGGAAAGATGCAATTTTTTCTGGCATCATTAAATTTCATAGCCATCACGATATATGGAATCGATCAGTGATTCCGGATACAGTCGTCAATCAGCTCAAGCGTACAGCCTGGATCTGTTGAGGGCCAGAAAGTTTTCAGGCTCAGTATGGTTTTTAGAAGATATTTGTGGAAACAAAATAGTGGAGTTTATTGCCTAAATGGAGATGGCCATGTCTGATATGAAAGCTTTTGCATACACGACTTCTACTCTTAGGTCTCGGTGATTTAGTGACATGGTTGTCTGTGTCACATGGGAGATGGCATAACGGATGTGCATGACTAAAGCATAGTAGCTTGGTGTAAGTTTCCCTTTTTTGCACTTGGCTAATAGTGCTGCTCTTCCCACCAACATCACTGCTATCCAGTTTCCTGAGCCCAACAGCTATATCAGAATCATTGTGACTGTGTTGTGACATTGAGGACTTGGAAACATGATCATGGGTTTGACCTCATCTTACCAGTGGGCCCCTCTCACTCTATTGCTTGTAAATGCGCACACAGTTCTACTGTTTGTCCTACAGGTTCAACATCTAGCCGATTTCATCCCTTTTTCATACCTACCCTTCTCATTGTGTATAATGGGCATCTAAGTCTTTTGCTGGTTTGCTTTACTTGATAAGTGCAAGCTGTAGCACACTGTGTTTAAATACTTCTGAAACCCTGAAAAACCAGTGCCATTGTGTATTGTGTAACTACCAATGTGTAGTTACATGTAGCACCTGTAGGACCTGGAGGAATACGTTTTGTTTCACTGTGTACTGTACACACTGTATAGGGGTGAAATGACCCATAAAACCCACTTGACTTAAATTCTGTAGGTTAATGAGTTCATTTTGTTTGTGTATAGGGCGTATTATTGTATTTTTACATTGCAGACAGAACTAGGATTTCTTCAGATATGTATTTTTCTCCCTTTTGGTACCAGGGGTTTCTTTTGTAGTGTTCCTACAACAATAAATCACTTTTCAGTCAGAGAGGAAAAGTTGTTTCCAAGCTCTGAGCCCTAGCTTGTCTCCTTTCATTTAAGCACCACAGAGCAGGGTATGGAAACAAGGTCTTTTGGGATGAGGGATGAGACAGGCTATTGCGTAGGCTTTTGCTCTGTTGTAACAAAGTGGTGTTGTGATGATGTGTCTGGAGGAGCCCTGCTTTATTTCTTTTCTGCAAATCTTTAAGATCACTAATTCCTTTTCATGTTTCTGTTATTAGCCAGGTATTTTAAAGGCATACAGAATGGTTGTAAAACTACAATGAAATTAGGTGCAAGTACAATTAATTGTTTCACTTGTCCAGTTTCAGTGTATGCTTTGCAGTTCATAAAAAACGAATGCAAACTTTTGCATAGTCTGTTTTTGCAGAATTCTGTGATCCAATATTAAGGGCAGGCACTTCCTATACTGTAACTGATTTAATGTGGGACATGCATGTCAATGCTCATATGGTGCCATCGTTTCTCCCATTCAGTTTCTCTGCCCACTAATTTTACCCACTTCAGATCCTCTGAGTGTGCTTTTGAGTGTATGTGCATGCTCACATGGGCACACTCGCATTTGTTTGTGTATGCAAACAGCTGTGTGCTTTTGCTTTCAGTGGGGAACGCAAATTCTTTCTTAACACCACTGGTTGCAGCTGCTGTCATCAGCTCAGTCAGCCCTCTTTTTATGTCCATGTTTTTCCTCATTTCATGTCTTCCTCCTCTTAACTATCTTAGTCTTGTTGATTCATTGCAAGCTGGTAGTGTTTCTGCTTACCTACCAGAGCATTATGACCCTCTTGTCCTCTTTCTTTTACTCACTCATTCTCTTACTCTTGTTTAGCTGTCTGCTCTGAGAAAGTGGAATTGCATCCACCTGAATGCTACTCTGTTGACTTATGGAGAGCAGCTTCGGTAGGCCTCGCGTCTCTGCTCGGTTAGACTGCCTCAATGTGCTGTACCGTCGGTTGGTGTTCATCGACAACACACAACTCTGTTGGTTCACTTGTGACCTGATTGTTCTTTGCTTGTTGGAATGAGGCCTTGCATTCCAATGTTCCTGCGTATCCCAAATCCCTAATGCATAACAGAAAGCCCTTGCTCTGTCCAGCTAAATGCTCATTTGTCAGCTATATGAAAGTGAATTTATAGAGTTTCTATGACAATTCTGTAACAAGTTAGATTGCACAATGAGCTGACCTGGGAAGTGCTGTAGGCAGGGAGCTTTTGTGTACAGAGACAAAGCAGGAGACGGCACTCTGGGGAGGGAGACGGAGCCAGACAGAGAAGGAGCGGCCTGATCCATGTTGTAGAATCTTCCCGGGGCTTCTGGGTGAATGTTCATGGATGACAAACTTTTGGAATGTTCACCAGTGGGGAGTTTTAATTGGCCAGACACTCTGCCTGGTTTCGTAATCAGAGACGTACTAGAAGCAGAAGACCGTTTTCTGCATTGCTATGCACACAAATGAGGATTTCCCACAATACCGCATATTTCATCACACAAGTCTGCTTTGTGTTGTCTCATAGCCATGTGCTGTGATTGATAAATTCTGGAATTGTGGAAGTGTTAACGAGAAGATGAGAGCAGCCTTAGCCTATGCCACGATACAATATCATCTTGTTTAATGATCATACGGCTGTCTAGACTTTTGAGCCTGTGATTAAACGCATGCTGCTTTGAGGCTACTTGTTGAAAAAGACACAGACATCGTCTCGGATGGAATCTGCCCCTGCATATTATTATTTTATTTTTTTTGTCAACGAAGTGCCATCTGAAAGAAATCTGGTTGCTTAGTGTTTTGACAGCTGTGTTTGGCAAGAGTTTTTAAATTCATGATTTATTTAAGGAAACCTTTTACACACATGCTTTCCAAGGACTTGCGGCTGGCTGCCCTACTGTAAAACATTTTGTTGCAATTTATAATGGCTACATGTGTAATTCCTGTTTCCCAAACCATTTCTAAGTGAATGTTAATGTTTCTTAATATTAATCAAGACTTCAGTGAACTCTTAATATAAGCATTCCCCTAGGCCACATTTGACTTTCTTTAATGCTAGTACAAGCAGATGTATACACCCCTGTCTGTTCTCCACTTTGGTCATCAAAATGTTTCGTATTGAATAATAAAGGATGTAATAGGAAAAGGGTTGGATCTGAATCATGATCATATGATCATATTCTTTAAAAATGCACATTCTGACCTTCCTTCCTGTCCATTTTGTGGGAATTATCAGTGCCTTTCTGAAAGTTCCTGACCAGTGCGAATGACATCTGTATTGTTTGGCTTCGGATATCCGTTTTGTTAATTTGCTTCCTCACTAACACGGCACTTGTCCCATGGGTTGCATGCATACAAATGCAATACACACTCCTGCATCAGGACTGGAACCGGAGACTCGAAGGACAGCCAGATGGAGAAAGTGTAGCCCGGTGAAGAGGATTCTGGTTATCCAGAATGTTCCCTGTGGATCTCAGAGCTTAGTGGAGAAGTGACAAATGGGGTGTATGTAAAGTTTTGCTGGGAATGGAAAGAGGTTTTGGGAAACAGAATAAATTGTTAATGCTGCTGCTCTTATAGAATAAGTGTTCTCAGCTCATTATTTTTTCATAGTGTCAGACTTTAGGAATGCGGCCAGCCCTATTGCAGTTGATTTTAAGGATTGTAAATTCTTTTTATCTGGAACAGCTTAGCCTTTTTTGATTTCTTGTGTGCATTAGCTTGTTCTGAAGATTCCCATTGCTAACCAAATTATGTATTAAAGTAAAACAAATCAATTTCTGTCTTGGAAATTAATGAACATGTTTGCTTGCTTATTGTGAGAGTTTGTCTAAATCAGGCCTTTGTCAGGCTGGTTGAACTTTATTGCAAGTGTGAAAGTCATTTTTGTTTTGGCAAAAGTGTTCTTTAACATCTTGCTAGTATTTTAGAGATATTGGACAGAAATAAGGGAGAAAAAAACAATGCCCATACTGATCAACTCCATATGAGCGCTTGGGCTCTAATACTGGTTTCAGGTTACAATCATTCCTTTTCAATACACTTCCACTGAGGTGGAAACTTCACATTGAACATGTTGTGTATGTGGTATAGAGCTCTAACGGAACCATTGGTTTGCTGGGGAAAAAAAGATGTTTGTGGTATTTCTGCCTCATCGAGCTTTTAAAGGTAGGGTACGGACTTGTCTAAAGCACTATGAATTATTTTAACTGCCGATAAGGAGCACAATAAATATAATGATAATGAATCTGTTCTAAACCAATCATGTGTGGCTTTGAAAGCTTCACTTTATTGCATGTTGTTTTATGGAAGAGAAACTTGCACACACTACTAAAAAGTTTGTGGACACCCAAACATCATACCCCTAAGTATGTCTTCCCTAAACGGTGGCCACAACGTTGGAAACACAATTGTATAAAATGTCTTTGTATGCCGTAGCATTACAATTTCCCTTCACTGGAACAAAGAGGCCCAAACCTGTTCCAGCATGAAAATAAGCCTTTGCACAATGAAAAGACAATAAGTCACAGTTTACTAAGGTTGGAGTGGAAGAACTGAAGTGACCCAAATATAGAGGAAAGTCTTCCTAAAAAGCACATATGAATATGGTGTCTACAAACCTCTGGACATAATGATTACCAGAGTTTATGGAAGATCTTTGTATGTTGTTACCTGAGGCAAGTTTGTTAGGAGGCTGTTTTCCTGAGCAGCCTGTAGGACACTGTACCGCAGTGATTCAGTGACTGATGGACATGCTCAAAATGGCCTCAGGCCACGCAGCAAGGACGGAAGAGATGCATGACAGATAAAAAATATTGCTCCAGCAGCTGGAACAGAGAGAGGGAGAGAAGAGCGCTGAAGGCAAGGAGTGGTGTCATGTCCTGACACGAAAACCAGATTTGGGGAGCTACAAACTAAACGGCATAATATCCGTGATTTACAAATCAAATCTCCAGCCTTTATCTACCCTAAATGTTCCTGCTCTGTTTCACTCTTCTGCTTATCCCTTTAATCTTAGTTCTTTAGTCAGCATTTACTGTAATAGGAATGTGAATAGTTTCTTTGCTTGCAGGAGGATGTGCTTATCAGTAGTGCAGAGAGAGAACGCTGTTCCCTGACAAATGGGAGTTTCCCTTCCTCGGGAGTAATTGCAGCTTACCTTAAGTAAAAATGAGCAGTAGGATATGACTGTTGGGTGATATAGTTTCGATTGGGAGCCTGGTTTATAGGTGTATATCTTAATGATATGGATTGGATTTTTTTATTTGAATTTAGTTTGCCTTTTCTGTGTATGCAAAAACTTGGTTTACACTTAACAAGTGCGACTCCCGTGTTTTGATAGCCCTGTCTTTATGTATTAGATTTGCTGCATAAGTGTAGCTCATCCAGAGCCTGTTCGAACCAAGTAGGAGCCATACCTAATGGTCTTCCACTGTCAGGTGTGGCTCTTGCTTGGTTGAAATATAAACCTGCAGTCAGACTGACCCTTTGCAGACAATATTGGACCGCCCTTAGTTAGACACCAAGGGGAGCCCATTAGTCTGTCTTTTTGGTAACAGGACGTTGATGTGGCAGCCATCGCAGTTTATAGCGGCTGGCAGCCTGAAATAATCCCCTTGAGAATTTATGACTTGTGACTCAGAGGGCCCAAGGCTGGTGGAAGAATGTGTGTGCTGGTGTGTGCATGCGAGTGGTGGGTCTGTTGGCCAATGCCTGGTGGGGTCAGAGTGCATGGCCTCTCTCAGAGGAGTGGCTGTTAACCTTTGACCCTAATGGTTAAGCTTGGAAGCTAGTTTCGTAGAGCAACGGGCATTGAAGTCTGTCTGGGTTCTGGAGAAAGGCTGGGGGCACAAAAAGGTGGGGTTAGGGTTGGAAGGGCATGAGAGCTAATTTAGGTTTCACCCACATTCCTCTTTCTACCAAAATGGTTTGTTGCTGGAAAAAAAGGATGTAAACAGGAAGTGACTTTGCCATTAATGAAGAACTGACACAGCTCATTAAGGTTTATTGTGAGGTCACTTACCACTAAGTATAAATGGTGAAAATAGACACACGTTACGTTCATGTCGGTTACCTTTTTCTGTGGTGTTTTGTCAATTGCGTGTTTATTTTTATTTGCTTCCTTCTTCCTCTTTTTCTTGTTTCATTATTACAGAGAAAACCACAGCTTTAGGGTTGCAATAGGGTGTAACAGCCTTCCAGTTGGCTTAAGAAGGTTACAGACATATGATAAGAAATGCTTGCAATCTTACAATCAAGGAGGGAGTCTCTAGCTGCTTTTCTACCGTAAAGTCGAACTGTTTTGAGCAATCATAGAAACCACTCTGATGGACTTTCTGTATGAGCACTGTTAATGTCTTCTCTGTTAAAAAAAACCAGACACTTGCACCAGTTAACATTTGGTCTGCCAGGAAAATTCAAGAGAAACTAAAAGAAGGAAGATGGAAAAACACGTGAAAAATGTGTTTGCGAGGCCAGACTTGTTAAGTAAATTGTTTAGTTTTTACTGTGAATGATGATTAATTATTCAGCCATTCAGATGACTTCTGCTCTGTCAGGATGCCCGTGTACAGCTTTTTAAGATGCGCCGTGGTGATCACCTTTTAAACGAACAAGAACGAGAGGGGTCAAGTGCAACACCGTATTGTAGAGTAAATGGGTAAGTGATGACAATCACATAAAGTAAACAGCAACCAGATGAACACTGCTATATTAGCATAAAGTGCAGAGATAAAATCCAGCCCCCTAGCCATTATAGCTCCATTTCACTTCTTTTGAACAGATCCGTTTAATTATTTTCACACCTCATGCTATTTAATTTTACACACAGTATAAGATGTTCTTTTGCCTATACTGCATCTACAAAGCTGCTGTATATATTTCTGTATCACAGTTTACACTTGATATCTTTATTCATAATATCACATGTGGAAATTATTTACTTGCTGCACATTTCTGAGGCAAATGAGTTTCATTTAGCAAAACTGTTTAATTTATTGACATGTTGGCTGGATATAATGCTACCATTTTCAGCAACTTGTGTTTTTTTTTTAATACAAACCCAGGGGAATAGGTGTTGAGTCACTACTATATTTTCATGCATGTCAGAATAATTTATCGCATATGTTTCAACAAATACTGACACGCTTATCAAGTATGGGTGATGCTGTTTTTTTGAGCAGTGTACAACTTGGACAAAGAACAGTTACCATGCTCACAACCCCAGATGAACAGATGAGATGAAAGACTGTCAACTTGAAAGAGTTTTTATTGCAATAGAAAGAACAGTGTAGAAAGACATTTAGTAATTTGCTAAAGGTTTCGGTGGTTGAATACATACGCAAGACAATTTACTGATCGTCTTTAACAGTCCTAGGTTACAGGCTTAAAAGTGTAACTAGTAGCGAAGACAGAATGTGAAAAGTCGAGTAGGCACGCACTTGACCATAATGCAGACGGTGAAGACGCTTGTAATCAGCGGTTTTAATGGCACAGAAAGGTGTAGTTGGCAGAAAACCAGCAGGACATCTGTAGCATGAAACCAGTGAGGGATGCAAAATTCCCAGCCATATCACCACTAATACTATGATGGCCAGAACTAATAGCATTACACTGTCGAGTCAACCGAGGAAGCCGGTCAAGAGCGCGGATAGCTATTCAGATGAAGTGCGAGACAGGTGGGCAGAGGGCCTGCAGAAGCTAAAAACATGAGACTGATGAGTAGATAGACATGGGGTCATCAGTTAAATTTGACCTAGTGCCAAATTCTCTTGGAGCAAATACTGTTTAAGCCAGTGTACATTACCTTTTCTAATTTCAAACAGTATTAACCAATTTCTCCATTTTCACTCCTTGCCAGTTTTTTTTTTTCTTCCTCAGTCTGTTAACAGCAGTTTTTGGTTGTTCACTGCATTTGAACACCTCTACACACACAGAAAAGTTACAGCATGTGAAAAAAGTGTCAGCTGTAGGTATTTTTCAGATGGACACTAAAAAAAACGTGTCTCGAGGAAGGGTTACTCTTATGGCCAGAGTAATTCACTCAGCCTGTATTTCTTCAGTTCATAATCTCACATGCAAGATAAGTTAACCTGTTTACTCAGCACATCTGATAGTGGAGTATTGGGCAGATGATCCTTTCGACCATTGATCCCTCAAGCAGACATGTCAGGGCTGCACGATTATAGGGAAAGTAGTCATAAACTTTACTTTTTGATCAGTATTTAGATCAAGATGATTTATCACAATTATTCATTGATTTTAGGGACACATGAATTTTTAAATCGACAGCAAAAATATAAACATTTATTTTTTTTAGTACTTATATAATCCGAGCACTTTCACGTTCATGCTGTAAAAGTTAAGCCAAAACCTCTTTCACCCCCTGGTGGCTGGCTGACTGTTGGCTTACGAAGTGAGTTGTGTGTGGTACTATACGAGAGTGGTTTGACAGAAGATTGATTAATCGATTGATTCTTTGTAAAGCATGACTTTAGAACTATTTTCTGTAACACCATGTATTATATTTTGATCTTTGTGTGGATGTCAGATGTTGAGGAAAGTGTGTCTTTTGCACTGATTATATTGTTAATCCAGTTTAACAGGCAGGCAGTTTAATAGTAGGCAAAATCCCAGAGGTGTTTCTGTGGACAGCTCAGAGGTACAGCACTTTACTAGACCCAGGATTCTGTTCCACATTTTTATTTCACTTCTGTGTGTTTTACTTGTTTTACCCAGGTTTTCTGCCCACCCCTTACACTTTGCCCCATACAAAGAGCTAAGTGTTAGGGCTCAGTATGATGGTGGAAGGGGATTTAATGTGGTGTGTGTGTGTGTGTGTGTGTAAGGGGGCATAGGGGGAACTTGTTTTTTAGCCTGGACTGGATAGTATGCCTCTCATTTGTGTTAACTGCAAATTTGTGTCATGAAATAAGTGTCTGTATGTGTTTCTCTTGTATAAGGTTTATATAGTTGATCAGGTAAAACGGTTCCAAACTCGGCATTTCCTGTTCTTCAATGAATATTTGGAAGTGTGCCTAAATCATATTTTAAAAAAATAGATGCATCTGAAATGGACTGTTGCCGAGTAATAAACCATAGAGTGTTTGACAGCCTAAACCAGCATTTGGAACACAAACCTTTGCACTTTTTATGGCCTGTGTCCTCACTAAGCCTTGAGCTTAAAACTCATTTGGGACAGGGCTATGTTCACAAACTTTTGAACTGTGGCTATGAGCATCATGATGATTCCTGGATAGTTGCAGTGATGGTGAAATGTCAGCATTTAGGGTTTATTCTTTTTTAGAAGATACTGTGTTAGTGCCTCATCACAAATGTTTGACTGGCTAGACATGATGATATGGACATCAGTTTTTTTGGGAAGAACTAAAAGTTAAACATGATATTTGCTCAGAAAAACATCATTTCTAATAGTAAAATGCAAGCAAATTGTGCCAACTGTGTTTTTTTAAATCTCGTATACTCCTCAGGCACATCCATTTATGCCTGTTTTCCTGTGTCCTTTAAGACCCTGGACACTTGAGCAGAGTTGTAAATGTTGTAAAGCGGGCTGTTTGGCTCTCAGCAGCAACAGCCGTTGCTGTGAATGAGTGGATGTGTCTGTCTGTAGAGTGCAGACTGGAGTAGCTATGATTCCAGCAGGCTGGCAGAGAAAACCAAACAGCCTGTCCAGTGAAAGGCCCCTTGTGTTGTCCCTAAATTCCTGCAACTGCGTTAAAAAAGTTAAAAAAAACAAAACATTATTGCAGCTGCGACTACGCTTTGACTCCCACTCCCCCTATACTGTCGTGACAAGTCAGCTTGTTTTGTACACTCATCAAGCCCACTTTGCCTCATGGAGGCTGTGGATCAGCCAGAATATTGTACTCCGTGCCATGAGTGTCTTTGAATTTCACTATACTTTAACACTTCCACTGAAAAGCACCAGTCACCATGGCTTGGCAACAAATCGGGACACATGACTATCAGTATCCTGTGCCACTTTTACATAGTCTGCTGCTTTCACATCACGTAAATGTACCTGTGAAAGTACGAGTTTTGCTGGGTGGTGGCTTGAAAGGCACATGTAAAGAAAAATGCTATTAAAAATGAGCAATTGAAATGGATCAGGCAATATTTCATTTGATGTTAATCCTAATAAGACATAGCAAGTCACATGTTTTCACAGCATTAACTAACTTCCAGGCAGTTCTCTGCTTTTGAATATGAGGGGGCACAAAAGAAGGAATGTGTCTCCAATGCTTTCTCAACTTTCACTGTTTCGCTGTGGTTGGTACGGTGATGTGAATGACTTCTCAAATGACACATCAGTGGGCTAGGGTCCGGCTAAACCGGTCTTGATTCATAATGCTTCTTTCAGGTGTTGACAAATCAGTAGCCTGGATTCCTGAGACAAGAAGGTTACTTGTCCTGGCTATTAGTTTTTTTATTCATGCCGGTGTGAACTCAGTAGGCTAGTGGACCCCAGGAGTTTTTTTGTTCTCCTGTTCTATAAACAAATAAAAAGAAAAAAAAGAAAAAAAAATCCATACTTGCTGCTGGTTTGCACTAAAGAGACGTTAGTTAATGTTAATTAAAAAGGACAGTAATGATTGTACTCTTTGCTAACTTATTAAAGCCTAGTGCACACTACATCAGTCAGTCAGTCATTATATGTACCGCCGGTGCCCAGCCGGCAACTCTGAGCGCAAGGGCAGGAACCAACCCTAGACAGGGCGCTAATCCATCGTAGGGCTC
>JANCOA010000040.1:13788647-13801928 GCA_024363135.1 Leptodoras oyakawai
TCACACACTAAGGGCCAATTTTCCCATCACCAATTCACCTACCTGCATGTCTTTGGACTGTGGAAACCGGAGTACCCGGAGGAAACCCACGCGAACACGGGGAGAACATGTAAACTCCACACAGAAATTTCCCAGGTCGTCCCACCCGGGGAACGAACCCGGGTCCTTCTTGCTGTGAGGCGGCAGTGCTATCCACTGCGCCACCGTGCCGCCGTGCACACTACATGATCCCAGTAATATTGTCTCTATAAGAAATGGTCATGTCTTAACAAAACAGTTGTTAGAAACAGCAGAAATAAAAAAAAACTAACACTAAAAGTTTTCTTTTTCTTTTTTCTTTTTGCCTCCAGTTGTGTTTACAGAACAGAATGTCCTTGCTGTCCGCATATCCTCAGCCAATATTTCCTACATCATTTCTCTTCTTACTTTTTTTTCTTGTTTCCATAGAAAATAGTGACAGTCACACACTAGACAACCCTTGTGGTGGTGTTCTTGAGAAAGAAGCATTCTTTAAGAATCAGCTGTGCTTTGGTAGGCCTCTCTCCAGCTCTAAAATCATGCAGTGTGTATGTGAGCCTTGTCTGTACACCTGATTCTCAAATCATGCTTTCTCAGGAAGTTGTGTAGAGTCTTTCAGCGTTTCGGAGATTGTGAAAGTGTGTGCACTCGGCTCATTATCTAAAAATGCATCTGGTCTAAACAGTATACCTGCCTGACTACATCTGCCTAGATTCCTACCTGCTAGTGTTTGCAAATGACCTTTGTGAGGTTTTAATATGGTGAACTATAGTGGCTTTCATGCTAGGTAACCTGAAGCCTAGATTATGTTGAAACGTTCAATATTATCACCAGCATCTTACAGCAGTTTTTGCTTGAGGGTTAAGGGTGAAATGCTTGTTCCAGCCCTTTATTTTTGCATTTAAGCTTCTTACCTTCTTATCTTAGGATCTTTATAAGTAGTGACTTAAAGAGCACTTGTGTAAGACCTCTGTCTTTCTTTTTTGTGTTGCAGAAGTCCATCTGAAGGTATGCCCTCAAGGCTTCTCGTGCTGCACTCTGGAGATGGAGGAAAAGCTGAGTCAGCAGAGCCGTTCCGATCTGAAGGCCCCGATCTCCCAACTGAGCGCCAACCTGCAGAGCACCTTCACACAGAGACACCAGCATTTTGACCGTGAGGCTCATGCTGTCTCTATCACACACGCACTCCATGTTGATCAAATTGTCCAGGTTCTGTGTGTGTCAAGGCAAGGGCCTACATCTAACTATAATCCACCAGAACATATCTGTGCAACTCTGTTACATGTCCATTTTTTTAATTCTGAGTCACCCTCAGTCTGGTATTGTCAGACACTTCTGCTCTGCCCAGCAATGTTTCAGTTTGACTGAAAATACCAGCTGGACCCACCAGAGGGTGTTGTGAAACCGAATGGTGTGTTTCACTTTGCCTCTTACTAAGCTTGCTTTAAAATCATGTCATATACATATTTAAAACGTCTATACAAGCCTACTCACTTTTATTTATTCTAGGCTAAGGATGTAGACAGCTTTTAAATAGCACAGATAACGAGTGAATTATCACTAGGTGAATCAGAGATGCCAGAGAAATGGCTTGTATCCTATACGCTATACCTAACAGCATGAAAACAGACTGCAAACAAGACAAAAAGGAATCCAGTCAATAGACTGTACAGCCTGTAGGTCCAAATGGTATAAATAAGTGAAGAGAAGATTTATCAAAAAGAAGGAATAAAATCATCCACACCTTTTTGCACATAGCAGTTAGCTGTTATTCTCTCTAGGGTAGGCTTCTTCAAATAGCTGCAGGGGTACAAGTCATTTACTTACAATGTTTTCTAATATTTCTAAGCTCATGAAGGATGTCAATAATGGACCCACTGGGATCTGACTTGAAATTGCAGCAGGGGAATGATCATTTGAACAGTGCAATCCAGAGACCTAAACTGTGCGTTCCCATCCGTCTTTCCACCTGTCCCACAGAACACGCATTCTCTCACACACATACAGAAAAGCTCGTCAGACAGACCACACACGCATCCAGAGCCAGGCTTCCTTTCTCCTGTGCATGTGGCTGTAAATATCAAGTAAGGGGGAGGGAGATCAGGTTTCTGCTGTGCTGAGGGTGATGGGCTGCCCAGGAACACGTGACCAGCTCCGCTGACTCACCCAGGAGGGGAAAACCCCCACACATGCATGTACACAAAGAGAGACCGGTTGCCTATCATCACATTCTTGTCATAAAGTCTTGCAGGTGTGAACCCGGGTTTAGAATGGAGAAGGCTTTGCCCTTAACTGTTAATGCCAGTTAGGCTGATTTGGAAAGGAAATTACCAGAGCTGTTAAACTTATTAGCTGAGTCATTCAGCCAAGATGAGTGATGCTTAGATTAATACTGATGCCAGATGCCTTCTGGGTACAAGGGACAAGAATGGGATGCGATGAACCAGTCATTATGAAACAATTATTAGTCACCAATCCACTTAGTCATTTTAAACTTGGAATGTGCACAGACAGATGTGCATCTATTTAGCTGGTTTAGAAGCCAGTATTCAAATACTGGATTCAGCATACCCAGTGAGAAAACATGAAAAAAGATGAGCTGCTTATCTCGGAGGCTAAAACGTCTCCGCAGTTTTCATGCTCGTGCAGGGTCAAAAGAGAGCAAGTACATTTCCAATAATTTCGAGTCCAACTTCATTACAAGGCTTAAATGGCAATACAACCTGTCCTGCACCAGACGCACAGCTTGCATACACACATACGCACACACAGCAGCTCTCGATCTCTCTGTGATGCTTAATTTCATTCCAGCCACTGCTTTCTCAAGGAGCATTTGTTTCTGTTTTCCTTTTCAGTTTTGTAAACACAATATAGCAATCTGTGCAAACGTTAAGATTTAATTTAAAATCTCCACTGTGATCATACAAATTCATTAATCCAGTGAGATTTTCCAAGATCCTGCCCCAAAATAGCCAAGTGGTTGTAACGTCTTAAAATATGTGGCAGTTATAACGTACATGAGTTTTCAATTTTAAGAGTGTGCACTGCCAAAGGGATACATACTGATGTATTGAGCTGAAGTTCAGTAAAGCTTGTGCTGTGTGTGTGTGTGTGTGTGTGTGTGTGTGTGTGTGTGTTTTTTAATAAAGTATTTTGTGGAGTGGTAAATGATCCTTGATTATGCTCCCCCACGTCTAGTGGTTAACCAAATATCTGTTCATTACTCTTATGGATGTCTGACTAATAAAACAGCACATCCCTACTTGAAACAAGAGCTTAGTGAGTGACAGTTGAGTCGGTGTGAATTTGGCAGAAAATGCAGAACGCCTTCCAATGGAATCAATCCCACACACTCTGGCAAGAATGAAGAAATGTTATGCTTTGGATAAATGTGGAATTTGCCTTGTACAATGGTGGCATATGACACTTGTGTTTGTGTGGATCGAAAGTGGGGCGAGTATCATGAAATCATGTCAGGGAGTTTTATGAAGTGAGACACGCAACACCCACTCAAAAAAGAGACAGCATTTTGCCTGTATGAACCTCAATGTTTGTGATCAATAGTTTTTATAGGAGGTGTGGGTGTGAGTGTGTGTGTGTATGTATGTATGTATATGTATATACTCTACTCACTCAAAAAAAAAAAAAAAAATATATATATATATATCTTCTGCTGCTTTGGGGAGTGACAGTGAGTAAGAATGCCCGTATTGCAGCCAGATGTGATTAGGAATGTGACGTTTCGGAATGCAGTGGCAGCCCCGTTCCTCCCCCTTTGCCTCCTTCTTGCTCCCATTCTCTGCCTTTTGTTCCTTTTCTCTCCTTTTCTCTGCCTTTCAATTCTGTGCCAGCTTCAGGTTCTCAGCTCTTTGAACTGTTACCGTGGGAATAAGCTCTGAAGTGCTAGTCAGTGAGAACGGCGCAGACACTTTGTTTAACAAGCCGAACATGCTAGACTCTCTTGCAACAATGAAGACTACACTCAATACACATATGCTTTACCATGATTTTGAAACCTTAAAAACGTAAACAAGCCGGTGAGGGTTAATTGATGAGGCAGTCGACGTAGGTGAGTTTCTCCCATCAGAGTAGCATGGAGTAAACTGTTGACGTTAAGACATCAAAGGAGTGAGCAGGCCCACAGGAACTAGCACAGACTGTATACAGTGGGCTTCAGATGTAGATGATAATGACACACCCACAATCGAGCGAACAGAACTACAAAGCAGAATATTTACAGTGAGTAGAGGAGATAAATGCTCGTTAAGATAAAAATGAACATAAGTATTTGCGTGTTTGCATGTGGGATGTGGTGAGAGCTGTTTCGAGGGTTCAGTCACAGCCCAAAATAGTTCTCCTTTGGTGTGTTAACTCCTTTGCGGTGTCTGGCTGTGGCCAGGTCAGTATTGTCTGCAGGATTAAACCCCCTACCCAAACTCTCATGTCCTGCACCATAGCCGCGCGGCAGGGTGCCTGCAATGCCGCAAGAAAAGAAAGGAACTCGTCGACTAATTGGTACAAATGGGAAGCAATTACTGGTTGTGACGAGAAAGGTCAAGGGACATGGAATAAATTGAAGGATGGACAGAAGAACTCATGGAGCTTTGGTGGCCAGAAACCTCTCTTTTTTACAGTCCGTGTTCTGGTCAGTACACACACGTGCTTTAAATGTTACCCGAGTTTTCCTTAGAAATGGTAGAAGTGTACAGGCCACTGGTGGGTTTAAAAAAAAAAGCCTTTAAAAGTAAGGGGAAAAGCTTGAAGATTAAGCTCCTTTGCTGAAGGTGATGTACTTATGTTCCCCAAATGAGTAACTTTGCTTATAACTACTCACTAACGGATAGCTCACTTTAATGGAAATACCAGAAGGGCTAGGGCTCAAACTTGTTCTCCTATTGGCAGACTATACTGCTCCTTGAGCTTGTATTTAACGACAAAACAAGATGTGTAAAACTTCCAAACGTTTCCTTAATCAAACTGAAAGTATGCAGAAACATGATAGGCAAGGTTTAAAACTAGTTACACTGGAGTGACTTGGGCAGTAGCTTAAAAAAAAAGATCTAATGCAAAAATTGTGTATTTTTACATACTGGTTTTTCCCTCTGCTGAATAGTGACTCAGTCTAGTCCTCCATTTCATGCATGTGTAGGCTTTATGTATACATTTTATATTGATCTTTCACCATCTTTATTTTGATTGGCTCAGCTCTCATTCGGCCTTCTCTAGCTATATCCATACCCGTATCCCTCATGGTTCTGCTGTGCGATATTTTTATTTTTTTAATTTGGTAGATCTGGCATTCTTCCTGTCTATCTGGAGTGGAAATTTGTTATAATCTCACTCAGGAGAAGGTTGAGCTGCATGCCCTTTTCCTCTTCCCATGTCAGCGAGGGGCTGATGGCCGCCTGCCGAAACACTGATGAACGTAAAGACTGCAGTGTTTCTGGTATCCCTGGTTACACAGAGGCTTTTAAAGGAGCGGTCTCAACTCCCTCCCTGTATGCACACGCACCACCTGCCATTTTGCTGAGTGGATGCCAGTGTGAAGTGGAAGTGATGGTGCCTGGCTGACCCGAGCATATGTGCCTGTCAGTGTGTTTGAAAGCAGTGAGTGGTGTGCTTGTATAGTTATGGTATAGTCCAGTATTGGCATAATTCCATTTTAGTATAGTTCTGGTGCTTAGACCAATTTAACAGAGGCATGTACATATGCGCACAGACACAAATGCATCAAATTGCTGTAAATGACCAGCCAGAGAAAAGTTAATGCAAAGGTAAAAAGGCTGTGTGTGTTGGTGCTTATTACTGTGTATGCATGAGGGGGGAAAAAGGTGAAGCATTTCAATGGAATTCTCATTTTGTTCAGATTAAGAAAGCCCGGGCCATGGGGAGAGATTTTCATGGGAGAGAGGGGCTGGATTATTTGTGGTGGGGAGGGGGGTTGACATTCCACAGGATGAAGTAGGTCATTGTTCCCTGTCTCTACTGAAGAGGGTTTTCTGAAGGAACTGATGAACTGAAAGCAGAGCAGAGGGAATGAGAGAGGCTCGAGGCAGGGTACAGGTCCCTTTTCGGTGAAGGGGGTCTGCATTATTCAGTAATCCTATTGAAAGCTCCTCTCTGAAGGACAGAGCAGGAGCAGCGCCGAGACAAAAAAAGCGAATGGAATGTGACAAGAGAAAAATGCCATTGATGGTGGTCAACTGGCTTGATGGGTGAGATGTTACCTTTTGAACAGTAGGCCGCCCTTCATTCTTCCTTTCGCTCCCCTTTTCCCCCCCGTCAGCACTTTTCTCCCATGATAAGAAGTTATTTTCCAAGAGGCTACAAGAAAGTATTTGTAGAACCATGTTTGGTTGAATGGAATTAATATGTTTGAGAACAACCTGTACTTATCTGGCACCCGTGGCAACCTTAGTGATGGATATAAATTTGGCACAATAGAGCATTTTTTTTTTGGAAATAACGCGTGTCAAGTTACTAGTTAAAATGTAAATTCCTTTCTGTTCTACAGACATATAAACAGACTTCTCTAAATAATAAAGCCTGCAAGGCTTAGCACATGTTGTCTAACCTCTCTTCCTTTCTTTGCCATTCTGTCTTGTAGAGTTCTTCAAAGAGTTGCTCGACAATGCCGAGAAGTCATTGCACGACATGTTCGTACTCACCTATGGAGTGATGTATATGAAGAACGCAGAGCTCTTCAAGCACTTTTTCCGTGATTTGCGTCTCTACTACGCGTCAGGCAGCTCTGCCGTGCAACTCGACAACATGCTGTCAGAGTTTTGGGCCGAACTACTGGAGCGGATGTTCCGCCTGGTCAACGCGCAGCACGATTTCGGCGATGCATACATGGAATGCGTGAGTCGGCATACAGAGGAGCTAATGCCGTTCGGCGATGTTCCACGCAAGCTAAGACTGCAACTGAGCAGAGCCTTCATTGCTGCACGCACCTTCACCCTTGGCCTGGCGCTCATACCTGATGTGGTCAGCAAAGTCTCCACGGTGAGCACAATGATTCATTGAGCCGGATAAAGGAAACCCTGAAAAAGAATTTCTCCTTAATAAGATTCATTGACCTTTTGGTTTACTATCGATTAAAGCTCTCTCCTGTAATTGAGTGGTCTGGTTACTCATCAGCCTCTGTCACAGACCTTTGCACTTCTTCCTTCACTTGCTCACCTTTTTTGGTCCCTCCTTCACAGGTGAGCGCCTCTCCTAGCTGTGTGCGTGCTGCTATGAAGATGCTGTACTGCCCTTACTGCACAGGTCAAGTGGCTTTGAAGCCCTGTAAAAACTACTGCCTCAACGTGATGCGTGGCTGCCTGGCCAACCAAGCAGATCTTGACACTGAGTGGAACAATTTCCTGGGTAAGTAACGGGAGTGCGGCCAAATCCGTTTATCACTGAAGAGGTTAGGATTGTTTAGTTTAGTAGGCTTAGTTGTGGTGGCTTGATGTTATATTAAAAGTAAATGTATTCCTAGTCTGCTGTGCCTCTACTGGTGTACTTTAGACTAGTATAGACCCTGATGCACGAGTTTCTGGCTAGGGCTGGCTTTACGCATCTAGTACATCAGCTTTGTGCTGTCTTGCTAAGCCCTTAACAAGCCTTAAGTATGGCAGCCTGTAATGCCCTTTTTAGCCAGCTCTGTGGTTCCCCCCAGTGGTAAGCATCAGCTACAGCAGCCATTACAGCTATATATGCATTTCTTAGTTCCAAAATCCAAGGACCACAACTTGTTTACCCATTCCCATCAAAACTAAATAATGAGTCGAACCAGATGGTTCTGAGAAAATGTCACAATGTGCAGAGCTTCGGGTCCTTAGCTAAAAGGTCGTACTTTCCTTCTGACTGTGCTCATTTGTTTGCCTTTCAGATGCCATGCTGAGTCTGGTTGAGAGGCTTGAGGGACCATTTAACTTTGAGTCAGTAATAGACCCCATTGATGTGAAGATCTCTGAGGCCATCATGAACATGCAGGAGAACAGCATGCAAATCTCACAGAAGGTCAGCGCCTGTTCACGTCACTTTATTATTCAGCTCCTAAAAATAAACTTTGTTCACCTCAGGGTGGGAAAATAGTTTACAACAGCATTATATTTAATCATTGAAGCAATCTGTGCAAATGTTTGCATAAGCAATGAATGACGCAGACTACGTAACTCTTAGGGAAGGGTCTCTCAAATAAAAGTAGTTATCATTTATTAAAAAAGTTATTAATAATGAGTTAGGTGTTTTGGATGTGCTCTGTTTTCTGTGCTTTATTTCTTTCCATGATTTCTTTTATATCCATTTTTCATCTCCATGGTTTCTGAACAATGATTGAGTGACTTTTGCTACTCTAGCATTAGACTTCCCTTTAGATTTGTGGAGTGCAAAATTGGAGAAAAGAAAAGAGTAACCCAAATTATTCCTATTTGTATGATTCATACTAGGCACATGGAAAACAGTTGAACTCAATAAATGCCTTGTAAATTGTATAAATTCCATCCAGTTTTGGTCTTTCAGGTATTTCAGGGCTGTGGGCAGCCAAAGAAAGAAGTACGCGGCCGGCGTTCTACGAAAGATTCTGGATTCCCTGGTCGCTTCCGCCCCTACAGCCCAGATGCCAGACCCACCACTGCAGCTGGCACCAACATGGATAGACTGGTAAATGCACATTTTCTGCTGCTTGGTTCGACATAGGAAACTCAGATCTCTGTTTAAATTGCCACTGCTTGCCAATTTAATATTAAAGCATTTCTGTCTAAGGCGGGACCGAATGTTAAAAACCTAACTGCAATTTTCATGGCAATTTGTCACCCAGGTGGCAGACGTAAAGAAGAAGCTGAAGCATGCCAAAAAGTTTTGGTCTACTTTACCAGAGACGGTTTGCGTTGGAGACCGGGTCACCCAGGGCGACGAGTGCTGGAACGGCACAGCCAAGAGCAGGTGAGCTGGAGCCATAGCTGTGGCAATGTATTCTGAACAGGGGGTGCTGAAATAAAGGGTGGGGGTGCAATTGCACGGCACACAACAACATATCAGTGTGAAATTACTGTTTAATGATAATGTAACTACTCAGTTGTTGGCGCATAATAAACCTAAACAAATTGTCTCTGAACTGAGTGCTCTTCCGATTATATTACTCTAAACATGGCTTGGCACTCAGGGGTTGAGGAGATTCATCAGGGACAGATGCATGAGTTTCTTCTGCGACATGGACTGGAACTTTGACAGCACAGCAAAACGGAAATCTTGAACAGTCTCAGTAATGTAATGCAGCCACTTCCATTTGTTATACAGAGAGGGTGTGAATGCATGATTTGAAAGTTGCTGTTCTAAAATGTCTACCAGGAAAAATAAAGTTAGAAGGCTGGAAAGGCTCTCGATTGCAACTATGTCATCCATAATAATTATTCAATATTGCAAATTATTTAACAAAACTTCAAGTATTATACTATTATAATTTATTTTAAATGTTTTAATACGTTTTTATACGTAGTTTTGCATCTGGTAGAGAGTACTGTTATGTCTGCCCTTTCCAACAGGGGGTGCAGCGCCCTATACTTTCCGCAGCCCCGACTGGAGCACTTCCTGAGTTCTGTCATTCTACTTATGGCAAGATGTTTCTTTAATTCTTTTGTTTATTTTTATTGTCTCAGATACGAGTCTGTGCTCTTGGGCAGTGGCCTAGCAAATCAGGTCTCCAATCCTCACGTAGAAGTGGACATCACCAAGCCGGACGTTGTGATTCGCAGACAGATTGCTGTGCTGAAGGAAATGACCGCATGGCTGAAAGAAGCTCACCGTGGAAACGACATCACGACAAATGACGGTGGTAAGAACTAAGCACATGTACAGTACTTTAACATGATCTTCGCTGTGTATATCACATCATTCCTCGGGAAAGGCTTGTCAGCACTAATGGTCAGATACCTATGTGCCCATCGTAGTGTTCTTCCTGCTTCCAACATGTCAGCATTAAGTAACTGATAAAGTAAAAATTTACTGATGAGCTTTAAATGGGTGTATTAGAGCAGGGACAAACACCTGCTGAAACAGTGTCTTTTAGCGTGCCTATTAGTAAATCACTAGTGTCATTGGACAAAACCATTTTATCTCTGTTGTTCTCTTTACTTTTTTTTTTTTTTTTTATAGATGATGGCAGTGGAGGAGAGGGTAGCAGCAGTGGCTGTGATTCTTCCTCCTGCGAAAACGACACGGATATGTATTTCTCTACACCACAGCCTGTCAATCGCCACAACATTCAGGACATACCGGGGTCCTCCAGTGGTGTGCGGCTGGCACCGTGCAGCCTGGTGCTGATGTTGGCAGGCGTTGCTCTGACCCTCCTGACCTCCCACACCAGATAAGAGCGCTTCAGAGGAGAAGGACAAGCATTAAGTGTGGAGAAGAAACTGTCCGAGGGCTTTTTAAAAAAAACAAACAAACAAACAAAGAAAAGAGGCCGCTTTTAAGACTATGGTCTGCCTGCCATCTAGGAAAGACTCTCAAGTTATTAATACTCAAATAACTTCACCCTAATATTTTTTTTTTCTTTTAAATGCAAATGGACTCTCATGTACTTGGGATTCTGAAACAGAAACAGCTCCTTTTCCTACAATTTTCAACTGGACTTTGCTTCCCAAATTCATTATCAGTGTTTACAATACCACATGGACACATTCTTTTTTTTTTTTCTTCAAAAGGAGCTTTACAGGCTGAGATTTGCTCTATATATAGGGGTGTGTGTGTGTGTGTGTGTTCGTGTTCGTGTGTGTGTACGCACAGAAGTGTGTGTGAGTAGGTATGAATGACTTTTTGTTTGAGAGAGCCTTTCCTAAGAGCTTATTAATAAATTCCTATACCGTGTTTAGACTGAGTGAAGCAAAATGTAGCAGGTACACAATCACCGGAGTTAAACACCTGTTATGTGTGTATGCTTCTGATTGCCATTTTGTGCGGCAGAGATATGGGTAAGCCTTAAGAACAAAATCCCTGAAGCAGGCGTTTCTGTTTATAATGTTAAAAGATGAGGGTCAAGCCTCAAAAGAGGGTACAGAGTAAAAAATGGCTAACATGCAGATTTGAAGCAGGAACCCCCAACCCCCCCTATACCACCCTATTTTTTTTTAAACCTCATTTCTATCCAGGATGTCATGTCATTTAAGAAAATGAAGTGATTCGGGGAAACGGAGCTGAGAACAGAATGTTTCCTGTTCATCTGAATGCTGATTGGTTCACAAAAGGCCCATTATGGCCAATGTACAAAAGGTGACCTGATAACGACTTGTTGTAAGTGAGGAGCGTGCACAGACGTGACCATTCACGTTTATGCAGCTAGCTGTCGCACGCACACTGTGACTGAAACATCCTGACTGCACGGTGGCTGTTCTGTGCACAGGTGCTTCACAAGGAAAGAAATCGCATCCATCTGGACAACGTGCACACGTGAATTAGTTAGAACAGAGTTTGAGACATGGAAGAAATAATAATGAAATTAACACAGGGTTTTATTTGATGTTTTTTTTTGTTTTGTTTTGGTAGAAATGTATTGTAAGGTGTAAAATCTATATATTGGGTACTACAGCAAATTCGCCTTATCCAGAATGACTGATGGGTGCTGACTTGAGTGAGATGGAGTGGTTTCTGTATGTGTGTAAATGTTTGATTTGTACATCCCATTAGTCTGTCGAAGACCTTTGAGAGTACCCTATTTAAATCCATTCTTACCATCTGAAAGTCGTCTCTGCATTACAGTAGAAGCTTATTTTCCCCTAACTTGTAACCATGGTACATTATTTTAATGTGTCCCTACATTGGAGGGGAC
Organism: Leptodoras oyakawai; assembly: GCA_024363135.1. Taxonomy (NCBI): domain Eukaryota; kingdom Metazoa; phylum Chordata; class Actinopteri; order Siluriformes; family Doradidae; genus Leptodoras; species Leptodoras oyakawai. Next base: position 13,800,481 of record JANCOA010000040.1, read on the forward strand.
AAGGCACGTCTCACAGTTGAACAGTTGCATATATCTTACATTCTTTTGTGGCTTTTAGACTGTTCTTTTGCCGTACATGCGATTTGTACATGTAGGTTTTCTTTTCGATGACTGACAAGTACAGTGTTATGTTAAAAAAACAAAAACAAAAAAAAAACAGCACAGGTCATTGTTACACCTTTTTTCAAATTAACCCATCTGTCTCTCAGTGAACTGCTCCCTCCTTGCTCTTGTACAGTAAGTTATTTAACTGCATGTAAGTTCTTTTACAAACATGACATAACGTCCATAAAGTGCAGTATTGGGGAAAAAACTATATTTATATCTGTAGATCGTTTCATTTTAACAGCTTCATAAATTACCTGAATTTGTATTGGCTTCAAATTCCATGTAATGTAAAGCTTATTGTTTATAAAACAATTTACCTTTGTCATTCCTTTTCCCCCTCTGATAGCCAAGTGTGGTTGTTGTAAAAGGTCTGCAGAGTGAAGGATGGTGCTGACGAGTGACGTGAGCTGACGAGTGTCTTAGGGTCGTATGCACTTTTTAAAAATCGCCATTCAAAATGCTCAACACCTGGAGCGCTAGCAGGAATCTCTTCAGTGTCTGTTGATTGGAAGCCAGTCTTGGGCACTCTCTTATAGGCCCTGAACAGTGGTTGAGCTTTTTTTTTTTTGGGACGGTTCATTCATACTTAGATAGTGGAAAATCAAGTTTCTGACTTCACACATCACTAATGTATACTTTAAGGTTATTGTGCATAGAGAGCAATGTAACGTATCTCCACAACAAACCTTCCCTCTGTTGCACACGAAATAGGAAATTTAAGTCAATGTTAAGGTGGAATGAACCGTTGGACTGGTAGGACTGCTCTTACTGAGCCAACAACCTTTAGCAGGAAGACTGAGTTACAGTATGACTTTTTTTTTCAACCATTTGCCCTGAAAGATGGAACAGTACCATCTTTTGAAATGGAGTTGCGAGAGACTTGACTACAGAGAGGAATAACGTACACGTGGAGAAGTCGGTTTAGAGCAGTCGGTCTCTGAGAGAGGATACACTTACCATGGGGAACATGCTAAAAATGTAAAAGAAAAGATGTATTAAACACATCAAAGTCTTGCAAAAATAAAGACTGCAGATATTTAAAGGTCATGTGCTCCTTTGTCGTTTGTTCATGACTGTACTTGGGTCAAAAAATTTGTATTATTATTTTTAGTACCATTCACATTACCACAGTGCCATTCAGAAAGGAATTATTTTATTATTTACATCTTTATTGATAAGGACATATAGCAAATACCATTTACATCATCAACTGAAATAAAAATGCTTCTTTTGTTAAATAATAAATATTTGTTAAATATAAACTGGCGCAGTGGATAGCGCTGTCGCCTCACAGCAAGAAGGACCCGGGTTCGATCCCCGGGTGGGGTGACCTGGGAAAT
>JANCOA010000040.1:13837588-13847817 GCA_024363135.1 Leptodoras oyakawai
CCCCTCCTAATGAAGGTAAACCTCCGTTTTCTAGGTTTGCCTGGTATTCACAAGAAGCCCTGTGTTTGTGTGTGTGTGAACAAAGAAGTTTGTGCTTGTTCTGTAGAGTGTGAACAGAGTGCAATTTATTCCACAGGGGTAATGAAGTTACAGTAAGTTGACTGAATTTCACCCTTGGCTAATGTACCCTGCTGCAGTGTACAGGGTATCCGACTATTAGAGAAGCTGAAGTCATGGGAAGTGAATAACAGCTCAGTCGGTCATGCATTGGGAAGGCTCCATATGGGGAAGGTTGGCTGTGAAAAACGAACATGTGGTTCCATAATGCGTCTATAAATATTTCATAGCCTAGGCGTAGGCATATAGTCAAATAAACAGAGGATAAAGGCAGGTAGACAGCAGCGATTTTTATGTTGCACATAACAAATGAGCGTATATGGGGTATTTTCTAGTAGTTTATAGTTTTCCACATTGACACCAGATACAACACACCTTAAAACATGCAGAGCATCTGAAGATTTTATATCAAATTCTTTTTAATGAATGCATTTGCATTGCAGTACTGCTAAAAATAAAATAAAAAAAACATTATGTAATTCATGTAATGCATAATGTAAAAATCAAAACACTTGAAACCAGTGAAGGTGTCTAGATAAGCCACTTATTTGTCTAATCCAAATATCAGTCTCTTTAGTTAAATGTGTACAATAATATTTTGGCTACTTATTAGAGCCAGTAGAGGTTTATATTTCTGAAGTTTCTGCTGACAAAGCACATTCAGTCCAAGTTCATTACTTACAAGGTGACTTGTTTTCAGATTATTGAGATTTGGATTAAACCCAGTCAATTAAAGTGATCAGTTCTTGTAATCCAAGTCAACTCGGTTTTATTTATGTTGTGACTTTAACAATAGGCATTGTCACAGAGCACCTTTACAGAAATATAATATATTAATTTTATATAACATTTTTATTCAAAAAATTCAAAAAACTGCTGCCCATGCAACCGTCGGGGGCGGGCCTTAGCGCGCCCGGAGGAAAGCGCCCTCGCCCTTCTCTTGTCTACATGAGCTCACAGACGCCCGTGACTGGACAGTGTCGCGCTGATTGACATGGGGGGAGAGTGTATGCTGCCCCTCCCTCCCTGAGAGCACGGCCAATCTTGCTCTCTGAGCCCCCGGCTATGGGCAGCTATAGCATCACCCGGATTCGAACTCGCGATCTCCGGATGATAGTGCGAACGCCTTGCCGTTGCGCCACTCGGGGGCCCTATTTATTCAAAATTTAAATGATGTTTCTATGCACACTTGCTTTGTGCTTTGTATGGACCTTTGCTGTGTATGCTTTGATTATCTTAAATCTAAAAAAAAAAAAATCAGAAATGTTATAACAATGATCACATGTCCAGTATTATCTTATCAGTGGCTCCTGAATTTCCAGCACTCCTGACACTCATTTTAATCGTTTCATGCTTTCTTTGACATTGTATTGTATTAGTGCCTCTCAGACATGTAAGGAACTACTTTTTAATGTTATTCTCCAAGTCTAAATGTGAAGCGATTTATCATTTGATCCCTCTTCACTGTCTCTTCTGACTCACCCCGTCTGTCTCACGCACTCTTAGGGCCGCTGCACACGTGATAACTGTAAGTACCTGCACCCGCCGCCACACCTGAAGACCCAGCTAGAAATCAATGGCCGGAACAACCTGATTCAGCAGAAGGCGGCAGCTGCCATGTTGGCTCAGCAGGTGCAGTTCATGCTGCCTGGAGCCCAGCTACAGCCCATAGTGAGCCCACCTTTTCATTCCTAGTGTTGTTCAGCTGTTTAACCACTAAACCACATCTTTTTTTCAATTAAGCATGGTTTTAAACAGTGATTGATGGTTAACCAGTGTAATTTAGTACAGGCTTGTAATTAGTAAGCCAAGGTGACGGTAAGCTAATTAAGTGAACTGTAAAAGCCCTGCATAAGTAGAGAAGTCCAACTTTTAACTGAAAGTAGTGAACCACATCTCTCCATCTTTTCCTCGATCCTTTTGGTCTGTTCTTGTATTTTAGACCACTTTTCCAGTATCACCCTCACTGGCCACCAGTCAGAGTATGGCATTAAATCCATACATGGGTCACATGAGCCCTGGCATCGGTCTCATGCCCGAGCTGCTGCCCAGCACCCCCGTGCTGGTCCCGGGGAGCCCCACAGGCATCACCATGGGCAACGGCAACTCCACTCAGAAGCATGTTCGCACAGACAAGCTTGAGGTATGGCTACTGCTCTGGGCTCAGTTCTGTTTAACCTGTAGTGTTTAATGTCAGAGGGGTATGTAGGGAATAAAAGAAAATCTCTATATGATGGCTATCCAGTATAGTACGACCAAAGTCAGGGTATTAGCAGCAGTGCAAGTTAAAAGAGCACAAGAAATATCATTTTATCTTTTTAAAACTAACCTGAACTTAGCTGAAAAGTAAATACAGCCATACTCTCCTGCGTTTACGATCATTTCCATTGTTTCCTTTCCAGGTATGCCGTGAGTTCCAGCGGGGCAACTGCACACGGGGCGAGAACGAGTGCCGCTACGCTCACCCGGTAGAGGCGGGCATGGTGGACGGCAGCGAGAACTCCGTCATCGTTTGCATGGACTATGTGAAGGGCCGCTGCTCGCGCGACAAGTGCAAGTACTTCCACCCACCGGCACACCTGCAGGCTAGGATTAAAGCAACGCAGCAGCAGCAGGCCAGCCAGAGCGCAGTTGCTACAGCAGCAGCAGCCATGGTGAGATGGCGACAATGGCACTCAGAGTACTGCAGTTTTACATAAACATCAAATACAACATGTAGCTATGGATGACGAATTAAAGTAAAAAGGGTTTTAATAAGGTGCTGGGGAAACGCAGACGCCCAGAACTGTGTGTCTTGGCATAGATTTTACAGGTGTCTAGAACTGGATTGTAGGGCTGAGTAACATTTATTCCAAAAGGCTGATTCACCTCAACTGGTGTTTTCAATATGCTGTGTGACGTCGGTCCAAAATCTTGTATACTCATCCTTGTGTGCTCTTCAGTGGGACACTGTCATTCTGATACAGACCACTCAGTCAGACAGAAATCAAATGAAGGTGATCAGCAAATATAGTATTATTTGGAATAATATTTGTTGAATGTGCTTTAAGGGGACAGGTGGACCAAAACCACTGTTTTTCCTTTAATCAGGAGCATGTAGGTATGAAGTTCACCAGATAATTAATTCCCAGTACCATTCAAGGCTCCTTTCAAAATCTTAAACTGCAGTGGACACAATCAGGTACCTCAAGAGTAATCTGCAAGGTAATCTCATTTTACAACAGGACCCACACTGCACATCCAGGCCACTGGGCTGCTCATTGAAACAATGCTTTGTTCCTTCTGAAAAGTGATGGAATTAAAAGCTTTTATTCTCATGAACTGCATACTTTTGGTATGTCATAGAGTAAAGCAAAGCAAGTGCGAGAAGAGATAAATCAGTGCTTATTCTACAAAGATACAATACAAATGGCCTGGACAGATTTGTTGGTACCACATGAAAAGATAAATAAATGGATTATAGTAAAATTTCAAACTGTTTTCTTTCAGTAGTATGGCACACGTCTTCAATCTTATAATCATCCATGCAGCCTATTTAAAGGGAGAAAAAGTCACTCTGCTGTGTGCATCACACTGACCATGGACCAGAGAAAGGAGAAAGAAGAATGTTCTCTGAGGAGATCAGAAGAAAATTCTAGACTAGCGTGTTAAAGGTAAAGGGTATAAGACCATCTCCATGAAGCTTGATGTTCCTGTGACTACAGCTGCAAATGTTATGAAGAGGTTTAAGGTCCATGGGACCGTAGCCAACCTCCCCGGATGTGGCCACAAGAGGAAGATCGATTGAAACCCCAGATTGAACAGAAGGATAGTGCGAATGGTCGACAAAGAAAGGAAACCTTCCAAAGAGACACAAGATGAAGTCCAAGGTCAAGGTACATCAGTGTCTGATGGCACCATCTGTCGCTTTATGAGTGACATTGGGCTACATGGAAGAAGACCCAGAAGTACTCCACTGTTGAAGGAAAAACTGGAGCTTTTTGCCAAGTGACATCAGCACTATGTTCACACAAAAAAAGAACACCCATACCTGCCATGAAACCTGCCATGGAGGGGGCTCGGTTATGTTTTGGGGCTGCATTGCTGATTCTGGTACGGGGTGCCTTGAAATGAAATGAAATCTCAATTTTATCCAGGCATTCTGGTATGAAACGTACTGCCAAGTGTCAGGAAGCTCTATCTCCATTGCAGGTCATGGGCCCTCCAACAGGATAAAGACCTAACACACACAGCTAAAAGCACTCCAGAATGGCTAAAAACAAAACACTGAACTATTCAGAAATGGCCTTCTCTGAGCCCTGATCCGAATCCTATCAAACATCTATAGAAAGAGCTGAAACATGCAGTCTGGAGAAGACACCCTTCAAACCTGACACAGCTCGAGCAGCTTGCTCAGGAAGAGTGAGCAGACCTTTCATTCGGTGCTCCAGCAATCGATTACTTTCACTGATTGCCTCTAAAAGTTGTTCAACAAAACATTAGGTTAAAGGTCCCATCATTTTGTTCATGCCATATTCATTGGTCTTATTATTTAAAATATTCAGTCTGATTTGTATTGACTGTGGCATAAACAATGATGGATGCCAGTTACTTTAGTCAGTTTGGAGTTATTTCTGAGAAAATTGTGCTTTTTTTCATGGAAAGGTATCAACAAATGTGTCAATGTCTGTATGTGTATTATTACAACTACTCTCTCTCTCTCTAAAGAAGTGAAAGATGCGAAGAAAGGAAACCAGTGCAGGAATTGAGAGCAAACATGTTTAACACATGAGGCCTTCTTGTTCACTGAAGCGTTTCTTTAAAACGACTGAGCGAATGACAGCTTTGCCTATACATAACAGGATTGCACACTTGATTATCCTTAGTTTAAACATTACATTGTGTGTGTTTCCTACTGTTAAATAATCTGTTGTAATCTATTGCACATTTCCACTCATGGCCTTTGGCAGACTCCCTTATCCAGAGTGACTTGCATTTAACTCATTTATACAACTGAGCAGATGAGGGTTAAGGGCCATGCTCAGTGGCCAGCAGTGACCCAACACATGACTTTCCGATCACTAGTCCAATGTCTTAACCACTGAGCTACCACGTCTTTTTTTTTTTGAGAGACGTGGCATATTTATACAGTAGGCTTACTGTAAAAAAAATCTTCTGCATGGGAAGCACCTGCATTCCCCTCGCACTAGAAGCATTATCTGCATCCTCCTCTGTGCTTGAATCCTCTGAGTGACTTAACCCTTGGTCACTGGATGATGGAGGTAGGATCAGAGAATTAAGGAGATATTAATTGTTGCTTTGGAAACACCCCAAGCATTTTGTTTTTGGGAAACAAGCATATGACAAGTTTAAATGGATTGCAGGAAGCAGGCAATAGTCAAACAAGAGGCACATGAGCAGAGTAAACATGCTTGGAATCCTTGAAATTACAGTATTAAGTCCCAGTTGTTGGTAGTTATATCTCATTTCTTCACACAGATTTGCCTTAAGAAGTCGCCAAACTATTATTATTCACTAGTAATCAAGTTTCCTTGAATAATATAATGTGTGTGTGTGTGTGTGTGTGTGTGTTTGTGTGTGTTTGTAATTCAGTTTTTGACAAACCATGTGTATTGTCACTGTGTTCAATAATTCCCAGTCCCTCTGGGGGGTGGGGGGTGCGTTTGAGTGTTGAAGGTGGTTTTTTGTCTTCTCAATGATGTATGGAGACGTTCAGCTCAATGATAATTTACAAACACCAGCTCTGCAACGAAGGTGCAGGCAGAAAGCAAGAGGAGAAACGAGCGGATAAGCAGATAAAGCGGAGAAAAGGAAATTGTGCAACACCAGCTAACTGTCTGCTTTCTGCATACAGCTGTTTTGCTGCAGTGAGCTCTCCCTTGCATGACACCAGCGCTTGTTCTGTGTCCTCTGCAGTACTCGTACCATTTCATCATCGCAGCATTCAGCGGTATTCTGCATTCTTTCCGTCTTTCCTGCAGGGTGTTTTATCAGGTTTATTGAAATGTTGTGTGCGTTTTCTAGCTCTCAAAGCTTTGCTGCTCAGCTTGCCACAGTTTCCATTTGTTCTCATCTCGTTTTGCTTTTGCTCTTTTCCTCATACTGCTTATTGTGTTTATTGCCATTCATTGATAAACTGATGTTTGTGCCCTGTGTTGTGCTAACATCTTCTATTTTATTTATTTTTTTCATTCTGTCTCCACATTATGCTTTAAAATTTAATCTCAGCTGACAGCATTCCTACATTGGTTACAGTCTTGTGTGCCCTGTGTTTGTTTGTGCGTCTGTCTGTCTTCATTGATTGGTTTGCTGTCGTCATGTGCTCGCTGCCTGCTAACCCGGCCACAGCCTGCAGCGCGTCCTCTGAAGCGCAACCTGCAGTCCACCCCTGACCTGGTACTTTTGACCTCTCACCTTTTTTTCCCCCCCTCTTAACATCTTTTTCACCACCAAATACCAAACTGTGTACTCATTCAAGCATGACTTTCAAAAGTATCATCATCATTCATTGTGTTCAAACAAACACGGTACAGCCTATTACGCAGTACTGGGCTTGCACAATTAATTATTTATGTTGTTGTAGCGCAGACTGCTGGTACACAGTCACCTAATTATAAAAGGATAAAGTAATGACTCTTTATTTCACCCTCCAGTACATTCAGAATTGGAGCAGAGAGAATTATGCCACTGGACAAAACTGGTTTTCTTAAACAAAATAAGTAGTACATATCTATAGTGAATAAGTAATAACCTGGAGCAAAGCATGGACAATGTTCTGTATCATATACGTTGCAGAAGCTTTGGATGTGTGCTTGCCATGCTGTACTGCTATGCTTTCTTCACCATAATGCCTTCAGTGTGCAGATTGCATTTATGCAAATTACAATAAGTAGCCACGTCGTTTATAATATAAATATAGCCATGTTTGTAAAGTACTAAGGAGCAGATGCCAATAACGGCAGCGTTAAACAAAAAATGTATCGGTATTTACTGATCTTAATCTGCCATTGGTTTTCTTGATCACTTGCTCCTACTTTTTTCTCTGTTCTTTTCTTTTTCTTTCCATCTGTCACTTTCTCTCCTCTTCCCCAAGGCCCTGCCTCCAGGCAGCATGCAGCAGCTACCAAAGAGGCCCACCCTGGAGAAGAGTAACGGCGCTGCGGCCGTCTTCAACCCCAGCATGTTCCACTACCAGCAGGCTCTGGCCAGCATGCAGCTGCAGCAGCCGACCTTCATCCCCACAGGTGAGTCTCAGCTATTACTTACTCTGTCTGCTCTATACAATCTGGCAGTGTTGGGCTTTCACTGGTTTCTGGGGCAGAATGGGTGTACAACATGCATCTTTAATCGAAAAACGAACAGGAATTTGGTGCACAATTTTTTTTTCAGAAATCAGCACGTCTAAACTATCTGCGGTTATTTAGAAATGGCTTCAAGAGGCATCCCTGACTTGTGTACATCTTTGATCATCTTCTGCACTGAGCTCCTTGGACTTACCTATTGTACTGTGTGTTGGTCAATCCAATGAGTGCTGTCAGACAAACTCTTTTAATTTAGAATTTTATTAGAATCAGAATCGCCTTTAATGCAAATTATAATGACAATAAAGCCGATTCTGATTCTATTTGGCCAAAGGGAAGCTACCAGCTGTAGTCAGTCATGATGACTAAGAGGAAGGTAAGAGGCCGTGGCAAGTTAAGACATTTTGGAACTGCCAAAAGCTTGTTAATATCTACCAACTTGTTAAGGGACATTTACCCAAATATTAGGTATTATATGTATATTTTGATAATTTGTTGATTTCAGAAAACCTGCTTAGAAAATTCAAACTTGGGCACCAAATTCTTGTTCTGTTTTTCAGTTAAAGATGTATGTTGTACACTTATTCTGCCCCAGAAAAAGAGCAGGTCAAAGCCCAGTATTGCCATGACATTCATGTCCATGATGAGTGTATGTAAACGGCAGCTGTAAATAATATTGGGCCCAGCTCTTCTGCTTGCCCTCTCTTTCTCCCTTTGAGCTCATGCAATGCCACTTCTGTGTCTCTGGGTAGTCTACACTGCGCACGTCATGTTAATTGGTCCCCCATAACAGGCGCACTGAGCTTTGCCAGTGATCTAGTGCCACATTGCATTATTTACTTGTACGTCTGTACACTGCACAGCCACCACTAAATATTTTTATACACCCAGTGGGAAGTAGATGGGTATAATACACCTGTAATACTAATGATTTTGAAGTACTTTATATTTGAAGTTTGCTTAGAGAAAAAAAGAATATCACCGTTTCAGTATATCCAGGTTTCCTGTCATCTCTACCTGGTGCGTTTCAGGCCTCATTTATTAAATTATTGCATATTGTATTAAATGATTTCAGAGTAATTCACTCTGCTTTTTCTGCCTGTGTTACATGTGGGCTCTGTGTTGTCTGTATGGCTTGTGATCACCAACACAGCCTTCACTGGCACACTAACTTGCTCGCCTTTTACTCCTCTTCCACCCAACCACCATCTCACAAAACCGCCCACCTATCCACCCCCTTCTCCCCATGCTGGGTTCTCTGTGCATGGTGCACCAGGTTCCCTGCTCTGCATGGCTCCATCTGGAGGCACTGGTAGGTCCCTCATGAGTCACCTCTGCTCCATGGGTTCTTTTAGAGCATGGCCAAGGCTCTGTGGCATGCAGGAGAGAGAGAGAGAGACCCAAAACCAATTCTATGTCTCCAAAAATGTGCCAGTAACCTGCGTGAACTTTAACAACATGAATCAGTGAATAATTTGGTGTTGAAATTAAATAAGAGAATAGGACGGTATGGCATCATCAAAACATGGTTTAACTATTTACACATTGACCATTTTTAATATTTAATACATGATGGATCAAAGGATAAAGCATTTCAATTGTGTAAAAAAAATGTAATTAATAAAGGAACCTAGACTTTTGGTAGACAGTAGAGTCCCAGGCCTGTGATGTCTGCCACATTATTTATCACCTGTCTGCTTGCTTTTCCTTCCCTTGTTTGCTCAGTTATTTTTGCTCTCTGTGCAGCTTCTCAGTTCATTTGCGTATGTATGCTCATGTATGAAAGTGATGAAGGCACAAAGCTAGCTAGACCAAAGTTAGGCCTTGCTCTAATCCACTAAGAGCGGTTCCTGTTTGTTTCTTTCTGCTCATTTTCCTTCCTCCTACTCCTCCTCTACTCTTCGTCATCTCCCCCTTTAAATCTTTGTAGGGCTTTTCAAACCGCCTGGCCCACTGGCAGAGGGCCGTTGGGAGAGGCGGGATTGGAGCAGCTGCCGGCCCCCACACAGCCGCTACCTATCGGGGCCCGGACAGACTGGTGAGGGTAGAGCCCAGCCCCCCCCAACACACACACACACACCTCACTCGTATACTGATCATGAGGATGCATCACCTGGTCACCATATGCTTTGTTGAACTGTAGGCCAGGACCCTAAGGCGAGATCAGTCCCACTTCACACGTTCTGTAGGTTATACACTCATAAACACACTATCTTACTTCCATATGTTCAGAGAGTGGAAGTCACTCAGAAGTCTGCCTAATCCTAATGTTCAGGTAGCTTTGCGATGACCGCTATCTCTCCCAAAAAACAAGAATTAAGAGTTGTGTGTATGTGTGTATGTAAGGGGAAGTGTGTGTCTGTATCATGTACGATGCTGTTGCTGTTCATGTATCATTCTGTATTAGTTTGCTGTCTGCCATATACGACTCTTCATTCATAAAGAGAGGAGGTTTAGGGTAATGTTTCCTGTGTATGCCATTCACACGTTCATATATCAGTAGTGCAGTCTTTTTATTGGTCAAATATCAAGAATAAGCACAGATCCAACAGAAACATACATTCTGAAGGATGGATGTCTGCTGGAATGCATTGTATGTGTAGGCTACATGTTCTGCTATTTTTTTTTTTGTCAGTTTTATTTTTAGTTTTGCTTTCTTCCAACACATGGTCCAGCTCCATCAAAATACAATTATCAGATATATCTGTCTGATCGGATTGTATGATTTTGATGCCTTTTCTTTAAGTGCACAGCTGCAGTGCAATAAGTATTGATCTTAGTTATTTCAAATTGGTAACACTTTATAATAAT
>JANCOA010000040.1:13900116-13919426 GCA_024363135.1 Leptodoras oyakawai
GCATTTCATATTGGTTCACAGGTGTGCTAGTCTGGCATACTTTACACAAAATGATGAGAGCCATGCCACTTAAATTGCCACCAGATTCATATATAGTCTTCTGCTTTTCAGTACTTGACCCTGTAGCACTCACCTTTTCTCTAGCTAATAGATAATAATGTAATAATGTGTGTGCCTGGGCACTTGTGTGCTCTGCAGTGCTGTTTTAATGACCGTCTGCGATGTGAACGTCACTCTGCTGCCAAGCAAGTAATAAATGGTTGGTGTTTATTTCCAAGTATTAAGCCATTTAACACAGGCCATTAGAACAGCAACAACGTTATCAGGCGTTGAGCTTTTATTCACTTAGTGTGTTCTACATGTTTTGAACTGACAGAAGTTGAAATAATGGTAAAATAAGATATATATATATATAATCTTTTTAAAGGTTTTGATTAATTTGTAATTTAGCCACTTAATTCATCTTAAAATTATGTTGAAGTTTAAATTGTAATAGGGGGTCAAATTTATCCAGACAGGGTCAGAATTCTACTGCACACCCAGTATTTGGTATATGTCTCTTAAGCGGTTGCACCTTCAGCCATCACTTTTGGATATTTGACCACTCTTCTTGGCAGAATTGTTATTGTTCAGTAGGTTTCTTGGCACAGATGTTTGAATTTTAAATCCAAGGAGCATCAGTGCTGATCTGAGAAAGAAGCTTGTACATTCACCCAAGTCAGGGATGTCTCATGGATCCAACCACTAGTACGTCCGTAGCCTCACTTCATGCTTGGAAGTAAATATTTTCCATTAGATGAGGTCATTCTGCCTTGCTGTTTACTACCTGCACCCTTGCTTGGAGCTTGGAGTTAAGATTAACTGTATGGCCGCCTGCTTTAACTCAACAGACGGATTAATCCCTTCTAGCTGAGCACTGAATAATATTCGGATGATATTTTAGCATAAATTTGCACATGGAAGAAAGACAGACTGCTCGAACTGGATAGCTGCATGTTGGTTGACGAGCATTTGAGTGGCATAGCTGTGCTATGAATACTACAGCATCAGTGAGTGTGGGTATGTGGTGCTTAACCGGATACATTTTTAGGGTGGTCAGATCGGAGATGCTGATACTGTACCTGAGGTCACTGTTGGCACAACCATCAGTGTTAAAATCCTCAATGTTTGGTGTTGCTTGCTTAAAAAAAAAAAAATCAATACTAAGTATTGACATTTTATTTCTCAGTGCTTTTATTAGAGTATTAGAGTATTTTAATCTAGTTGAAATTCCCTGTGTGATCACAGTGAGAGCTTGTGCTAAAAGCATGTAATTTGACATGGCTCTGCTCTTCTTCCAGCAACAACAGTAGAGCGACTGATCCGTGTGGGTAACTGTGTTATGTTATGTGTGTAAGACTGAGTGTTTGCTGTCTGAGATGAACTTGTGTTGGCTTAAGAGTTGACTCGGGCTTTTGGTTTACGGACCGTGTGTATTAGGCAACAGCTCTATTAGCTAGTATGAATCAGTTCTCTATAAGCCATGCCGCAAGAGCATACAAGGAAAACTACGTGATGGTGTACGTGTGAGTTTAGTCAGAAGCTGTGCTGCAACCCCCTGTGTGTAACTGACCTCCTTCCCACCATGGCTGCCTGTCAGCCTGGCCTGCTGAGCAGTGGTTTACTCGAAGGAATAACTGCTGCCAGCACTGCTGTGCTTTTGGCACGGAGACACTTGGCAGTAGGAGGCCTTGCTCTCGTGTTTCCCATACCAGAAAAGAGATGCATGACCCATTTTAGTTTCCATAATAATAACTTGTGTAACAACTGTTGCAGTAGTTTACATAGAAGAAATTGGTTTGTGGTGGAAATTTTATAGTGGGATTTTTCTATTGTCAAACTTCTGTATTGTTTTTCCTTATAGCCATGTTCCTTTGGTACTATCTATTTACTCCTCTTCATTAGGGGTGTGTGTGAGTGCAGGCAAGAGCTTGTTCATTCCTGTGTTCATGTATACTCAGATAAGAGACTGAAAGAGGTTCCAGGGTAAATTTCTCTCATCCCTGCAGTCAAGCACACAGCTTCCAGACTAATAGGCCCATCTGAGAGGCAAACACTGCTCTTAAACACTCACACAACCAAGAATGTTTGTCAAACACTGACTTTCCTGAGCACTGCCATAATTACTTACAGTTTAAAGAGCTAATGATTTTAGCCAAGCAAATGCTGTCTCTTACTGTTTTCAGCTGCCAGTCTGGCTTTTGTCTCAAAGACGAAAAACTCCAGACTAGCAGGCCTCTCTCACTGCGGAATATTTTTCTGTCTGCCTGCATGCCTGCAGGACGTGCTGCAGAGTCCTTCTTTGTTCCTTTTCTCCCCCTTTTCCTCTTTTTTTGGCTGAGGAATTATTTAGAGTGCTGCTGGGAGGGTTGTTTTGGTATTATCTTTCACCCTTTTTTCAGGGGTCTGAGCAGTTCAGCTGATTCAAGCTGTTTAACCATGCTAGTGTTGTAGCCTCTTGTCATTTCAGAGTGTTGCATTTAAAGTTCTGCAATTCATCCTCAACTCGGAAAGTACACTGTAGTGAATTAGATAGTTTAGAGTCTTTGAACATGGAGCAAAATGCCAATGCAGGACATGGATTAATCACATCAAGAAAATAGAGATTGTCTCTATAGAACAGCACTTTTACCAAAGTTTTTTTTAAACAAGGTCATGTCTGACATGCTGTATTGTGTTCTGCTGTATGCAGGTGATGAAGGTGAGCTCTGATAAGGACGGTTCCTCTCCGTTGTGCATGAAGACTCTGGCCAGCAGGGGGCGTCTGGATACAGTATCGCAGCAAATGGCCTCCCATCCACAGTATTTAGAGAGCTTCCTGCGCACGCAGCACTACATCCTTAACATGGACGGCCCTTTGCCCCATCACTACCGCCACTACATAGCCATCATGGTAAGAGTGCCTTTAAACGGCTGCTCACGTTCAGGTTTAAAGGAGGAAAAATGCCAGTATGTCGCACTATAAGGCAGCTAGTAAAACGATTTGTGTGTGATTATGATTAGCAGAAAATAAAATGAAACTAGAAGTGAAGCTGGTGTATAAACGGGTTCAATGTAGACAAATCCACTCACAATGTGCAGAATAGTAGTAATAGTAGTAGCTGGACTTTTGCTGTCTTCAGCAAGTCTAAACCCCAAGTCCAGTCACTTTGGCATATTGATATAAACCGATTAAAACGATCCGTACTAGCAGAAGATCTTTTGTGTGTGTTTCAGGCTGCAGCACGACATCATTGCAGCTATCTTGTGTCTCTGCACTCGGCTTTGTTCCTGCGGGTGGGGGGAGACCCGGTGTGGCTGCAAGGCCTGGAGTCTGCACCATCTCGCCTCCAGCAGCTCGACCACATAAACAAAGTACTCGCTCACCGGCCCTGGCTCACTGCTCACTCCCACATTCAGGTACAGTGGGCAGAAGCTACATTATGTTCCGATACTTAAGCAAGAACACCGTGTACTAAAATGTATCCGATGGCATGTTATGATGTGTGTTAATGGTAATAAAGTGTAACTCTGGGTATATTCGAGCGATACACTGATTATGATGATGATGACAGTTACAGCACTCTGTTGTGCACAAAAAGAGGAAGCTGAGCTCCTCCCAAAGGCTCTGCTATGTCAAGGTTGTGCTGATCTGAGACTCGTAACGTCTCTGCAGGCTTTGCTGAAGTCGGGTGAGCAGTGCTGGTCTCTGGCTGAGCTGGTCCAGGCCGTGGTTTTGCTGGCTCACTGCCACGCACTCTGCAGCTTCGTGTTCGGCTCTGAACAGGACACGCAGCCCGGCCCGAGAGTGCCACACGGAACGCCTCCAGGCTACTGCCTCTGCGATGCTGCCAATGGTAACGCCACCTTCCCACCTCGCAGGAGGGTAAGTGCCACCCACACACAGCTTTCTGTCATTACCATGGCCTGAGTCTCAGGCAGTAGAGCGCAGCTCTGACGCATCACGTTTGGTGAAAACCGTATTGGAGAATTTTTAGGATTCTAAAAAATCCACTCCATGGACTCTATGGCAGGGGTGCCAGCATTTATGCTTCATGAGCTTTTTTGTGTATTTCAGTCAATATCTGTATACCTTCTTGACAATTTTTGACACAGTGATTCAGGAGCCACCTGAAAAGTTTTCTTTTTGCGTTCTTGGATAAGGCAGCAGTTAGACCAAACACAAATAAAAAGTCAATACGTAGAAGGGGAAATGAAGCAGGATATGAGACGTGCATTTCTTTCTGGTAGCATTTATTTTCGCTTTGCACTGACTTTATCTAGGTGACTTTGACCTGTGAGTTCATGAATCTTATGAGGCAATAAAACCCAAGAAGGCAGAAAAATGCTTTGTATAGACTTTTTGTATAGACTCTTTGTATAGACTATATTTTTATAAAAATTGCCATCTTGTCCATCTGCCTACGATGGGGGTTTTGTGTTAGATTTTTTTTCCCCACTCTGCCAGCTAGTACTTGTGCCACCTGTGCTATAGCTTATTTGCCCTGACACCAGTTATCCATAAGTAATGTGCAGAAGGTTATCAGAGTTTCTGAATGAAACCTCATTATTTTGTGTAAGCAAAAGACTTGTGTTTGTGTGTCTGTGGTTTATTTATAGACGTGGCGGTTACTGTGTGTGATGGTGGCTTTTCTCTCTTGTGCAGTCTCTAGACTCGAGCTGTGACCTGGCGTGCCTACGAGAAGGAATCCACAAGTCTCAGGAGGAGAAGGAGAGGAAAGGACACGCAGGCCTTCATTCTTACACCCTCCTGCATATAGGTAAGCTGTCCATCAAACATGCTAGAGGAACGCTTTCAGGGCCCTGTCCGTCTCTGACTCTTACTTGCCCCCTTCCACTTTTCTGCTTCAGACATGGACGAGGAGGAAGAAGAAGAGACTATGTGTTTGACGGATCCCTCCCGCTTTGTCAAAGATCCTGATTTTGGCTACCAGGAATTTGCCAGGCAAGAGGAAAACCATCTCCAAGAGTTGCGGGTGCAGGTGAGGGTTGTGTCACCGTATTAGGTTTTTAACACAGCAGCTGTTCATTCGCACTCCGTGCCCTTGATGGCACGTCTTCCCTGGAGTTTAAAGAGAAATTTTGTACTCAAAGGTCAACTGGCTTGTTTGTCACTTTGGATTTATTTTACTGATGCAAAATACAGCTAGGATGTTCCAGTGTAGTTTTATTTAGAGGAAGAAGAAGTGGTGTTCTGTGGTGTTCATAGAATTCATCCTTGGCAGAGTTCATTCTGTCTATGAAAACCGATGTTGTGTGTGTGTGTGTGTGTGTGTGTGTGTGTGTGTGTGTGTGTAGGACTATTCGTGGGAGGACCACGGTTTCTCCTTGGTAAACCGCCTCTACTCGGACATCGGACACCTGTTAGATGAGCGGTTCCGCAGCGTGGCCTCGTTACCGTCCCCTCGCAATCCGGACCTCAAGAGAGCCATCTGGAACTATATCCATTGCAGCTATGGAATTAGGTAGAACGAGTGTGCACTTTTTGTTTATTTCCTAGTGTAACAACCAGGCTTTTCCAGTTGATGAGACCTGGGGTGGCAGAATAAGGCATAAAAGATACAATTTCTGTAATATAATATAGTACTCTGTACAATATTCATCACTTTATCGCAGTTACTTTCAAATGCAAATCCATTTTTATTTTTTTGCTTTTCTGTTAAATTGCCACTATTTTGCAGTCGCATCAAGGAGGAAAAACAGGAGGTTGTGTTTAATACTGTTCATGTGCATGTACTCAGGAATCATAGCTTGGGACTTGTGTGTTTACAGGTATGATGATTATGATTATGGAGAAGTGAACCAGCTGCTGGAACGTGGACTGAAGCTTTACATTAAGGCTGTGGCCTGCTATCCAGACTCCACTAAGAACCTTCTGTGTCCGCTTCCTTTGGTTTCTCTCAAACCCTCAGAAAAGGTAAGCTTGAGGGAAGCAAATGCTATTTGTTAGTTATTTGTGTCCGATTTTTTTAAAATGTCACAGTCTTTATACTGCTATAAAATACATCTGACGTTGATATTAAAACTAAAAAGCATTATTAATATAGTGGATCTGTTTTGCTCAGGTGCATGTGAACCTGCTGGTGATGGAGGCACGGCTGCAGGCTGAGCTGCTCTACGCACTCCGAGCAATTACTCAGTACATGATCGCCTAGGACAGCAAGGCACATGCAGAGAGAGACGGACCGAGTTGCACAGTCCCTTACGGTACACAAAAAAGACCTGACTCGGGGGAATGGGGAAAGGAAATAGGCTGTATTTAAAAAAAAACAAAAAAAAAACAGATAGCGGACTTGTGAAGAGCAATATTTCTTCTTCTTCATATCTTTTTTTTGTTTTTTTGTTTTTTTGTTCAGACGTTGCTAAAGTTTGATTTAAGGTACTGCTGTGAAGCGTCTTCAGGGTGACACTTGAAGGCAGAAACAATCTTTTTCTTTCTCTCTGTCCCACCCTTTTTTTTTTGCATGTTGTTCTCTTCATTACTTTCTATGACCTCAACTATGTACTTCTGTATTATGAAACTATGTACTATCATTTTTTTTCCCCTGGATTGTTCATGTGCAATTATCTTTATTCTGTTCTTTGTGTTGTTGAGGTTCTGTTTTGTTGTTTTATTGTTTTGCATGTTGCTCCTCTGTTGACTGACAGTCGGGAAAGGAGAAGATAAATGTGTCCGTTTCAGTTCTAGACAACTGAGTGGCGTGACAAGAAACAGATGACTCGACCTCTCCCGCAATCGAAGGCAGTGTTTACTGAAGCTCAGACGAACAGACGAATGTTGATGAAGCTCAACGCTTTCTGAATCTTTCATTTGAATTTAAGCTCAGAACAAGACTGCAGACAATATAGGAAAAAATAACTTTGTTTTAATGGCACTTTTAAGATTAGATTAAACGTATTTAGGCACAAACGTCTACAGCATCTAACTGATTTGTCAAAAATAGGTTGTGCTTCAGTTGACTCTGGTTAAAATGCCAGTTGTGCTGCTGATTTTTCCAGTGTCAATGTGACAGAGGAGAATCTGTCAGCACTTTCAAACCAATTGGCGCATTTTTTTTTAGGAATTTTACCGTGCAAGTTGGCGTACGATGTAGCCTACACTCCACCCCCCTGCAACATTCAGAAAAAGCTTAAGCTGAATTGGTCAGTTCTAGTCAAATGAAGGACTATTTTTTTCCTGATTTAACTGCGAAACATTTCAGTGAAACTTTGCTATCTGTGATACTTTATAATGCAAAGAAGGTCAAAGGTCAGGCCTGCTGTGATGCTTCCTGTAACTGACCTGCACAACTTGTTTCCTTGCACTGGACTATTTTGCACAGAACTGCGTAAGTGACCTGCATTGCCTCTGAGCAACTCTAACAGCTTTTGGAACAAATGACCCGGTGAGGCCTCCGTTCACTTGGTACCACGTTGATGCCATACTTACTGCAAATGTTTTGGTTGTTGAAAAGGCCAAGCGTTACTTGCTAGATAAAGCCATGATAGTATTGAATTGGTGCAGCAGTGTTGCTTGTGTAAGGTACAGGTGGCAAAGAAACATGGGCACCAATGTGATTTTCTTTTTTTTCTTTTTTTTTTCTTTTTTTATTTATTTTTTTAAACCTATTGCATTACTGTGTCACTACGGCTATGTTCAGACAGGATGTAGTATTTTTTGCATTACATCTTTGTATGTGAGGAGAAATAATCAAATTGAGCATCTGTTTAAACATAGCCAGTGATTGTTGTTGTTGTTGATGTTGATGTTGTTGTTGATGGGTTTTGTTTTGGAAGGGAAGAGAAGGTGGAGCAAGATGGCTGACTTCAGTGCTGAATCTCATTTTATCTAGTACAGCACTGTGGGATTACTGGGGAATGACCAGTCACATATCAGAGAAGGGGGGGGGGGATTCATTTCATCTAATTCTGAACCAATGGACTGACTTGTGAGATTTACAAACTTGAAAAAGTGGAGAGTCGCTGCTGAAGGTTCAGCTAAGCTCTGAGCTGTGCAAAGTCATGGTGATTCTTTAGCGCAGTGCCTTTCGTTTGAAATCAGTAAGGCAAACGTGGACTGGTGGTTTTGCTGCGACACCAGGGGCTCTTTTCCAGCTCTCGGATTCAGCCCTGCTTGGCAGCACCGGGCCAAGCTGTTGTCTTCATGCTGCTTCTTCCTGCTCCTTCCCAAGCAGGCAAACAGAGCAGGGACAGTGGTTTACTTCTGACTACTGGCCAAATCTCTGGCAATATCAAGCTGTTCCACATTTATGGAGCTAATGTGCTGTCATCTGCCTGCCATCAGCATGTCTGTATTGGTCTTTCCTTCACTGCCACCTTCTGTGTGACATCAAGACGCAGCAATGGACTGTTTGGCTTTCCTTCTGATCCCTGGTGGAGACTGAAAGACTGAACAAGTGTGGCTTTAGCCAAGTTGTTTAATATTTACCACGTAAATGTAGAGATGTTTAAAAAAAAAGAACACAAAAAAATGTCAAAACAAGGAAAATTAAGCAAAAAAATCTTTTTTCCCCTCTGGAATAAGAACTTATTTTTTCTATAAAGACATGCTATACCATTTGTGTCTGGGGTTTTTTCTTTCCTGATTTCTAATGCACATATTTTGTTTGAATGCTTTTTGGCTTAAGTTGAGTACTGAGTGTTGCTGTGCGATCTTCTGATCTCCTCAAACCTGTTCTGCACTACTATGCCAATTGTGACCTCTAGTGCTGGATTTTTGTTCTCCTGTCCCTGAAAATGGAAACGGGCCACGAGTAGAATGGGAGGATACTTGCATAATTAGTTAATTTGCTGTCTTTCTGTAAGACATAGCTATATGTATTATTTTAAATAGAAAAATAAGGTTGCACTTATCAGAACACAAACATCAGTGTGTTCATGTAATTATCCAATCAACCGGCCATGTTGCAGTAGCACAATGCATCCAGGTCAAGAGCTGAGTTTAATGTTTACATCAAACAGCAGAATGTGGCAGGGTTGTTGATGCCACACTAGTTTTTATTTATTTATTTATTTATTTATTTATTTTTTATTAAGAAACTGCTGATTTCCTGGATTTTCATATACAACAGAGTTTACACAGAATGGTGCAAAGACAAAAAAAAATGCATCCAGTGAGCAGCGCTTCTGCAGGTGGAAGTCCTTTGTCGATGAGAAGGCGCAAAGGAGAATGGCCTGACTGGACTGACTTTCGACCTGACAGGAAGTAACTCGGATAACCGTGCTGTAAACTTTCAGTGGTTAGCCGAAGAGCATTTGAGAACCTACAAAACGTTGAACCTTGAGGCAAATGGGCTACAACATTAGAACTGACAGATTCCACTCCTATCAGCTAAGTGTCTGAGGCTGCAGGGGGCACAGTCTCTCTCAGACTACACACTGACGTACCAGAAAAACTGGTACTGGAGCCTATGTGGTGCATATATAAAGTGATCGATATCTATGGAAGCTTCTAGAGCTTGTGAGATGGGTCATAGCATTTCAGAGGGAGAATTAACATTTGGGTTTTCATGTATGAGCATTTCAGTGGTGAACCATGAGAATTATGACTACAAGACTTTGAATTACAAGAATTATGGCAAAACCTCAAACTTACAACAGCAGTGTGGGTGAAAAGACTGGCAATAATCGTTTCATGTGGCACTGCCTCAAGTAACATCAGAATTCAATTCTGGGTCCTCGACAAACATCAGCATTAGGACTGTGCAAGGTTTCCTCCAGGGGCCCATGGGGGACCTACCAAGTATTAACTGGTATACCAGATTTTCTGGTACTTCAGTGTAAAACTATAAAAGCAAAATATAAGTCTTCTGCTGTTGTAGCCTGCTCACCTTCAGGTTTAATACTGCATTTCTGCTCTGCTCTTTGTAATCTGTATTTATGTAAGTTACCATAGACTTCCTGTCAGCTCAGATCTGGTCGTTCTCCTCTGAGGTCTCTCATCACCAAGGTTTTTTATTTTTCACACCCCTGTGTGTAAACTCTATGGCCTGTTCTCTTTAGCACTTTGCATGCAGGAACAGAAATAACAATTTCATAATACTTTATTTGGCATAAGACAACAAAACTATAAGTATACAAGAAGCTTTGAGGGCTTGATTTAATGAGTTTATGAAAAAGCATCTAATGGCTGTGAATGTGAGGTGAGTACATCCTTCAGCTTCACGTCCCTGTGATTGTTCCAGACCTGTAAAGCAGTTGCTTTAATAAATGAATATAGATTTACACCATCAGAAACACAAGAGGGCAGCTTAGTTAAACTGATTATGTTTATTGCAGATATTCTTGACTGGTTTCACAGTCACCTCTGGCTAACTTACGATAAAGTAAGAAGAGCAGGGGAAAGAAAAGAATACATTAATGAATATAAAGAAATGAAGGAAATACACATATAGTGAACAACTGGCTAAGCACTCGACTGTTACACCCCTTTCCCTACAACAACAACAAAATCTAGCCACAAACTAAAAAATAGTGTTTTTATCAACTGGTGATATTTAGCAGACCCTTTTAGGAGAACACAAAAATAAATGATAAGAAATGAATATGAAAGATGAGAACTCACGGGATAGAGTTGTGATCTGAGGTCTAGACACTTAAAAGTTTAAAAAGTTTCAAGCTCTGTCTATTACATTCAACCACTCAGCTGAACGCTGTTAGTCCGCTCTATTTTCAATAGGAATCGAACCTTCAGACTTCTTTCCACAGGAGGCTCAATTTCATTTTTCCCAGCACTTTCTTTTATTTAACTTGGACTACGTCGATGAGAATTTAAGCAAATAATCACAATGGGATCGTATCGGTGTCGAAAAGACAACGTCCGGATTTAATTCCAGCACTCCAGCCTACTTTGTCTAAACCTTGCCTGCTGCTTGGTCACTCGAGCTGTGCAGATGTTCCTTCTCAAATCCCTTACAAGATTTTCGCATATAATCCAAACCCCATCAAACGCGTGGAACGTCAGAGGAACAAAGGGCAGCCCGAGAAGACGAGAGCAACAATGTAAACGGTTCACTGAAATACAGATCAGGGTTTAAAGTAACACTGTTTCAAGAAATGTACACGATGCGTGTCAAGAGCCTCGTCCAGTATCCGCTCTCGTTTCTGCTTCTACGAAGTTACGATCTACAATAGTAACAAATGTTCGTGGATTAATAACGGTGAATTTCTCTTACTATGTTCATATTCATAAAATGTCCTGAAGATGTGCTGCATAAAAATAAAGGCCCTTAAATCTAAGTATGGCCGACTTCGTCACGTCTAGCACCGACTGGCAGGAGCAAAACGACTATCCTCTGCAAGAACAGAGCGCTTTAACAGTTAGTTCATATTTTAATATATTCATATTATTACCAGTAAATGATGAATAATATCCAGCTATAAAACCAAAGTTTAATCTATATAAGCAAAGGAAAAAAAAATCTAAGGAAATACTACATCATTTCTACATCAACAGCACAAAGGAAAAAAAAGAAAGAGTATGGAGATACATAGTTTGTTCTAAAGCAACATGCTAGTGTTTGTTGGCAGTTTATAACTTTTTTTTTTATTTATTTTTTTTTTAAACCGAAATTCGGTGAATGCATCCGTTACACAACCTCTTGTTTTCAAGTAGAGCATAAACTATACTTCTGTGATGTTAAATCATTTCCAATGATGGCTGAATGGCTTTTATAAAGTCAGCAATGATTATCTTACTGCTTCCATCAGGAGGTTTTTAATCATTATTACTTATTTACTTAATATTACTACTGTTTTATTAAACCCTGAGAGTTAGACATTGCATCATCATCATAATCATCCACTTTCTTTTTTTTTTTTTTGAGAAATGTAAATTGCCTGGCAAAGTAATAGACCTCATTAATCAATAATTAATCCTTAATTTTTTTTTTTATGTCTTCAAATATACTAATGATCACGAGGCAATTTCAATTGCACGGCCTTGTACTGCTAACTGCACCCGTGCAATCCGTTTAGTTGATGTAAATACGTTAACGTCTATAAAAGCTGCAATATTTTCCACTCAAGCCATCCCAGTCTGACCTGCTCTTCTTAGTGTTCCTCTGGTTATGTATAAAATCTACATGCATCTCATCTTTTACAAAAATAAAAGATTACATAGAAAATGACCGTTAAAAATATTTTTTAAAGGGTACTTTCTAATTAGTAGGAATATATATATATTTTTTCCATGATATAGCCCCAATCTAAATGAAACAGTACAATTAGTCAGTATAATTAATTGCTTTCTGTTTCTTTTAAACAAATTTATACAAAAGATTGTTAGTACTACATAAAAAAAGTCAATTAACGAGAAAAGTGTGTTTTGCCCCCTTTTTTTGTACTGCTGTACAGAAGTCGATATGACAAGGGCACGGTTTATGTAGCATCTGTCGAATAACCAATCGATTTCATTCTTTGAATGAAAGGATTCAATGTTGTTTTTGATTGGTTTCTCTTGAAAGTACTTAAAACATCATATGAATCACACTCACACACACACACTCTCTCACACACACACACACATGCACACAAACCCTTCAACTATTATATCCTGCAAATGGGCACATTGATAACAACACAATGCCGTTCAAGAGCTGGCAATGTGGGAAAAAAAACCCATAGAAACACGACCGTTAAAATTCTATGGTGAAATCAAAATGCCCTGTGTGTAAGCACATTTCTTCATACTGTTAACAATCAAACAATTAACAATATAAGAACAAAATCACCCATGTCAACTTCTCACTCGATGATCAGTCCCCATGCTTTTAGGACAAAAAAAAAAAAAAACACCTTCCTGAGTAAAGTCATACATGCGAAAATAAAAGCATTAATCAGCATGACAATAATCATTAAGAACCACCTCGAAATATTTCAGCCTCCAAAGCACAATACAAGCACACTTCGTACCACTGAGAGCGTGCAACATGAGCGCAGCGCAAGTGTCCGAATATCCATTATGTTCTCGGCTCACCGGGACATTCAAACTCTGATTAATGCTGAAGCTGTTCTCGTGGTGTCAGGTTTGTGCTCCACCCAGTCAAAGGATCCAACCAAGTGATCAATGAAGCATTGTTTGATTTTGAAATCACATGATTTTTTTTTACTCCGTATGGTTTGTTTTTTTAGGTGTTGACCATTGGAGAAAGATCCTCAAGTATCAGCAAAGTTTGATTCTCCTGTCTTTGATTCTCCTGTTCTGTCTTCAAATCTAAGGAAAGTACCATCTCAGTTTTGTACTACTTTGGTATTAGTAATAGGTATTTCTGTAATAAAGTTGATTAGTAGTTTATTAATTGTGCTTCAACGTTCATCTTCTGGGTCCGGCGTCTAATACCCGACGTCCCTGTGTATATTGTGTATTGGCACTTGCGTAAGGTTTCTTTTTGTGATCCAGAAAAAAAAAATCTGGCCAAAGTTCAATCAAAGCATTTAGTTTATGCATCTGAGGTACAATGGTGAGTGTGGAGGCAAAACAAACTGAAGGGGTGACATTTTAATTAATGCACCATGTGACAGTCCATTATTTGGTTAAGGATAAAGGGCCCACCTGCAATAAATAAAATAAAGAGGAATGGTTAAACGTGCTATTATTATTCAAATTCAATTAAACTGACATTTAAGAAGAAAGGGCACAAAAAAGTCTAAAAGGAAAGCCATATTGTACCATGGACTACTACTACTACTATTACTACTACTACTACTAATAATAATAATAATAGTAATCATAATAATAATAATGTACTACAAGAAAAGAGATGTTAATAATTTAACTAATAATTTAACAGCGTATCACATGTGAATTAAAGCTCGTTAAGGTCTAAAAGGGCCTTACCTGCTCTTATCCTTAGCAGAGTTAGCTGGGCACCCAGTTGTGAGATGAGCTCTGTGTGGTGGCTGGCCCAGGGTAATTTTGCCCACCTGGTACAATGGTGTCGAAGTTGAAGTCTATCATATCGCCATCCATAAGGTCACTGTTGATGATGTAATCAACGTCACAGTCCAGGTTCTCTGTAAACATTTCAATATCCAAGTCTGTGGGCAGCCGGTCCTGAGAGGGCAGAAAGCAAGCCGGGGTCCCATATTGGCTTATCCCCTGAAGACCTCCATTCCCAGCTGCAGAAGGAACAGGTCCATGCTGAAGTAGCCCTCCAACTGGCATTGGATGCTGGTTCTTCATGGCTGCTAGCTGTGGGTGTTCCTGGCCCATGCCCGACACCATCATGCCAAAGCTCATTTGAGAGTGCTGCTGTGGTTGTAGCTGGGATTGTGGCTGAAGGGTCATTTGTGGCACAGGGCTAGGTTCTGTACTCTTGCCCAACATCATTTGACCAGCCTTGGTTTGGTTGCCTGATATGGGATCCCCCAGGCCCAAAAGATTAGCACCTTGGCTGGGCATCAGAGGGTCCATTTGAGTCATCAAGATATCGGCAGGTGGGGGTGAGTCAGAGGTGAGAAGTGCCTCGAGACTGGACGGCACATGGGTGCTGAAACCACTTCGAGTTCCTGGACCAGGCAGAGGGTTAAAGAGGGAGTTTCCAAAGTTTGACAGACTTGTGTTGGACTCCGTGGCCTGCTGAACAGAGCTCTGTGACCCTGGCTGGGATGGCCCTTGAGATCCCTTCACTGGCTGCATTTGACGATATGAAGGAAAATTAGACCCACGGGGCAGAAGGGTAGAAGCAGAAGGCAATGGAGTAGGTGGAGCTTGCGGTGCTGTGCTCGGGCTTGCGTTGCCTTGCTGTGCTGTCATCAAGGTAAGCCCATCTATTAGGTCCAGTTCCTCCATTAGAGTCTCAGCAAGTGTAGGTGGAAGACTGCTAGTGGGATACCCACTCAGAAGTCCATCTTCAGGCAAGTCATCTTCATCTTCTTTCACCGGGGGAATTGGAGAGTGCCTACCACTCAAAGTGCTTGCATTTGAACTGGTGCGTGGTCTGAAGCTTGTCCACATGTCTTGGTCATCCAAGCTACCACGTGATGATGGGCTGCTATTGTTCACTCCCCACTTTCCAAACTGTCCTGGGGGGCCAGGGCTGTCTGCACTCCCTGCACCAGACACACCCTCAACTTGTATGGCACTGCCAGGACCACCAACACCTCCCGCTACTGCTTGCTTCTTGGTCTGCTTTGCCCGCATACGACTTTTTAGCAATTTTGTGCTATTGTCCATGGAGGCAGCACGGCGACGTGGGGCTTTCCCTGTCTTACCCCCTTCGGGATTAAGCATCCACCAGGAGCTCTTTCCAGTAGATTCATTGTGTACTCTCAAAAACTTGTTGTGGAGGGACAAGTTGTGACGAATTGAGTTCTAGGAGGAAGCAAAACACACACACACACACACACACACACACACACACACACACACAAGGTGACTGGTTCTGACACAATATAGCTAACAATGTCTAAAGTCTACAGATCAGAGCATTAATAACCTCATTGTAAACCATTCAATAATGCTTACTGGTGGAGGATTAACAATAGAACATGGCGTAAATATAGTTACCTTCCATCCAGCAGAACTATTGCTGTCACCTTTATCCTTAAAATATGGCACTGTTTTGACCATCCAGTCATAGATCTGTGCCAGAGTGAGTCGCTTCTCCGGCGAGTTCTCAATCGCTTGGCTTATCAGATCAGCGTAGGACTGATTCCCCCAGGCGTTGCGCCGGGACGAGCCCTTTCGAGGTGCGGCCCCGCCCACTCCCGATATGGCTCCTCCCTCAGAGGCGGCGGATTTCTCGGGCTCGGATGCGATTGGCTGAGGCTCCTGTTTATCTTCCTCGGCAGGCGGGGTTCCCGCGGCGGACTCGGCGCCGTCTGGCCCCTCCACTTTGACAGCTGAGATGTCGGGCCGAGGCAGCGGCCATGTGCAAGACCTCGGTCTACTCTGCGGCTCGAAATCTGGGTCAATCGGGGGTGCCTTGTCCGTATCCATTGTGCAAAGCAATTACTCCAATTTCAGGAAAGCGTGTGACAGTTTACAGTCTAAGCAAATAACCATGTACCTGCTATTTTATACTCTAAAACACTACAACTGTAAAGTAATGCACTAATTTCAGATTTGTTAAATTTAATGCTGTTTGATCGTTAAAAGTTATGCGGCTTTGCTGATTTGAAAGGATATTTATTTTTTTAAAAATCGTCAGAAGGCTTTATTTTAATGTGTTTGTTTGTTTTTCTGGCGGATTGAGCAGAGACGTAATAATCCGTGTGCATCGATAGCCTTTACAGTATGTAGGCTGTATGTATATCGCGCCGTTTAATCCTCAGATTGGAGATTAAAGGGGACAAATAATCTTCTTAATAGTAACTATCACAAACCTACTGACTGACACGGAGGATCTCTTTGTTTACATACAGAACAAAGGAAATTCACACGGCAAACAGTAGCCCAATAAGTACATTAACACAGCGCGGGGTTATAAATAAAACAAAAACGCCTAAAGCTCAGGAGTTAGAGGTTAATGACACCAAGAAATAGGTGGGAAAGCGTGTACTGGAGGAGAGAGGGGAAACAAACAATTGGTGGGATAGATTTAGTAAATAGTAAACTTGTATAAGGATGTCACACGAACACCACAACTGAACACTTTCCACCCGGTTTTCAACAAGTGATCATTAGTTTCAAGTCATTAGCATATCGACAGACACGCTTTTTACCATCTCTTGTTATAAACCGTGGTCGTTTTCATCACTTTATTGCCAAAACGACGTGCTATTTAGAGTAAAATACCATACATGAGAAATTAGGAAGCGTGTGTTAAAGGGTAATAGGTGCACGCGCAACATCATGCCGCGCAGAATCAGCCGATCACCCGTCATTTACCGGCACCGAGGAGAGTCCAGGGCTGAGCCCAAATGTCAGCATATAGGATTAGATCACTAGGAGGTTTTTTTTAGTAATATAGATCTCGTCTACTGATTATTCCTCACCACTCAGTCGTGCACACAGCTAGAGTCGCCCTCTTAGCGCGTTTTGTAAGCGATTTGAATAGTCAAATCTCTGCAGGAGAATAGGAGTTAACTGAACTCGTCCCGATTATTTATATCTGATAGCGGAATGAAACTAAAACAGTCAATTCAAGTGTGTTCTCTCCGACACGCTGCGTGTAGGCGCGTGTCACCATCTGCCATGTTCCTCCACACACACACTCACACACACACACTCACACTCACACACACACACACACACACACACGATGCTTGCGCGGCAACAGCGCCGAACGCGTCCAGACACTCTTCACTAATTCCGAGCGGAATGTTCGTACTTCTTGTAATTCGAAAGTGCCAGAATTCAACCCCGCATCTTGACTTCCGCCGTCAGCGACTCGTCCGCCCGCACGCGACTCCAACTCCACAGTTTTAACGTGAGAAGAAACTAGGTAGCCACCTAGTTGGCTAACTCCTCCGGTTAGTTATAAAATCCCTCTGTAAAAGTGGAAGAAAGCGGGTTTTCTTATGGAAGCTGCTTTCCCGCTGTAGTTAGGGCTCAGTCCTTTTCGTCGTGTGACCGTTTCAGATATTCGGAGTCATTCATCGTACGGATCTTGTTTTGTTTTGTTTTGACTCGAGGCGAAGACTCCCTTCTGACGTCTGTTTACCACTGCCAACCAGCGCCTCGTGCGCATGCGCCGAAGAGGACTCTGGGAAATGAAGTGATATCCCGCCACCGCCGTGGCCGTAAACACGCATGGCAGAAATCCAGATAAAGCTGGGGTGCTCTAAACCTAAACTATGTAATCGTTTCCACAAACGTTTTGATGCTAAAACGGTATCGTCTTGTTAATGTACGGTTTGATCGAGGATTGGTGATAAATCAGCTGACTGGGTGGCCTGGGAGCGATTCACTCACTGATTTAATTAGTCACACCATTAAACAAACAAACAAATACATCAAATATATTACAACAAAAGAGTATAAAAGAGTGCAATAAACACAATTAAAAATGTTGTAAAGCAATTTAAATAATAGTACCAATTATAACACATTAACTAATGCAGGTTATACAGCGTAGGTGTAGACTATTTAATATCTCCGGTAATTTATGTTTAATGATATATTAATTATATAAGAATATATAAGAAGAATGTGCTTTAAAGATACCAAACTGTCGAGTATCAGCTGCATGAACTCTTATTATATACACAGGCCAATTCATTTAAAAAGAAAGTCATGTTTTAATTATAAAATGCGTAGACAAGCTGAAGTGAGCCGCAGCAGCGCGGGTGGATGCAGCTGGCCGTCAGATGACTGATTCCCACCATCAGTTGTCTCCGCCTGTGTTCGGCGGCTCCTCGTTTTAAGACTACATTAACCAGAAGGAGGCGCGCGCTGCTCCGCATGGTGGGAGGTAGAGACGACACGTTGCATGATGCAACAGGAAAAATAGTGAGAGAGCTTTTAGCGCTAGATTTGGCCATTTTACACCCCTTTAGCCACTTGAATAAAAAAAAAAACAACTAGACTAGCGACCAATTTTGCGTCTTTGTGAGCACACCTGGGTGACAGACTTAAACTGATGCGGCTTGAGAGCAGGTTCACTCCAACAGGGTTTGACTGCGTTGCACTTGCGACCAATCA
Source organism: Leptodoras oyakawai (assembly GCA_024363135.1). Classification (NCBI taxonomy): domain Eukaryota; kingdom Metazoa; phylum Chordata; class Actinopteri; order Siluriformes; family Doradidae; genus Leptodoras; species Leptodoras oyakawai. The sequence continues at coordinate 13,918,742 of JANCOA010000040.1, forward strand.
CTGATCTCATTTATTCCCTAGGACCAATTACCGATAAGCACCGTTTCTCAAGGACCAATCGCTGATCAGCACTGTGGTCCCGCCCCGCACTCCGGTCTTCTACGTTGTAAATTCGGAGATTTGACCGTAATAAAATCTCGAGTAACCGCATCGTTTCCGCTTAGTGCTCATCTCTCACGACTTCTGATTCGGATTCTTTTCCTGGTCGAAAATATTGATCGAAACTAATAAGAGTCTAGTTTTTTAGTGCCATGACCACAGATGACTTATGTAAAGTCTTCCTATCTTCCCTTCCTTTTGATTATTTTCTTCTATTTAGTAATAATAATAATAATAATGATAATGAAGACTGTCAGGACCTGCTCAAACTTCTCTGAAGGCCTAACAATTAATATATATACACTCCTGAAAGTTTGACCACAGCCTTTAAAAGCCAAAATCTGCCAAAAATTTTGAATCCATGTCTTTTTTTGTCAAGTATTCCTGCTGTCAAGACCTCCTGATGGCAAAAGCTAAAAAAAACTCACTGACTTTGAGCGTGGTAGGATTGTTGAGCTGCATAAGCAAGGCCTCTCACAACGTGCCATCACTGCTAAGGTTGGACACAGTAAAACTGTAATTTTGCATTTTTTAAAGGATCCTGAGGGATATGGAACAAAAAAGTCAAGTGGTAGACCCAAAAAAA
>JANCOA010000040.1:13935636-13946089 GCA_024363135.1 Leptodoras oyakawai
CACACACACACACGCACACACAGAGTGAGATATATGATCAGGGAGAGACAGAGCTTCAGAATCGCTGTTCAGCTCATTTCCGGGGTTGTTAAGTTTCAAAATCAACACTTAGATGTCAGCATTATAGGCCTTTCCTTAAAGCACCTGAACGTCACTGACGAATTGGAGCTGTGTGTTGTGGTCTGAATTGCGGACCAGAATTCTAGGCCATGAACACCACAGGCTTGTTTGGTAAAATAAAAGAGGAACGAGCATAGCAGGAAAGAAAACGGTGTAAAATACTGTAAAAGATAATTGGCTTTTGTACTGGTCTGTGGCCAGTGGTCAAGGGTCTCTCGAGAATATTGATGGTGTCACTGCCAGGATAGTTTAACCCAAAACCTGGTTGTCTTATCTTGAAAGTTCCATCTTTGGTTAGTAGCGGAGTTTCATTTCAAATCTTTTGGGATTTGAAACGAATTTCTGAAAAGTCTGCAAAGGATAATGCAGATTAGTCTGTCTCTCTGTCAGCTATGATCAAGTGAACATCCTGAAGATGACAAAAAAAAAATGACTGCAGTACCTGCAATACATAGCTGTTTTTCGCTTGTCTACAGAAAGAAAAGAGCACCGGAACAATAGTATAACGTATAGATCAGATATATGATATTTATTTTTTTCATCTTCAGTGATTGATTTATCTTAGTCAAGGTCAGAGGGATGTTTGATGTTGCTCATTGAAAAAGGTTTGATTTGTCATTTCTTTCTTTGAACAGTGCAGGAGTTGCATCACTTAAGACTTGTCATCATTTATTTTTTAAAAAAGCTATTCTTTTTTTCGTTGCGTACGCTTTTTTTACAGACTGTAACCTGAGCTCAGGATTGAAGTGAGGACCTTGCAAACAAACTTACAGTCTTCTGCATGTTTCTCTAGTTGAACGTTTGAAACGTTGCAGAAGCAAGAAGCTCTCTTTTGTTGATCCTTCCAGCTGAGGCTTCACTAAATGTTCCAAAATGTTCCAGATGTTTCTCATTGCATAATCGAGTAATTGAATAGTCCTGTAGTTGAGCATAGCATACCACAGTTCCATACTCCGGTTTCTTTGTGCATTTTGAGTGTAATTTTAATATATAGTATATAGTTGCACACATTGGTTCTTATTCTGTTGTTATAGCCTATCTGTGTTTTCAAATTCGTAGAGGCACATTGTCACAACACCTGCTTAAATTAGGGTTTGTTTTGTGTAAATGTATTCGGGGGTAAATTGAGGTGTGCTGATTGCACGTAACCTGTAAATAGAGGACCAGTGGGTGGGAACTAGTGTCCACGTAGCTGAATTCGTCGTCACCACTCGTTTTGATTTCATACAACAGGTTTTGTGAATCAGACAAAGATTTGCTCAAATTGCATTCTCATTCTACACTACTTTAATAAATATGAGGTGTTGTGACTTAGGTTTATGCAAAGATTGACATATTTGAAGGAATTTCCCAATATAAAAACCCAATATAGTATAATACAACTTTCTTCTAAAAGGTTAAAGAGCTTGGGATTAAATGCAGAAGTAATCATGGATATTATTTTGCTCATTATCATGTAGTCCTGTACATACCAGTTGTTGTAACACTGTGACTGAGACACCAAACCGTTTGAGGGCTTTAACAGGAAATTCTTGTTTTTCTCACTTCTGCTTTCATAGACTAACTTACGTGAAATGAGAACAAATGGTCTGATTGCATGAACTCAAATGATGCGAATGCCGTTTGATGCATCACAGTCGTCCTTTGCTTTCTGTGCCTTGGCCTTGTTCTGTCTCTGGCCTCGTGGCAGCAAGGGGGCCATAACCCAAAGCTGTGCCAAGCCCAACTGACTTGCTTTTTTCCATCTCTCATCCTCTACCTGATTCTGAACGAGCGCATTTAGTCCCAGCCAAACCCTGCATATAGCATGCGGGTGATGTAATGTTTAAACCGAGGAGTCATTCAAAACCAGAAATGGTGGAAAATGTTCCTTTTAAGCTGTTGGTGGAAAATAAAAAGAGCTGAACAAAGAGACCTCTTTTTACATTCTTTTAGTCTCAAAGTAAGCTCAGACACTGTTCCTTGTCTCATTTTATTTTGGGAGCAGTAATAAGGTCTGGTGGTACCTAACCTCAATCCACAGTGCAACTGTGCTGCCATCCGTGCTTCCCTTTCAGAGCAGGACGTTCAAAAACAAATCAGGTCACCTGCATTTGGTACGCTAATTCCAATGATGCAACACAAGTGGCAACTTTTTCTTCTTTGAAAACCACTTTAATAGAATTCAGCATACTCTGCATTTTTCACCGCTGCTAGTTATAGCAGAGTAACGAGGAGTAAAGCATATGCCTGTAATTAGGAGTGCGCAGTCACCGGCCTCAGCATCCCAGGCAGGCTGATTACATGTCCAGGCTATCAGTGTTTTCAATTGTTGTTGCTGGGTGGCCAAGTGGGTTCAGAAGCTTAAAATAAAACATTCAGATATATATATTTTTTAATCCTGTCCATCCAGCTGATAAAGAAAACCTCTTTCCCTATTGAAACAGCTTTTCATTTGATATGAATGTTTTTAACTGTTTAAAGTATCAGATTTCAGCTGCTTTATATGCTACCAGCTAAACGACAAACAACTGAGATGTAGTCTGGTCCTCACTTGAAACTAAATGGCTTGCATGAGCAATGGATGATCTTTGCTGAGTTGGAACCATGCAGTGATGTGTAAACAGCAATGTCAGTTCTGTGATATAATTATGACTTGAATGTTCTGGAGTCTTTGAACACATGATGCAAAACAATTTCTCTCACTTGTTCATGTCTGAATTTGTAGCTGTAGACATATTTTGTGAACACGGATATAATTTGGGCATGTGTTAAAAGGTTTTTGAAGAACACACAAAGTTACAAATACAAATTTTGAAACTGTTTTGACGTATATGTGCATAGTTTGCCTTGCTATATATTTTGCATAGTGTCCTATACCAGTTGTTCTGGTACTTCAATGTATCCTAGCGTGCTCCGTCCTCATTAGTCCCTGTTTCCCCTTCAGCATGCATGTGCGAAATCATGGTGTTTTCTCCTGTTGCTTCTCTTCATCCACACACAGTACATTTCACATTGTTAGATAGTTTGCAAAGCATTGTGAAACACAGACACGGTCAGAGCAGAGGGTTTAAAACAATCTGACACCCGTCTCCAGGGTGTCACACAGGCTACTTTTGCTCTCGTCACATCTTAATAATGCTGTTCTGTGAAACAGTGACTCAGACGAGCATGAACAAATTCTAAACCACTTATTGTTCTGGTGGGTTATGCCAGGCTATCAATATATATGATAAATACATATATATTCAGAGAACAAACAAAGAAACAAAGGCTTTCAGATTGTCAGAGACTGTAATGATCAGTGTTTCAATAAATATTTCTGTTTTTTAATGTGTTTAGTGGCATCTCTCAGGCCATTTCATAAAATGTAAAATCACATGGATGAAACTTGTGGGTGTTAAGAGCAAAAAGAGAGCTAGATTACCATAAGTTATTGCTGCATTTCAAAGCCTTTTTAATTGTAATGTCCTGTAAGATTTGTGAGAAAACCAGCAATGGCAGGTAATCCAGTCCTCCCTGTGGTCTAGTGTGAAAGAACGAAGTCTGGAAGAAACTTGCTGAATGAAGCCTCTTTTCTAGGCGCACTTCTCAAGAGTAAAGCCTAGCGTATAACTAAGACGAGTAACCTCAAATAATAACTCACACTTATTGTACCGTGCAATATATTTTATTTGTGTCTGCCAAAAAAATCTTCAGGTTGTGTGACAAAAAAGGGACACACAAACAAAATATAACAAAATTGAACAAAAGGTATTAACAGTTTTAATTGGGATTATGTAAGTTAATTAAACTTAACTTTAATTAAAAAAAGCTAGAATTAACAACTGTATCTGACTAATGGTTGAGCAATAATGACTACAAGGCATTACAATATTGCGTGCTGATTGGCTGGTCAGTGGGCAGCGTGCTGATTGGCTGGTCAGTGGGCAGCGTGCTGATTGGCTGGTCAGTGGGCAGCGTGCTGATTGGCTGGTCAGTGGGCAGCGTGCTGATTGGCTGGTCAGCTTCAGGCATCAAATCAGTCTCAAAATTGGTACTCGTAACTTAAGTGTCGCAAGTTTGTAACTTCAGTGTTGGATATGAATGTAGCAAATCTGTTACCATCCAAATTTTTTTAGAAATTAGTTCTACAGCTGCAAAACCTTTTCACACACAATCATTTCACAAGCGCAAAATATTAAATGTCACTCTGTCTGTCTTAGCCAGTATTGCTGTGTGCTGCAGTTGCTTTTTAATGGGGCCTGAATTTCTAGAAATCAACTATACTGCTTTCACCTCCAGTGACCGAGTTTATGAAAATTTAATGACCCTATGCTGGAATGTCTGGAACACCTAGGGTTACCACATTAGGACGTTAGACTGGTGAGAGAGAGAATCAAAGGACGGGTTGTTCTCGGTTTCACAGCGCCAGAGAATGCAGGAATGCATCTTTTTGCCCCACCCTGTCTGTCGGGTCACTTGTGTCCATTTAGCAGGAAGTATAATAGGAAATGACTGATCTGAGAGACAAGCAGTCCAAGCAGTACAAGGGAAACAATGCCTTTCAGGGGTTGGATTTTTAGGTTTCGTATAATTTCAGTGTGAGGACAAAGGGACAGGTCATTTGTAACTTTATCGTTGGTTTGTTGACAGTGTTTAAGGTCTCAGTTCACTTTTAAACAGGTGGTCATTACCCGTTCTTTTGCTGGTTTCAGGTGAACTTACGTCTGATCCTTGTGAGTGGTAAGACACAGGACTTCACCTTCTCCCCTAATGATTCAGCCACAGACATTGCTCGTCATGTCTTTGAAAACTGGCCTGCAGGTAAGTTTTGAAAGTTAAATTAGATGGCATAGGCATTTGGGATAACAGATATTGGCTCGGGTAATTGTTTCAGTTTGTTTTCAAGTCAGCTTGAGCCTAGACATTTGCTGGCTCCTGAAGACAGTATGAAGCATATGTTCAACTTAATTGTCAATATTAACTTGCTTTTCTGTGATACACATTATATGCTTTAAAATATGCTTCTTCCCACCATATGTTGTGAGTGACGTGATTTTTGTGTCTTTTCCTTTGAGGATGGGAAGAGGAGCAGGTGAGCAGCCCCAATATCCTAAGACTTATTTTCCAGGGCCGCTTCCTGCATGGCAACGTCACACTAGGAGGTAAGAGGCACACTATGCCTGTCGAGCACACCCTGACAGGCAGTCTTTTAATTTTCATTGTCTTTCTTTTTTTTAGTAATTAAGTACATTTAAAAGCAAAAAGTTGGGGCTGCTTTATTAAGCTTCATTTATTGTTTACATTAAGATTAGATACTCAAGAAGAGAATTAAAATGTTGGTTATTGGCTGGAATTAGACATTCATAAATTGTAAATAACCAGTATGGCATACTGTACCTTTTCCTGAATAGCCCTGAAGTTGCCTCCTGGCCGAACAACTGTTATGCACTTGGTTGCCAGAGAGACACTGCCAGAGCCCAACTCCCATGGTAAGAGCTGAATTGTCCCTTTGGCAGTCCCTTTACACACAGCCAAAGCATTTCTGCTGGGTCCTTTGTGTGAGTCCTTTCTTTGTCTCTGATTCTGTGGCTATTAATCTTCACCAACATATTCATTTACACTTCAAACCCATTTGGTGTTTTTTTCTGATGAGGAGCGGCACCAAGCTGATTTGTTGCCATATCTTATTATTAAAGATCTTATTCATCCTTGCCCAAAGACCATCCAGTACATTTCCAAGCCTTGTTAAATATTTGCTCTTGCGTTATTAGAATAACATTGCTCTCGAGACATTATGTTATTTATTTCTCTTACTCACATTTCATACATTGCCACATTTTTTTTTCTACATAAGTAAAACGATTTTTATGTACTATTACCATGTTATACGGACCAGTCTAAAACAGCTCATGGGTAGAAAGCATACCGGTTAATGACTGTACAGTACAATGCAGAAGGCACATGCAACAGCGTGCTGCAAATCAGAGATACTTTTGAAAATAATGATGATGTTTCTACATAAAAGAAAACCCTATAAAGTGCAGTAAACAATAATACACCAAAGGAAGTCAATATCTGGTGTGCCTTTTTTTAACAGTGTTCCCTGGTACAGTTTGTGTAGTTTTACAAGGAAATTGGTTGCTTTTAGGTGTTACTGAGCGTCCTGGAGAATCTGCCATAGCTCTTCTGGAGACTTTAACTGTCACATTTACTTTTTACTCTGTTATGTAATGTGTTGCTTTCATTACTAACATACAAAAATTTTTGTGTAACATAAATTTTTTTTGTTGGAAAAGTAGCACTATAATATATATATCTAAAATCTTTTTGTATTGACTCAATAATGCAGAACTAAAAAGAATCCATCAATAACAAAAGTTAAATCACTGGGGTGCCTAAGACTTTTGCACAGTGTAAAGGGTGTGTTACTATAACTTGAGAAATAACCTCCTGATCATGGGTCGGGTTTGTAGATGAATTATATGGAGAGCAGTAGCAATGTACAGAACGCTAATGTGCTTAGTGTCACTACAGGTTGCAAAACCAGATGAAAACCATTTAAATCGCATGCCTTGGTTACACCACCGAAAATTCAACTTTAACCAGGATTAAATCAGAGTTTATTAATTATTTCTGCTATACCACAAATGTTAACCTTTGGCTATAATGCTGGTTCTATTAAACTCCTGTTAATCCCTTACTTTATACATGGATTTACTTAAATCATGAATTTCTTTTGAAGTTGAAGCTGACGTGATTAAGGTTTGTGAAATGGCATAAAATATTAGCTGAGTGACAGACATTTTTCATCAGATTGCTAAACAAGTTATATTCTTATCCAGACAATAATGACTTGGTATAAATTCAGAGACTATACACACAGCATTTCTTATTTAATAGCTCCTAATATTCATTGACCTTGTTCTTGGTGCGGCAATAAGTCAATGATAATGTTGACGGCTTTGTTTGTTTTGGGACTGTGTGAACTATAACACAAAAAGCCATGTTTAAAACAGTTGTATAAGCTCCAGATATGCATGTACCGAGTTGCTATCTGATTAAACTACAGGTTCCAGATAGCGAAAGAGCCGAGTTATATTCCAGAGTATTTTAACAGCCACTTAATGGTTGAACTATTAAAGATATATGTTTCGTAAGGAGTGATATTTGCACGGAGCCTAGATTTCACTTCATAGCAATTTCTTATTTTATAACGCAATAGTTAGTAAAACACGCCATAAACCCTAAACTCATTTGCCTCTGAGGTAAACGTAAAGCTAAGGAAGAGAATAATGAACACACCAAGTTGGGAGTGCCTGTCTTTAACACTGATTATGCTTTCCTAAAGAATGTGTGTTACTGACAAGGAGTAACACACTGTTTACTTAGTCTAACCTTACTTAGCTGTTTTGTAGACTTTCTGCATTTTGTTGGAGCACTGATTTTTTACCTTCTGCTTATTTGTTTGCTTTTTGTCTCCTTTTAAGGCCAAAGAAACCGGGAGAAGACTACAGAAAGCAGCTGCTGCTTACTGCTGTAAAACAGAAGAGAGAACAGCTTGCTGATCCCCGAACAAGCCTTCTATTCCTCTATCCCTGCTCCCTTTTTTCTGCTCGCCAACCTATGATGCATTCTCAGTGATTATAGAATGGCTCAGAGGGTCAATTTTTTTTCATTCACTTTATTCCTGTATAGTAGCTGGAAACCTTCTGTGCCAAGTACTCAATTTCCTTCTTTCATTTGTCCTAATTTCTTGCCAAAATTACTTTGCTTGTTAATACCACGATCCTTTGTACATAGAGCTCTTACGAATCCAAATATCAAATATCCACGTAACTAAAAGGAAAAATAGGAGTGTGAGAAACTGTTTAGGGAATTTCTTGTGCTCTAGAGGGAATGCCGAGGTCCATTTCTCCACATACAAAGTCCGTGCGTCTTTTTGACTGGAAACATGGTTTTGGATGTGGCTCAGCTCTTAAGGGCTAGCTGGCACTTAAACTCGTACTTCTGATCATCACCATTGGTTGCATTCTACTCAGACCCTTACCTGAAGCCCACAGTGGTTAACAGAACATCACTTCATCACTTCCCAGCTGACATCACAACCTGTTTGGAAATCTCTTGCTTACAAATAGGACAAGAAAGTGTTTGCCCTAACAGTGGTGGACTGATAAGACACGCCCTGACCAGCCCATATGCCTTTTGATGCTGGACCAAGCAAGAGTTTGAACTCACACATAAGGCTTTTTTTTCCTCCCCGATGTGACGGCTATGTCGACACCTGTGCATGCCCTAGTCTAGTGTTTTCTTACCCTGGGTGTGTACCTGACTTGGAAAACTGTTCACCTCTTGTGTGCTTGAACTGAAAAGGTGTGTCTGCCTGAATAGTAAGTGAAAAGGTTGCCAAATGTGCTTGAACTGTGAGAAACTCGTCATCTCCTTAGCCACATAGACACACTTTGTCTGCTTAGTTGTCCTGAGGGACAGTCACAACCATCTGATGCAAAGAATAAAAAGAAGGGAATCGTCAGTGGGCTCCTGCCTGAAAGCCTTGGCCATAAAGGCTGCATTGTAGGCATGGTGGATTCCATGGTGAGCTCCACTGGCACTGGAAAAGACTGCAAGTTGAACGGAGGGGGTGGCGGCGTCCCCTTTAATTGGCTCCACCGTGGCGTTTGGAGGAAAAATGGGTGTTTTATTTCCTAATGTTTGTATGCTGTCTGCTTTTCTTTTGACTTCAAATTGTGGAGAATTAATATTAATATTAATAACAATGGAATTCTAAACAAAGTTATTTGTAATCTCGTGTCTGTGTATTTCAGCTTTTAATTGCTACACATTTAAAAGTCGACCGGCGTGAGTGAGAGACAGGTTTTTGAGGAGGGATGGCCCAAATGATATGGGAGAGCAGATCGGTCATGGCTGGCAATGTGCAGTGGTCTTCACTCTTCCTTTGAGTGGTCATCCCTTAGTGAGTGTGTATTAAAATGGTCACTGCTATAAAATTAGCTTCAGAATATTAAATGTAAAAATACAGTATGCCTAAAATCCTGTATTATAAATTAATTAAAAAAAATCTTTAAACTAAACTCTGTCTAATGATCCTTTATTGATTTACGTGTGTGTGCGTTTGGGGGGGGGGTGTTCTTTTAAGGCTTTACTGGGCTCTCAAGCTTTGGGCTGTAGATGGCAGTGTTGCTTCTTTTCTCTGAAAAGATTCCCAAATCTGTTTCTCTGTAAACGTCATGCTCGGCTCCTTCAGCCTCAATAATCTCACCACTGGCACTGCATCAGGAGTGAATAATAATCAAGCAGTTATGTAGCACGGAGTGGAATTGTTTTATTACCCTCCATTTTGTTCTTATTAGGATTTCTGGACTCCAAACCTGACTTAGTACATTTATGGTCTTGTTTTCTGGATACAGACCAGGCATTGCGCCTGACTATGTAGAGAATGTTTATTGGGTCTCAGAGAAGCTGCTCCTGTGTGTACATTTGGTTTCGTTACTGTCTAATGCCAGTCTTGAGAATAAGAAACCATTCTTGTCAGTATAATCAGCTTGGTTTCTTTTTTAAATAGTGCTTGCATGAGTCTTTCATGATGTATAGCTGAGAAAGAGCCAGCTTTCCAGTTGACACTGGCAGAGAAAGGAAGGAAAAGGAATGGACCAGATGGTCCAGGCAGCTTAAGCACTGGAGTAGTGAACTGTGAGGGTTTGATTTCCTGGATATGATTTTTGGATAATATTTTAACTATTGAAGCACAAGTTAAAACTCTCTTATAAACGGGGAAAATACGAATCTTGGTTTTATACCTGTACAGGGTCAGACATTTATGTATCATGTAGAGTATATGTGCTATAACTGGTTTTGCTGCATGGCTTGTGAAGGATTTGGATCAGAGATGGAGGAGTGATGGAGCAGCTGTTTCACAATTCCATTTCCTCTCCATCTCTGTGGTTTGGGAAGCCTGCTATGGTAGGCACCGAAAGGGTGTATTGGCACTGGTGCCTGTTTTTATAATTTGTTTAACTATTGGAGACCTTTTCTTTCTCTCATTTAAAAGTAATATTCCTTCATTCTCAGAGAGCTTTGACTCCCAATTTTGGGCTCTCTGATGGAAAATATCTCTCTGATGTTATGTTGCCACATTTCTACTGAATCCATGTTTTCATGATGAGTATTTTAACTGAAAACCGGCACCCATCGCATTCAACATACAATTTATAATTGTATAACAACGTATAATTTATAATCTACTGGCATCATTCATTTATTTTCTTAACAGCTTATTCCTTTTCAGGGTCACGGGAGAGCTGGTGCCCAGCTGGCAGCATAGGGCGCAAGGCAGGAATAACCCTAGACAGGG
>JANCOA010000040.1:14019170-14033789 GCA_024363135.1 Leptodoras oyakawai
TGTCAGCATTGCTGCAGAGATTGAAGAGGTGGGGGGTCAGTCTGTCAGTGCTCAGACCATACGCCGCACACTATATCAAATTGGTCTGCATGGCTGTCACCCCAGAAGGAAGCCTCTTCTGAAGTCTGTACACAAAAAAGCCCGCAAACAATTTGCTGACGACATTTCAACAAAGGACATGGATTACTGGAACCATGTCCTATGGTCTGATGAGACCAAGATTAATTTATTTGGTTCAGATGGTCTCAAGCATGTGTGGTGGCAGTCAGGTGAGGAGTACAAAGATAAGTGTGTCATGCTTACAGTCAAACATGGTGGTGGGAATGCCATGGTCTGGGGCTGCATGAGTGCAGCAGGTGTTGGGGAGTTACATGTCACTGAGGGACACATGAACGCCACTATATACTGTGAAATACTGAAGCAGAGCATGAAGTCGCAGGGCCTTCGCATGGCGTTCCAGCATGATAATGACCCCAAACACACCTAGATGAACACTGCTTTATTGAAGAGGCTAAGGGTAAAGGTGATGGACTGGCCAAGCATGTCTCCAAACCTAAACCCAATAGAACATCTTTGGGGCATCCTCAAGCGAAAATAATCGTGGCCACACAAAATATTGACACTTCAGGGACTTTCACCAAGGGGTGTACTCACTTTTGTTGCCGGTGGTTTAGACATTAATGGCTGTGTATTGAGTTATTTTGAGGGAAGAATAAATTTACACTGTTATATAAGCTGCACACAGACTACTCTTCATTGTGTCATTTTGTCAGTGTTGTCCCATGAAAAGATATACTTAAATATCTGTAGAAATTTGAGGGGTGTACTCACTTTTGTGATGCACTGTACATTGAAGTACGAGAAAAACTGAAGCTGGAGCCTATGCAACATACACAGCAACGCCACCTATGCATGTCATTGGTTGCATCCGGCAGTGCATATATAAAGCGATAGACATCTGTGGAAGCTTCTAGAGATGTTTCTGTTGTGCGAATGGCAAGTTATCAAGTTTTTGGTGATTTTCAATGCGGGTTAATAGTTGGAGCTCGTGAGATGGGTTCGGATTTTCACGTATGTGCATTTCAAGGGTGTAGCATGACTACAAGAATTCCAGCAAAACCGCAAACTTACGACAGCAGCGTGACTATAAAAAGGTTCTGAGTGAATGTAAGCAGCGTCGGCTGGCAAGAATCAGTTCACGGTAGACGTGCAACACTGCCTCAAGTAACATCGGTTTTTCAGTTCTGGAGCCCTAACAAACATTATTGTGAGGACTATGCCACGTTCCCCTTAAGATCCCTAGATCCCAGTATTAACTATACCAGTTTCTTTGGTACGTCAGTCTACAGGTCTAAAGTTCTTAATTCTGGTGAAATACAGAACTGTGCAAAGGTCTTGGGTACATCAAAAGTAATTCTGCGATGACTTTTTCAAAAATAAATCAAATTGTGAAATTATAGGAATGACTAAAAGCTGAGTAAACCTTAAAAACTATAAAGTGATTCTCACTTGCTTCTCTCTTCATAGATCCCAGTCAGACTTCATGATATTGCTTTCATCTTTCTTCAACATTAACACAATCTCTGTAATATTCTTTAACATTTTTTTAATGAATGGTTGAAAATCAAAATGCTTTTTATGCCGACAAAGGCAGAAGACATAAAATAGACTAGACTAAGATCTAAGCCAAAAACATGGTGTCTGGGACTTTTGCACAGTACTGTATGGTGTTCTACCAGTGGAGGTCACTGTGTCTCGTATGATTTTGAAGTGTTACCTTTTTTCCAGCCTAGTCATTTATACACTTGGACCACTGTGGAATGTGTATTTGTGTTTACACAACACCTACCAATATACTAAGCAATGACACATTCACCCCAAACCAAGTGAATGAGGACCTTCTCATACAAGAGTTCTTGTGTGCTTGTACAGTTACAAATACATAAATAAATCAAATACTGTTTGGTTTGCTATAACATAGCTTCTCCATAGCATTTTTATACCCCTCTGTCTCATTCGTTCTCTTTTTTTTTCTCGTTCTTAGGCACCAAACTGTCTGGACTAGGTATATGGGAGTTATTAAAAGCTGCATCCTCCGAATGTATCATGAATGAAGAATAACAATTCTTTGTTGTTTCTTTCTCTCCTCTTCACCCTTAATCAAAACTGCTTTGGACTCATCCCAATCCCGCTCGCAGTCTGACCCTGTCTTTCCTTAAATCCCAGTGTTCATCATTTTCCTCCTCTAATCCTTACCCAAATATCTCCAACAGCTGGCCATCTCTTGGACTCCCTCCTCCCACATCCCCCTTCTCTTTATCCTCTGTTCATTTCTTCACCTACTGGCTACTGGCATTCCCAGGATGAATTGTAAATAAACAGAGTATTCGATAAATCCTCTCTATGCTGTCTTAACTGACTTTACTGTGTCCAAACAATGCTTTTTAAATAGAATGCTGTCTGATTGTTCTAAAATTGTACCTTTAGAATAAATCAGGTGCCGTAATTTTTTTTTATCTCTAAACCATGTGGTCTGTCATTTGAACAGTTGAACCAATAAGTATTAGATGTCGATTCCTGGTGTGTGAGATGGGTGCATGTGGCCTTTTGAGAGGGTGGACTAGCAGTAGGGGGGCACAATTTGTCAGCTTTTAGGGGAATGCACACACTGTTTGGGTGTTCCACATTGTCACAGAACTCAGGCACATTACAATAAGTGAATTAGAGCAGTGGTAGCTCAGTGGGTAAGAGACTGGACTACTGATCATGAGTTCATGAGTTCAAATCCCCGCACCACTAAGCTGCCACTGTGGGCCCCTGAGCAAGACCCTTAACCCTCACTGGCTCAGATGTATAAATGTGATAAAATGTAAGTTACTCTGGATAAGGGTGTCTGCCAAATGCCATAAATGTAAATGAATATTTCTGCATTCCAAATTGATAAAAAAATGCTCTTTTAATACCTATAATATGAAAAATAAAATGTTTTTTAAAATGTGCATATCCATAAAACTAACTTTTAACATCTTATGAAGCACCAATCTGCAGAAATACATCAAAAAGTCCATGTTGAGGCTGTATTGAAATGCTGTAGACCAAAATATGTACTCTAAAAAAGGAGGCTGAGTGAGTGAGAAAGCAGGCTATACTAGTATTAATGAAGTATAGGTGTAATCGGTGTCACTATAAACCGCATGACATTTAAACATTTCTTTCTTTATATCATCAGTAAGGACCTCCAGTTTAAATATTTGGACAGAATGAAAAAAAAAATCGATGTTTCCAAGAAGACGTGTGTAGACGTGCAAAAGTCTATTCCTCCGCCTCTTTGTCTCTCTCTCTCTCTCTCTCTCTCTCTCTCAGTCTCTCTCGCTCCCCTTCTTTTTCTTCTCTTGCTAATTTTTGACCACATTCCACCAGCCTCTCTCCCATGCTATAAATATCTGGAGTATGAAAGGGAGCGAGTGAGCAGTGGAGTGGAGTGAAAAAGATGAGTGAGATGAAGGTTGAATTGAAGTGGGAGGGGGGAAAATGGAGAGAAAGTTGCAAGCTGTGGGGGGTGAGTTTAAATGAAACCAGGTGCGTTACAGCCCTAAAGTGTATGTGTGCAACTGAATCTATGCACTGTTGTTCTCCTGGCAAATCGGACAGATTTGGAATTTTGTCATTTGGGCCACAGACCAGGAATTTTCATCCTGGGGGGTGAGGCGGGAGTGTCTGGGGGGCGGAGGATGGCTGCACAGGGGGCCTAGAGGGGGGGTCAGAATGGGCTGTCCCTCCTTTTCTTGTGAACACGCTCACACTCCAGCTGTCTGTATCCACACTCCCTCACTCTCCCACTGAAGAGGCAGAACAAGGCAGTAGAAGAAGACGAAGGGCCAGAGAGGAGCAACAGAGAGCAAAAGAGACCGGAAGAGAAGAGGAGTGTAGAGGAAGAGCCAAAGACACACTCTAAAAGCGGAATCCAAGGCCACATTCAGAAGAAAGTTCTCGCAAAAAAAGTGTTCTGTAAGTATGCATGTTATATTTGGAATTAAGTATGTATCTGAAGAGTAAGGAGAATAAAATAATGCTGATCCATTCTGAATATATGATTATGTGATAAACTGATATCAATGCAGATGCAAAAATGCTGATGTGGGCATCAAGTTGAAGGCCATGAGGAGGAGAGAGAGAACAGGCAAGCAGTGAGACAGGAAGAGAATGTATGAGTGTATGTGTGTGTAAGACAAAAAAGAGGGAGACAGTTTTTAATCATTCCCAGGCTCTTTAAAAATCTTTGTACTTCATACTTGCTCGTCTGATTATCAGGCTACTTTTGTTCAGCCACAAACAATAAATAAGTAAATTAAGCAGTACATAATATAATCACCATGCAGCCTTCATGTCATTTCTACATACATTCAGCTAGTCCTCAGAGGTGCACCGGACAGCAGTGACTATTCGTTTAGTGTCTCTTACCCAATCATCAGCACGTTGTTGCACATCATGCGTCACATATGTAGTATTGCAAAACTTTCCAAACCAATTTCCAGCTACTATTTCACAACTGGTTTAAATGCTACTTTTGTCTGATCCCCGTTACAGACAAGTGGGGTACACTGTCTTTGGCTTTTAAGAGTGGATTTAATATATGTGAGCTGCTTGTGTCTGTGTGCTTCTTGTTTCAGTGCACTCTTAGTTTCATTGTATTAAATAGACAACTCTTGGGATCTCTGAAGGTTTGGGCATGCAGAAAATCCCCGAGGTACTTAGTGGTGTGAACATTTGTGCCTACAAAAACATTTTGGCCCCCTGAAGAAACACAGGTGCCATAACAAGAAGAGAAAACACACACACAATTAAATGCCCACATGACGTCACAGCTGAGAACAGTAGTCTACTATACTAACACAAGCTACTTCTATACTGCAAAGAGCTTCTTGACCTTTATTTATGTATTTTTGGTAATTACTAACATTTGCCTGCATTATTTTATATGGCTTGGTGCTGACATGAGCATTTATTCAAAGGAAGAGAAGCATTTTGTTCCCTGGGGCTCAGCGTCACTGCAGGTACTGTAAATCTCTGCATTGTCTTTATTTATATAAGAAATACCCTTGTGCTTCATTTATAACCTAATCTAATATGTTTGTGCATTACAATGTAATGCAAGCAATTTTACAATATTGCCTGAGAACCAAGTCTGCTTGGCCAGAGTGACACATTTATATGAAAAGTCATGGTAGATTGTACATATATTGAACAGTCTGCCATGACTTTTAATATAAATTTATGACATGCATATGAAGTACTGAAAAACAAGAAACACACTACAGTGGTGATCCAGGCAGTCGTTGCACTATTTGGTTTGAGGAGGCCATGTCCAGCACGTCCACAATGAGAGTGTTTCAAGCAACATGACAGAAGGCCAGCTTCCTGTGCAACTGAGCAGAACAGAACAAAGCACACACACGTCACAGGACAGGATGATGTGACTGCATGGAAAAAATCATATGTCTCTCTGCATGAATAGTCCTCAAATGTGTACCAATGAAAGCAGGGCTTTAAGATCCATCTAACTGATAAAGATTATTGAAGATGAACATAATTCCTAGTCCTAGAGCCTGACTCCACATGCACAAATGTATATGTTATTTGCTTTTATGCCCCAAATACACCATTTAAGGTTTATAATTAATAAGCATTAATGAAGTAAAATAACATTAATATCATAAGGTATTATCATAAGGAGCATAAGGTATAATAGGTCTTGAAAAGGCCCATTTCATGTAGACCTACTTGCTCCTTCCAATGAACTTGAAGGGGCTTTCCTGAGGATGCAATACTCTGGGAAAACTCTGCCACAGTCCGGTTGACCCGAGTGGAGAACCCTGCCCACATCCTCAGCAGTGGCGTTCCCGAAAACCGACCTACACTTGGCACACCACTGTAGTCTAAATTGCCCTTACCACCAAACTTATACTGACCAGTGTCTGACACAGTCCTGCCCTGCCCTTGGATTTCTCAAACTACATATTATGTGTTCGCTGAGATAGATAGATAGATAGATAGATATATAGATAGATAGGTGGATAGATAGATAGATAGATAGATAGGTGGATAGACAGATAGATAGATATATAGATAGAGTGATAGAGTGATAGTGTGAATGCAAAGAAATACCTAGAGCCTTTGGATAAATAAGGCTGGTGGCTGGCAACTGGCCACATTATATTGGAGAGTGGAAATGTAAAAAAAAGAATAATGGGTTATTTTAAATAGTCTTTTTTTTTTATTTGTGTCACAAGGTGCACCTTATAGCTCATAAACTCTTCCACATATAGGTGTGCGTGTTTGGCCTTTTAAACATGTATTAACATGGGATGTGCTTAAAGATGGACATGTCAGAGGGACATAGTAAAAGGTAATTCTATCACAAATCAGATTTGCTGGTGCACTGAGTCTTTAATGGGATTTATTCGTGTTTGAGGTTTCCCTGTACTGTGTACTGCAAGTCATGACGAACAACATCATGTGGTTTTGGCCAAAGCAATGCAATCTCATTTGGAAGCTGATGTAACAAAATCACAACGTGTGTTTGCGTGTGCATGTTGCCCTGTGGCTAGATGTTTATCACTTTAAGGCAATTTGAATATACCAGTGCACATGCCAAAGCCTTCCACACCGTGACCACAAGGTCTGACGAAGACATTCACGTTTTGGAGTCAAGACAGCTTCTGTTTTCTTTACAGCATGCATCTGAATGTTTGTGTGCGTGAGTGTGTTCATGCATCAGGAAGACAGTGGTTATGATCTTCCCCCATGCTATTTTCTCTCTGGCACAAACCAACTTACTGCACTGCACTGCACAGTCCAGAAACAGAAATGTTTTATAAGTTCTGCATTTGGCTGCTTTTCTATTTATTCTCCAAGCAAGAGACTCGTAAGACAGGACTTATTTAAGCTGACAGATTTACTTAGAAATCTCAGCCCCCTCTCTTACCAAGAACAGCAGCTGAATTTTAAAACTCTAAATGAGCTCTTTCAGGCTGTTTTTCTCTCTCTCTTTGGATTTCAGAACATGTTCTAGCTCAAAATGTCTGATAGAATGAAGGGTGAGTTGTTAGACTTACAGTCTGTTCAAATGTTCCTAAGTGTGGTTATGTACTGCATGTAAAAGGAAGCGATGCCATGCAATTGTAATAAAGAGGTGAGTAATTGTGTGCACATCCAGTTCAGCCACCAGAGGGAGCCATCAGGTTGCCACATACAGGGTGACCTTGTGATGAAGGTCAGTTTAGATCTTTACACGTGAAATCTGTGGCAAAAATTAACTATTCTATAAACTAACTATTCAAGCTTTACAAATAATGGATTACAACACAGATTACAATAAAGTCACATGGTGCAATTACAAACGAACACATCATAGGCATTTTGAATGTCAGGAGGTTTAGGGGGTGGCACAGTGTAGAATGCTGTTGCTTCACAACAGGAAGGACATGGGTTTGATTCCCTGGCCAAGTTGCAAGTGTGCTTTTGGTGTGCAGTTTGAATGATCCCTGGTTTTCTCCCACAATCCAAAGACATTTTGGCAACTGGAAAATTAGCATCTCCAATTCAGCAGTCAGGCAAATTGGAGAGATCAGAATGTATGAGAATTCTCAAACTTTAAGGAACTTATTTGTTTTTTCTTGCCCTCTCATTTCCCCTGTGTCCTCCAGATTCCTCAGTGTGATCCAGAACCTTGAGTTACAGCCGTCATTCTTCTTCTTTACCCGAGACCCTGCAGCGTGTCCCAGTGTGCGTCTGCATTTGACACGCTATCTCTGAGCTCCAAAGAGGCAGGTGACCGTGTCGAACTCTGTGAAGATGTGGTCCGTGGGTCTTTCATTTGTGTGTGTGTGCGTTTCTGTGCTCTTCCACCAAGCTATTTCACAGCCACCCACAGAAAGTGACACCTACACGGTAAGGAGGGAGGGAACTGTTGCCCACTCTTTTTCTTTCACTCCTCTCTGTTTATTTGATAAACATATGTCTACAAATGCGTAGTATGCAAGCTTTTACATTCATGCCCCATATTCTTTGCTGCAAATTCAGGAATGCACAGATGGCTATCACTGGGATCCACAAACTCAACACTGCAAAGGTTAAACATCTCCATGATTCTTGATCATAGTGCATACATTATGTCTTTATTTTAAATATATTAACATGAAAAAAAGGCTCCTGTTATTACAAGGTGAAGTGAACTCTCTGGGCATGTTCCCTATTCCCAATCAGACATAAACGAATGTGAAACTATCCCAGAGGCGTGTAAGGGTGAGATGAAATGCTTCAACCATTATGGCGGCTACTTGTGTCTCCCGCGCTCTGCCTCAGTAATCCCTGCCCATGAGCCACCCAACCAAATCCCTGCTGGTGTGAGCAACACCTCAAGCGAGCCCTACAACCCCTGCCCCAGTGGCTACGAGGCTCACGGAGACAGCTGTGTGGGTGAGTGTGTTTGGAAATGTGCGTGTTTGGGGAGGGTTGTGCAGTGTGGGTGTTAGTGAACAGGTGGCAGGAATGACTGACAGTGTGAATATGTGCATTGCAAAGGCACCATTTGTCATAATTGGTTTGTGCTCTTTGCATGGAATTGATAAAAGGAAAGACGTTCGGGTTATACGCTGTATGCAGAAGTGTTTATTGTAGGTTACGGGTCCCAGGACAATTCAGCTATTTGGAAACGGGTGGTATGGAAGACAAAGAGGTTGTCTGGGAGTTTTGCATGACTTGGCAGGGGGTAGTCTGTAGGAGGTAGAAAGGATTTGGAGGGTTAAACTATTTCCCAGCTGCTAGCAGCACTCAAACCCTCATTAATGCCTCCCGCAGTTGTATTACTCAGCACTCAGCATAAAGTCACACAGCATTTTCTTTATTCCTTCAAGCTGTTGGTCATAAATCAGTGGCCTCTCTGCTGCAGTAACAAAATACCAGTGCAGCAGCAAATATGTAAGGCACAATGGTGAACTCAAACATGGCTCACATTACCTGCAGACTGAATTGTTTTGATGTTTTCACAGATGTGGATGAGTGTGAAAGGGATGAACATGACTGCCAGCCCAGTCAGGATTGCATCAATACAGAGGGCTCATTCACTTGCCAGTGCCCTAATGGATACCGCAAAGTGGGGCCGGAGTGCATCGGTAAAAAGGAGCCACACTTTTAAAGAAGCATAAACAGAATCTGCATATAGCCAGTTCATACTGCATGTACTTACCGTACATACTCCTGCCATAGAGGGTCAGATTTCCATGAGAGCATTTATTATATTAGTGTCTGACATTTATACGTTCAAAAAAATATGAGCCAGCGATGCTTAAGGAGTAAAAAGCTTATTTGTGATTATCAGCCAGGGCAGTTTTAAATGTTTTCCACGACTCTCTTTTCTGGTGTTTCTGGAGAACCAGTCATTAGGATATGGAGCGTTTGCCCTTTAGCTGAGTGTGATTGTGTTGATGAAGGTGCTCATGAAGTATAAACAGATGGACCTGAATGTGGAGTTCACCCGAATTTTTTCCCCCATTCACTTTTGTCAGACATTGATGAGTGTCGGTACCGGTACTGCCAGCACCGCTGTGTTAACGTGCCCGGCTCATTCTCGTGCCAGTGCGAGCCTGGCTTCCAGCTGGCAGGCAACAATCGCTCCTGCATTGGTGAGTGTGCCCACACACTGCCACCCCCACGCATAGCCAACAATGCTGTGCCCTGAGTCATAGGCCATCTTCCACACACACTCAAACTGTGCACATACAGTAATTTGGAAAACCAGGCCCACATGCTGTTGTACAATACCATCCTACACCTCAGCTCCTCTGAACAGAGGCCAAAGTCAAAACAAACTTCCACAACACCTCAAATTCAGGGAATAAGTGACACTGTGGTGACATAAGGGAACAATTACTGTGGTATTCCAAAGTACTGGGGCAAATCCTACATTAGATTTGGTGTATTGAAAAAATAAACCTGCCATTCCTGAGTCTGTTACCTTGTATAACCTCACACCAATGGTTATGAATTTAAATACAAACACTATTAAATAATTTGGCATTTATCATTTCGTGGTATTTAGTCTACCTGAGGCACCTGAATAATTATTTGTTTTGTCACTGATGTAAAAATAAAAAGAATAAATAAAGTTCCACATTGGCACGTTTTGAATACATCATGACTGCACTTTTTCCATGAAACGTGCCCTATGAAGCACACTTATAATTTGTGTCTGCTGTGTCATGATTTGTGGTTTCAGATGTGGATGAGTGCAACATGGGCGCCCCCTGTAGTCAGAGGTGTTATAACACCTATGGCACTTTCCTCTGCCGTTGTGAGCAGGGTTATGAGCTGGGGCCAGACGGGTTCACCTGCAAAGGTGAGTGACAGAATCGCAAACATACGCAAAGAAATGTAATGTAAACAGCATATGACTGACTACTTTTCATTTTGTTACTTTAGCCCACCTCCTGATATATATATTTTTTATTCTTGACACAGACATAGATGAGTGCAGTTTCTCTAGTTACCTTTGTCAGCACCAGTGTGTAAATGAGCCTGGCAAATTCTCATGTGTCTGCCCAGAAGGTTACCAGCTCCTTGGGACTCGTCTCTGCCAAGGTCAACCTCTGTCTCTGTTTCATTCCCTGACCTCATTCAGCCTTGCATTATTTTCTAATTTTGACTACTAGATTTGCGTCATTTCATTCCATTTCTGATTTGTATGTGTGTCTTAATGTAGATATAAATGAGTGTGAGACAGGCGCGCACCAGTGCACTGATAGCCAGACGTGTGTGAACCTTCATGGCGGTCATCAGTGCTTTGACACAAACCGTTGTCAGGAGCCCTATGTTCAAGTATCAAACAAGTGAGTCTGTAGCCCATAATCTCCTCCATCGTTAAAATAGGACTGTGAGATTTTCCATAATCTTTGTATTGCTTAAAAGCATAGTTCAATAATACACTCTATACCTTTCCAAACCCTGACATTGATAATAAGTGGTGTAGAGGGTTTATGTTCTGAAGAAATATCTGGAGGTTAAATGAGAGCATCCAAGATTATGAATTTTTCTGACTGAAGAATACTCTAGTGCAATTTAATACTCTTAAGGCCTACATTTTTCTACTGAACCAGTAGATAAAAAGAATAATACAACATCGCCGTCCAGACAAATGAAAATGTAAGAAAGACAGGCTTGGAGCTATCCCTGAATCGCTTCAGCTCCACATTTTGTTCTGACCTCTTTGTTTAAAAAATTGTGCTCCTTTCAAACCATGTATCTGCTATGTCCAATATTGTTAAACCCTTACTACCCTGTCTGTCTAGTCGCTGTGTGTGTCCTGTCTCTAAACCTGGCTGTCAAGACTTGCCCTTCTCCATTGTGCACCGTTATATGAGCATCACCTCAGACCGGTCGGTACCCTCTGACATCTTCCAGATCCAGGCCACGAGCGTCTACCCTGGAGCCTACAACACCTTCCGTATCCGCTCTGGAGATGACAATGGAGACTTCTACATCAGGGTGAGATGCAATTTATTCACGTTTAGTGATTTAAAACCTCCTGGGGTTCCTTTCTGAAGGTTGTTCTAACAGATCTTGGATTTTGAACTGGATTAGATCCTGCAATCTGTCTATTTTTGGGATTTAAACTAGTGAAGCCAAAATGTGAGCAGTTAATATGTGAGAACATGGCCCTGGGAGGCAGGGAAAGAGGGAGGCAGGGAAGGAGGGGGAGTTGGTATTGATTTAAACAGTGGAAAATTGCCAAAGTTTGAGGACAATGTAGTTCTATTTTGGTGCCAGATTTTCTGTTTATAGGTTTTAATACCCTAACAAATAGGGGGGACACTGCTCAGTACTGTTGCTTAGGCTTTATTTAGATTTCTATAGCCATAAATGTGCAGTGAAGAAAAGTAGATCATGTCTCATATAATTACATTATCTCTTTCCGTGCATGTTTCCATCTAATTCAGGTATATGCAGTGGTGTCTAGTTACAGTAATATCTTGTTACACATGCTAATTTCCTTAATAATGCAGACTTCTAAGCCAAATTTGTTGTCTTCTCCTTTAGCAAATCAACAATATCAGTGCCATGCTCGTGCTAGCCCGTGCCGTGACTGGACCCAAAGAGTATGTTCTGGACTTGGAAATGCTTTCAGCCAACCCCCTCATGAGCTACCAGACTAGTTCAGCTCTTCGCTTATCAGTCTACGTGGGACCTCATTCTTTCTAAATTACACTTAGAGCAGGGAGGGGGAGAATGGCTATCAAATAAAAAAAGTGGCAGAGGTGTGAAGTATGGATGATGTATCCATTATTGATGATGATGAGGGATTGAGTTGGAGATACTGGCATAATTATCAGAACATCTCCCCAAGGTCGCTGGAAGAGCAATGCCAAGCTATCTCATAAGAAATCAAAACAAACTATACAACTACTACTTCACAAGTGATGCTGGTCTTCCAAGCAGGTAATATTATTGCAGACACACTTATACCATGCATGGTTTTACTACACTGTGTATGAATATACAATACCAAATAAAAAAGGAGATGCACTACCATTTCAAAATCTGCTGTACAATCCATATAGCCTTAACTTCTGGCCTTTCTCATACCTCTTTTGCCATCCCTGCTCATTTTCAAAATTGCTTCTTTATACTTGAGAATGTGTTTTCTTTTAATTTCTTTCTTTCTTAGCACAAATTCATTCCACTGATTAGTGTTTGCCACAGCTCTTGCTGACGGCCCATGCGTTCTCCCCCTTTTTGTTTTGCAGATACATGTAGCAGTTTTAGTGTACAAATAATATATGCAGCTGTGCAAACTTCTTTCTGTGCCTTGTGTACCATTACTATTCTTCAGTAACCACTCAGTCCTACATCTACATGTCTGTATCTTCTTCTGCCCACAAAATGATCACTAATATTCACATTATCTGTGTGGTTGCCATACCATGTTGTCAGAGTTGTACTTTTGTTGGACTTATTACTGTAATAAATATGATAATACAGTGTCCTTCTGGCTACAGACTCCTATGTTGAATTGATTTGTATTATGGTCTATATTTGACCTTCATTCTTTTTCTAACTCTGTGCCACTGGGGTGTCCTTTCTTACTTCGTGAAGTCTCTTCAATAGCAACACCATATAGACAAAACATTTTAAGTAGACAAAACAAATTCATGGTACCTCAGCAGACAGGGATGAAAGTTTTCATAGTAGATAGTTTTCCAATTCTTTATACACTTTATGCAGTTAAAAATGCAATAAAAACTGAAATCTATCATTTGTTAATTCACTTGAACCTTTATTTAACAGATAACAGGACGACAAGCTTAATTTCTCCCTATTTGTTAAACCTAAGCAACTTTAGAAGTTGATACTTGCAACACATTTAAAAAATGGCTACAGAGGCAAAACAAGACAAGAAATACAAGTAACACTGTTCTGGAAGGTTCCACAATGATCATTTTAACTAGTAACAGGTGAGCTCTTCACAATTGAAGTACACTAGTGCGTCTCAAAAAATTTTAATATAGTAGAAAAGGTAAATTTTTTTCAGAATTTAATTTGAAAAAGGTAAACTGACAGATTTTATATTCATTGAACGACGTATTTCAAGCATTTTATTTTTCATTTGGATCATTATGTCTTGTAGCTCATGAAAAGCAGAAATCCAGTATCTCAGATTATTCGAATATTTCTTTTGTGAACAGCCAGCCTTTTCAGCAAAGACTATCTGTGGCCTTGTGGGGGGTGTTGATGATCGTCTTCTACACAACTGTCGAGTCAGCAGTCTGAGCCATGATTGTGGTTGCGTGTGCTGAACTAGGCCAAGAGATACACGGCATATTTATGCTGTTTGAGATACTGGATTTTCATGAGCTGTAAGGCATAATGATCAAAATTAACATAAAAGGGCTAGAAATATGTCACTTCATATGTAATGAATATACAATATGACAGTTTACCTTTTTTTTTAAATTACATTAGGAAAAAAAATAACTTTTTCCATTATATTCTAATTATCGAGATGCACTAGTACAATGGGTTAGTAAAATTATTCTCTTGACCAGGTAAATCAATGTACAAACCCTATTTCCACTTTCTAAAAATGCAAAAAGTATTTGCTCGTCTGACTTCACATACATATGAACTTGAGTGACATACCATTCTTAATCCATAGGGTTTAATAATAATATAACAGCTTCAACTGTTCTGGGAAGGCTTTCCACAAGTTGGACGAGAAGGCCTGGTTCGCAGTCTCTGCTCTAATTCATTCCAAAGGTGTTCTGTTCTGTTCTGTTGAGGTCAGGACTCTCAAGGCCAGTCAAGTTCTTCCACACCAAACTCCCTCATCCATGTCTTTATGAAGCTTGCTTTGTGCACTGGTGCGCAGTCATGTTGGAACAGGAAGGGGCCATCCCCAAACCTTTCACACAAAGTTGGGAGCATGAAATTGTTCAAAATCTCTTGGTATGCTGAAGCATTAAGAGTTCCTTTCACTGAATCTAAGGCACCAAGCCCAACTCCTGAAAAACAACCCCACACCATAATCCCCCTCCACCAAACTTTACACTTGGCACAATGCAGTCA
>JANCOA010000040.1:14039634-14052500 GCA_024363135.1 Leptodoras oyakawai
TTATATTATGAATGAACTAGTTTTGATGCCTTCAGTGAGAATCTACAATGTAAATAGTCATGAAAATAAAGAAAACGGATTGAACGAGAAGGTGTGTCCAAACTATACAGTACTGTATATACATGCACAGAAGCAGCACAAATATCATAACCCACTCACTTCATCAACCCATTTGGGGCTTGGGAACATCATATATATCTTATAAACACATAGAGACTCTGAGGGATAAAGCAACACTGCACTTAAATGGCTTAAGATTAGTTTTACGAGCAATGTGAATTAAGTAAAACAATACAATAGTCAAAGAATAAAGTCATAAATCATAATTGGTTGTGATCAGAAACTATATAGTATTAAATTAGATGGGAGAAAAGAGAAAGTGACAGACAGGGAGGGGGGAGGAGGGAAAGCTTCTACTAGCGGGTCTGTTGTGATGTCATACATCTACATCACATCACCATGGCAACCTTGCATCAGCACCAAGTTACTGAAGACGAGAGAAGAGAGAGAAACGAGAGAGTGCTGGCTGACTGCTGGTATGTATTGCTGCAATTCAGAGGCAACTGTATAAAAGCAGAAAGGCTGAAAGATATATGAGAGGTTAATCAGTAAGGGAATGATTCATCATGGACCCATAGAATTGCATTAGTATCCTAATATGTGACAAAATACAACATCCTTAAACATGTATCAATGAAAAGGCATCATAGAGTCATGAATGGGCACTCAACATTAAGAATAACCAGATTTCTAATTTACAACCCCCTTCTGTGAGTTCATGTTGAAGGAATTTTAGCCTTATGGATAGAAGAGACAGCTAGAGACAGAGGGAGTGAGAGAATGACAACAGAATCAAAAGTCCAGCTATTCCTCCTGTTCTGTGCCTCAGGTTCTAAAAATAGCCTGCACATTGAAAAAAAAAGAGAAGACAGCAATGGGCTGGGGGAAACATTTGTAGTTGAGGAAGAGAAGGAGATGCAGAGTGTGGGTGTGTGTGGGCATTTGCTCACTTAAATTAGGTATATGTTTCTGCGGACCTGGCAGTACATTCATGTAGCTAATGCAGTATAAATTGACTTACCATAAACTGTTACTGAATTTTATCGAATATACTTTCAGAAATGCATATAAACCTATAAATTCATTAATCCTCATGCCTGGGTTAAGTACACATATGCTGATATAAAGCTGGACTGAACAGCAACATGACGTTGCAGAGACTTATCCATCAAGCCATCAATCTGATCATCTTCATATCCATTCATTTATCCATTCATTCATTGCTCATGTACCAATACCATACTATTCTTACAGCCCTGACTTTACCTTTGCAATGCATTATCTCTTTCTTTTATAGACCCTCTTTTTTGTCCTCTTCTCTCACTCCAGCTTCGGAGGGAGTGGGAGGTGTTGCTAGGCGACAGATTAGCTCTTTTCTTTCAAGAAGCAGAGTGAAGACCTTGATTCTCTCTTGGTAAAAATAAACACCAGCCAGGAGAAAGAAGCTTGAGATGGAGGACAAGCATCCTTCAACTGCAGAAGAGGTTGCTAACATTTCTTTTCTCAGCCAAGCATTTTACAGCTCTATCTCTACTTTTAATGTTGTCTCACTTTCTGAATGGTGCCACGGGTGATATTCTTGTGATTCCTAATTCCACAATTAATATTTGTTTACCCGTGAGCTCATGTGAGTTTCAGAAGTCCATGATCATAAAGTAATAGCAGCTTATTAGTCTTTTCTTTGTGTTTGCTTGTTATTTCTCTCTTTTTTTTGGAAGAAGGATCAGCATGTCAGCTTCATTAGCCATATTATTAATTCAATGCTGTATCAGTGCTTCAGACTTTCCTTTGCAATTTGCAAGATAACTGCAATGAACAATGAACAATGTAGACAAATGCATCATCTTATTAAGCAGATTAATACATAAGAGACATAAATAATCACAATTCTAAAAATATACAAGTATTATATTTAGATGGTTGTGCCTGGATGCTTATTTATTAATTTCCCCCATTTTTACACATAATACAAAATTTCTTGACCAAAACAATATGTCCAATAGCACAACATAGACCATGACTAGGCATAATCTTGGGCAAGAAAAAAATAATGTACAAAATTGTTCTTTTATGTGGACTTTCTGTCTACACAGATGTTCCAGGTATAAAGCATATAACTCAGAGTCATGAGTTGACATATTACACTAGACTCCCTGGTGCACCTATTCCATGCTTCTTGTCCATTCATCTCCTTCTTTCACCATTCATTCATATCCGCCACTCTGCTGATGTACTCCATTTCCTGACCTCCTACAAGGCCCAACTGGAAAAGGAGTGACAATGATGGCTATTATCCTGAGAATCATAACCAAACTAGTTCTCATTCATGCTGCAAGCTTGAATATAGAATATCCAGATTCAGGTGTCCCAAAAAAAGCCCAAACCTGGCTTTTTGGTTTACAGTTATAGATAAGTATAGATAAGAAACATTTAGAATCTTGAAACATTTAGAAATAAATGAAGATTTTATTCTGGCATGGCAAATAAAATATTCATGGATATCAATTCTATATGAACTACAATGTTTTGAAATTTGTTTATAAGTAAATGCCATATGTAACAAATCTGTCAAGCAAACCCCATAAAGACATTCAAAATGCTTTATGGTATACCCTCTTAATTTATGTGGAATGAAAGCATGATTCAATATACCACACCTCCGAGTATAATAAGATCTTAGGTAAAACTGTTCACTATATATCACTTTTTAATATTATTGTTTATATGTAACATATAAAACTCCTCAATAATAGACCTAAGCAGTGATGCATTATAATTAAGACCTTCTAATCAGCACCACATGCTGATCTTTCTACAATATTGATTATTCGACCACGTTTTCATTCTTATTTTTCGTTACACACCATGAACATTGTGTCTATGGATAACAGAACCCCGTTTGTATTGAGTTGAGCGAAATGTGTCAGTCACTGCTGTATGGTTATTTTTAGGTAGTGCGACGTGTAGTCAAGCACTTCACACTCCTAATTCAACAAATTTGAAGCACCGCAGTAGCTTGCAGCTGTCTGTCTGTCTGTCTGCCTCTGCCTGTCTCTGTCTGTCTGTCTATCTGTCTCTCTCTCTCTCTCTCTGTCTGTCTGTCTGTCTGTCTGTCTGTCTGTCTGTCTGTGTATGTCTGTCTGTTTGTCTGTCTGTCTGTCTGTCACTCTCTGTCTGTCTGTCTGCATGTTGGCTTGTCTCTGTCTGTCTGTCTGTCTGTCTATCTGTCTCTCTCTGTATGTCTGTCTGTCTGTCTGTCTGTCTGTCTCTCTCTCTCTCTCTCTCTGTCTGTCTATCTGTTTCTCTCTCTGTATGTCTGTCTGTTTGTCTGTCTGTCTGTCTGCCTGTCTGTCTGTCTGTCTGTCTGTCTGTCTGTCTGTTTCTCTCTCTGTATGTCTGTCTGTCTGTCTCTCTCTCTATCTGTTTCTCTGTCTGTCTGTCTGTCTGTCTGTCTCTCTCTCTCTCTCTCTCTGTCTCTCTGTCTGTCTATCTGTTTCTCTCTCTGTCTGCCTGCCTACCTGTCTGTCACTCTCTGTCTGTCTGTCTCTCTCTCTCTCTCTCTCTCTCTCTCACCGTGTCTGTCTGTCTGCCTGTTGGCTTGTCTCTGTCTATCTGTCTACCTGTCTCTCTCTGTATGTCTGACTGTCTGTCTGTCTGTCTGACTGTATTTCTGTCTCTCTTTCTGTTTGTCTGTCTGTCTGTCTGTCTGTCTGTCTGTCTGTCTGTCTCTCTCTCTCTCTCTCTCTAACTGTCTTTCTCTCTTTGTCTGTCTGTCTGTCCAAAATCTATCTATCTATCTATCTATCTATCTATCTATCTATCTATCTATCTATCTATCTATCTATCTATCTCCCATCAAATGCTATAATCCTTTTTACACGAGTGTCAAAGCGATGAATAATGAACTAGAGCAATCTGCAATCTTGCCACGTACTGCTCTCTTGGGCGATACTCGAAGTGGCCCTGAAAGCAGCTTCACTGCGGAAAAGACAACTGAGTCACTTAGAGTTGCCAAATATAGATCCCTAAAAAGGTGCCTGTTGCTCAAAGAGAGATCTATTCAAATCGAATGGCAGGATCATTGTTTTCGCCCTTTACACAACTGCGATGGTGACTCACATACCGGCTAATCAGGTATTCTGTGCAGCGACAATTATGAAGGGGAAAGATAAGAAACCACACTGGAAGGACACATCTGTAGAGTGTGTGCATGGTCAGAAATGAGCTATTGATTAATGAAACGATAATCGGTGTGTGTGTGTTGGGAGCTCTATAGGTCAGGTAATAAGCATGACGTAGCAATGCCACAGCCAACATCAGCTTACTGAAGGTGCTCGTTGAATGCTCAAATTGTTAGATGAATCATATTTTGCGCTTGGACTATTAGCCATTTGCGTTTTCATATTTGAACTTATCTATTGGCTGTTTGCCACAGCGTCGCGTTGCGTGTGCAGTCTGATTAGACAGATCTCTGTGCAACTGCATTTCTCTCAGTGCCGCACTCGGTTTTGCCATATAAGGGTAAAAAGCAAAAATGTATACAATACTCATATGATCAGTCGCGCCACATCATTCATCAAGGACAGGTGAAATCGCAGAAATGCATTCCACCATTAGCAATTCCTCTGCTTTCCCATTTGCTTCCACATTATAGTTAGCTGTAACAGGGCAGGAAATGGGTTTGCTGGAGTAAATATACGACTGGAGGCAACAAACCACACGTAACGCTATGAAGCTATCCATGAGCCTTATACAGTATGTTCGAATATCTAGGTCTATAGGACTATGCAACGATGAAAATGACATAAGATCCAACTAATGTTCGGCATCATAGCTGAACTTTATAGTTCGTTATATTAATGGAGGTACATGAGAAATGATCCGGTGCAGTTCAGTTAGAAAAGCCCCCCTGATCCGCTCCCTCCTCCCTGCACACAGGAGCCCGGTGACTCCGGTTACGTTTTACACTCTGGCTCCACCCACCGCTCGGTTTTGTCCAAATCGGGCTTTTTGCGTCGCCGGGGCTCCCGATTTCAAGCCTACGTCATCAACCGAGAGAGAGGGTGCTGACGTCGGAGAGGAGTCAGAGTCAAGAGTGAAAGAGTTGGGAGGGGTGAAAGAAGAGAGTTTCAGCCTTGTGTGCATTGATATGAGGCACATCAAATCAGCTAAAGCAACCCCCCTTCCCCTCTCTCCTTCTTACGTCGGTGTTGGCGCGTTGGGAGCCCCCCTACACCAGCCTATATAAGTAACCGGCAATCATAGTAACTCCACCAGATTTACGGGCTCCCGATATCTGGGCGAGAGGCTTTCTCACCAGCCGAACCGACCAACACTCCAAACCGGAGGAAATATCCAGCCAGCCTCCGGTCCGCAGGCGCTTTGGCGGAACCGAAGAGGAAAAGCCGGACATGTGAACATACCGTGACAGAGTTCGTCTCTGACCGCATTCAAGGAAAGGGCTTTCGTTCAGTTACTCTACAGTCAAAAATACATCGTCAAATAACCGTTTAGCTTCCCTTCGAACATCCACCACGATGTACCGTTCAACTAAAGGAGCATCGAAAGCTCGGAGAGACCAGATAAACACAGAAATACGGAACCTGAGAGACTTGTTGCCTATCTCCGATGCGGACAAGACACGCCTCTCCTATCTACACATCATGTCCCTTGCGTGCATATATACGAGAAAATCGGTCTTCTTCTGCCAAGGTAAATAGTGTTTAATTTTGCATATATCGTACATCATTTTGGTATTCTTAAAGTGGCCTGTTGATAGATGCGTCTGTAAAAAGCAATCGATTAGAAGCCGAATTTGATCCGTAGTCTTTTTGCGTATGCGCACTATGTGAGTTATGGCAACAAGTGGATCTTGCTGAACAGATTTTTCACTTGTGAATTAGATTAGAGAGCTGACAGAACCATATCCTGTAGACTGCTGGAGGTTGCCCGCCGCTGTCCGTGGTGCTAACTCACGGTTGCTGACCATGGTCCTGAAATGTCTGGCGAATACGTGAATGATTCACTGTTTCACTGTGCATCATTTCTTTCAGAGGCAGCTGCAGCTGGCAGTGCTGAGGAAAGTGCAGGATTTCTCTCGTTTCACGAGCTTTCTGAGCTGGTGCAATCAATGCCAGGTTTTCTGCTGTTACTGACTGCAGAAGGAAAGCTACTTTACTTGTCAGACAGTGTCTCTGAGCACCTTGGACACTCAATGGTAAGATTGAATATAGATATTTTTATTATTACCATAGCCCTAAATTTTTATTACACAATTTACCAATGAAAGCATGAAGTGTATGTTCCATTTTCCTCATGAAACATTCTGAATGATTTTCAGGTAGATTTGGTTGCCCAAGGGGACAGTGTGTTTGACATAATAGACCCTACAGACCATGCTATTATGAGGAGTAACCTAGTGCCTCCAACTTCCCCTGATACTGGTAAATGTTGGCATATTCCTCACTGTCTAAGTGTGGCTGAGCTATTCATGTATGCAGGGAAAGATAATTTTCCATTTCTTCCTTCCTTTATCATTTAGATCGACTATTCCGCTGCCGTTTCAACACCTCCAAGTCAGTGCGAAGGCAGAGTGCTGGCAACAAGCTTGTTTTGATTCGAGCTCATTGCTTGTCACCAGGTCCTGGTCCTTCTCTCCCAGGATCTTACTGGACCTCCAATCCAGTGTGGGTGTGCTTTTGTGCACCTCTGGAACCCTATCCACCCAGACCCAGCACCTCCACTGAACAAACTTTGACCTCATCATTGGAGAGCAGTTTTCTCCTAATGTGTTTTCACTCACAACACAGCCGTGATATGAGACTGCAAGATGCACAGGACAGGTGAGGACCAGTTATCTAATCTCATCACTATTGTTATAATTAGAATATGATAGATACATTATAGTTTCTCATCTCATCAGTATTGTCTTTGTTCTCCACAGTGTCAGTGTTTATCTGGGTATGGATGTGGAAACTCTTCGCTCTCATTCCTGGTACAGCCTGCTCCATCCACAGGATCTTACACATGCTTCAGCTCAGCACCACAGCCTTTGTGAGTTTCTATTGAGTAATCTTGTGTTCAAGACAGTATAAGCTATGCTCACCATACCACTGGCTATCACTGTCTTTAGACTATAAGTAACTATCACAGTGCATCATCCTAGTAGCAAAGCACTTCCGAACACTCACAGAGAGGGAGCATGACTCAAAATCTCATGCTGCGTGGAATATCTTGACTCATCTATTTCTTCTCTTTCCACAAAGTGAGAGAAGGAGGAGAAGGCAAAGCTGAAATGGTGGTTCGTGTGGAGGCTGGGGATCATTCGTGGGTTTGGCTTTACATGGTCCTGCAGCTGGAGACCGGAGAAAACCCAATCAGCAGCAACAATTATGTCATAAGGTAAAGCTCAAGTCTGATACATTTATGTGTAGATAAAGTGACCAGGTCTATTGATACTTGATTGAGAATGAATATCATTAACATGTTACATTATTTTCCATGTTCTAGTGAGTCAGAAGCCTGGGCAGTGAGGCAACAACTGAGCTCTGAAGAGACCCAGCTCTCTATGGTGTTGAGCACGAGCACCTCCCAACAAGACACAATCAGCTTGCAGAGTCCTGATACACTCTCCAGTCCTGACCAAGTGTTCACACCTGGGAGCAGTGGTCTCTCAGGCCAATCATTTGACTTCAGCATGGCAGTGTGCAGCACAGGCTCTACAGAGGAACAAGGAACAAGCTCTTCTATTGAACCAATGCCAATGGAAAGTGGTCCACGCTCTAGTCTTTCCTCTCTGGAGGAAGACACCTTGTTCCAGCAGCCACCCAGTGAATCAATGGACAGGCCTTCAGCTTCTTCATCCCCTGACACAGTCGCCACTGTGTCAGATTTAGACTTCCTCACTCAGAACATTCTCCTGCCACCTGCTTTTCAGGTAGATCCTCCATTACCTTCATTGCCCCTTCCTTTACCCCCTGTGCCTACCTCCCAGGCCCAGCAGACTAAGGAGTTTGTTTGTACCCCTCCATATACGCCTCAGCTTGGGAGCAGCAGCTTTCCCTTTGGGGAACCCCTCTTCAGTTTTGATCCCACTGGTGCCACCACACCTCCACCCCTTCCGCCAACTGCAACAGTCACAACTACAGTAGCTCCCTCTCTTTCTCCATCTGCTCCCTCAAACCCTCAGGGCAGCCCTGCTCCTCCAACTAACACACTTTCCACCCTGGTGCCACTCACCTTGCCAGCTTTGTCAACTGAAATACTCTTCCCATCAGAGCCTTGCAGTGGATCACTCTATGAGAAGCTTCCTCCAACCCCAGATAGTCCAGGTGATGGGGATTGCACTGTTATGAGCCTGCCTGAGGTTCGAGGTCCACTGTATGTCGATGTCCCATATGGGCCACTCTCCTACCCTCCTGAAGGCCTGCTCACACCTGAAACCTCACCTGGAAAACAACCAAGCCTGTCTTTCTTCGCACTTGAGCAAGAGAGAGAAAAAGAAAGAACTGAGATCTCCCTTTTAGCCCATCACATAAGCACACTAGCTGAGGGCTTCTACCTAGATCCTCTCCTCTCTAAATTGTTACCCTCTCCTATCTCTCCTCAACCTTCATCTCCTGCACCTAATTCAGAAGGACCTGAGACCATCTCACTTCTGGGTGAATTCTATCCTGTCAAATCCTGGAGAGGTCTGGATCTGCCCATCTTCCCAGATGATGACTCTCTGTTTGAAGAGAGTGTCTTAGAGACCATCTTCCAAGATCTCTCCTCACCATCACTCTCTTCCACCCCTTCCTCTCCCTCCAGTTCTCCCTCTTCCCCACCAACTCCTGAGTGCTGGCATCCACCCCTGCACTTTGACAGGGTCTTGGCTAAGAGTGCCGGCCACTTCTGTAGCGTCCAATCGGCGCAGTCTAACCATGCGGCCGGGTGCGGGGCCACACTGTCGTCAGTCAACAAGGGTGACATAGTGGATGGGAAGGCGGCAGGCGAAGTTGCCATGGAGACAGAGGTTGGGTCATCACCACTGTCAACCAGTATCCCGGCATCTCCACCGCTTCAGCTGACAGCCTCACCTGTCACAACGGTGCCTGTTTCCTCACCTGTCAGCCCCGCATCGCCTGGTCTGCCCTGCGCCCAGTCCCTCCTCGAGGAGCTGGCCGCCTTGGAACCCATGTTTGGGGCAGGTGCCTCGATCGCCCCTGGCCTGGGGCAACAACCTGAGTTGTATCAACTCCAAAGTCACCTGCCACAACAGTGCTTCCACAAAGGTGAGAAGAGTTCAGTTTCTGCAAACCTATACTTGAACTAATAGAATGATACTAAATATTGAAATATTGAATAACCTAATCACCTAACCTTTTATTCTTCTTTCTTTTTGTCTTTCAGATGGGAGTGGAAGTGATCCTCCGTTCTAAAATAAGTCTGTGACTTACTTCATTAAGTATGGCATATTGTCATATTTCATGGAGCTACTTTTACTAAAAAGTGAAGATTATTTAACTGTATAATTATATACATAATGTATATAAGGATAAAAGACTTCCTCATATTGCTCATATGAGAAAAGAAAAGAGTCAGTCATATTTTGTTCATGTATTTCTCCATGAATTTATATGTCAGGAATGGTGCACCATCTCAACAATGATGCAATACACTAGCTGCGTTGACCAAGTTGTGAAAGCACTTGGATATCAGTTTTTTTGTCTCTGCTTTACTCTAACATGAGCTTTTATCAGAGATTAAGATCTCTTACTTTGCAAGCGCAGCTCAACTTACAGACTTGCATTTGTATTCACTCGTAGTGAAAATACTCTGAAGTTGTGAACTCTGAAGATGTGGACATAAAATCTTACCTTCATATCTCAGATAAAAAACACCCAGTTAAAGCTTAACAGTTATAATGGCAGCATCACACACACAAAGCCCAATGTATAGAAAATGCACCCAGCCATTTAGTACCATAACTAGCAATTTCTATAGAAATAGTCAACATTTAGATTTTTCTGTTGTTTTCACTCATTTGAAAACAACAATGCCAACTGCACAACTAAATAACTAGGCAACATTGAGCTTTGGGTTTGTGGCTGCTATGCTATTTTTACAAATCTGTGTATCAGTGTGGTGTACAAATGTTTCTTTATTCTGTGAACATATATAAGCCAGTGTGCAAAGAAAGATCAAGTTTCCAGCACTCTTTAACCTGTCCAGTGGACACTGTCTGGAGAAGAAGCCACCAGCTGACATTGAGAAGAACAAAAGATGACTGCACTCCACTGGACTGATACTTTGGCTAGTGTTAACCGTGGTCAACCATGCTCATGGGCAAGGCTAGATGCAAATGCACTGGACTTTTGCAGCATCAATATTTGTAATGCTTGCAATCTGTTCTTGTATGATTCTTGTATGCTTCGCACAACAAAGGCTTGCTGAACCCAGCCAGGCAGCATATTTATACAGTGAATACCACAGTAACATCGTAACTTTACTGTGTGCGGTGTAGAGTGGTGAACATGACCGTGTGAATGACCAATTCTTCTTTTTTGAGAGGCGTTAAAAAAAAAAAAAAAAAAACGAAACAAGAACAATGTGAATTTTTGTTTTAAAAATTGAGAGGACAATAGGGATGGGGTACTATTTCTATTCAGTTCTAGTCGACATGGGTTGAGAATGGTTCAATTCCCATGATGTCGACATGCTAACGTAGAGTTGTCTACGGTCAAGTAAAGGATTGATTCCTACGTTCTACCTATTTACATGCTAAGTTAAAAAGTATTATACTGTATGCGTGCTGTTATACAGAATGAATGTTTGTTGTACATGCCTCTAGACAGGCATGTGCTGAGGTTTCGGTAAGGTAATAAGATGTATACATTTGTACATTTGTATAAACGACAGATCTGTACATATCAGAGACCTTTGTATTGTATATGATGAAAAGAAACTTGACATATGCTATATATGAAGAATGGACATTGTGGATCAGTGTTCTTTTTGTGTTGCTGATAAGTGTATTTGGCTGTCAAAATCAAATGCATTTATATTAAAGTGCACTTAAACATGCCCGTGTCTTCTGCATCTTTGTCTTTAGCCATTGCCTCTTCTCTTTGCTCACTATCATCTGTCCATCACTCCCATTCTCTCTGGTGTTCCATAGCATCCCCTCCTTTCTGTACACTCTCTCACTTTCTTACCCGGGAGCATGGACTGCTCAGCAACAGCACTGACGCACACTCATGATGAGACACTCTCTGACTCAATGTGACGCACAGGCTTGACACAGAGACTCTCGCACATAGAGAGCCACTTCCCACTTTGACGCACACGTGCGCTGAATGTTGCTTAAAATCCCTCCCCTCTCCTTCTTCCCTGGCAGTGTACAATGTACCTGCTATGCATACGTCAGACAACAACACTGTTAGAGTCCATATATGGGCTTTCCTGCTTAGAGGTTCCAATTTTAGCTCGCTCCTCCCCTTTCTCACAGCATCCTTCCCAAAATGGAGAGAGAGAGAGAGAGCATGAGGGAGAGAAACAGAAGAGAATGCATCGGTATGCTCACCACATTGCATACACACATAGGTATCGGTAAGTGAATTTAGGCATTTATTATTCATTTAGACCAATATCCTAACAAAGAAACATATATTAATTCCTATCTGTCGTATATTTGTCTCATTTTTCTTTCTTTCTTTCTGTCTTTTTCTCTGATATGTATATATTTACATTGTGAATGAACTCGAGTCATATTAGACATTTATTTTTTGCAGTTGAGACAAAGGAATTGAACATCTTGATCCAGCACTAGTCATACATGCAGACATATGCTGATGAAAGACCAAGCACAATGCCACCCAAACCTAGACTGGCTCTCCTATGCCACACTGTGGCAGATATAGTACACTCTCTTTGTATCACAAAAAGAAAAAAAGCTGTTACAGATTTAGAAACCATCAGATAAAACAATGTTTTAATACTTTAGTCACTCTGTTAGTTAGTAGCACCATTGGAAATTGAATACAATGGAAACCTAAAATATTCCTTTAGTATAAAGTGTTCGCTTTATTGGATTGTCACATATTCATTTCTTATCTTGAATGTATTCATTTCACCTTAAAGCAATCACAGATTACAGCACGGCTCTGCACTCTGTACCTCATCTCCACTGTGCAGAAATAAATCCCAGAACAGTTGGTGTCCTGTTATAGTTATGTCTCTGGAACTTGATGATTTCAGGATTTCAGGAGAAGCCTGTTTTCATTTATTCATTCATTATCTAAGCTGCTTATCCTACTAGTGGGTCATGGGGGTTGGTGGAGCCTATTCCAGGGTAAATTGCACGGATAGCAGGGAAACACCCAGGACAGGCCACCAGTCCATTGTAGGGCAGACTCACATATTCAATTCAATTCAATTCAATTCAATTCAATTCAACTTTATTTCTACAGCACTTTTTACAATGTACATTGTCTCAAAGCAGCTTTACAGAATCCTAGAGTAACAGACCAACCCCCTGCTGAGTAAGACTGTGGCAAGGAAAAACTCCCTTAATGGTACAGGAAGAAACCTTGAGAGAACCCAGACTCAGCAAGGACCCATCCTCTTTGGGCGGCCTGACGGATTATTTAAATGAAACAATTAATATCAAAAATTAAAAATAATAACTAGTAATTTGTATGCATGCATATATACACACATATATATACACACACACACACACACACACACACAATGAAACTGAAACACCTGTCATTTTAGTGTGGGAGGTTTCATGGCTAAACTGGACCAGCCTGGTGGCCAATCTT
>JANCOA010000040.1:14098473-14110147 GCA_024363135.1 Leptodoras oyakawai
TAACTGGGAATAAGCGGTACAGAAAATGAATGAATGAATAATTGATGTGTCATCATATATGGGCTAGGGTAAGCAACAAAGTTTGAACCAACAAAACAATAACTATTGTAACAAAATATGTATAAAGATGGTCCATATCTGTGCATGTATTTATAATCGTTTTCAGATGTCCCAAATTACCCAGATAACCCCAAAACTTTTCCCCAATGAAGTAAATCATACTAACATGAATCTAATAGCATACATTTTAACTGCCCAAACTATGATACACTTAACCTACTGCAAAGTACTGACACCGTGGAGACAGACTGTGTATACAGCTTAACAGAAAGCAGTATGCATATTTTTACTAAGTGTACTCTGTTCATGTAATTTTAGTAATTGATTTTAGTAAGAGATTGATTTTGATGTTTCTGCTTCTACTGCAAGAAATAAATGATAAAATGTTCCCTTTATTGGTGGTTTTCTACTGTGGTATTAACTTCATGAAAATAAGTAGACCTACGCAACATTAAACGTCAATCTAATCTGAAAAATACACACGCTCAAACCACAATACATCTAAGTGTGTAAACTTTTTCCACCATACAGTTAACATCATAAGTATTTCAGAAGGCTGTCCTGTGTTGAGGTATTTTATTTATGAATACCTATATAATCCATACTTAATCACACTTTAGGGATTGCAAGAATCGGTAGTGGAGCCGAAGCCTTTTGATGTGCTGTGATGTGTTTGCAGAGAGTGACCCTGGCGTGCGTTAGATCCACGCTGGGGGTCGCCTGGTGCAGCGAGCCGGTTTTCTTTAATTACGTGGGCAGGCGAGAGGCGCGCGAGGCCAGCTGTTCACCCGACGACGTCATTCAGTTCGCTCAGGTATGACGCTGCGTCAATGGAGTTTCAGCTCCGCCCACACGGCCACAGCCCGTTAGGCACAATACAGATGCGGCGAGGCGCATACGCTGTCATTGTGGATTCGCACCTCCAATTAATATCCTGCCGAGGCGAAACTGGTCCCCCTTCATTTCCCACCCGCGGGGGCTTAAAGCACATGAATAACAGACATTGGAAAGGAACCGCGCTCTTCCACAGGAGGGGTTGCGCCGGCTTTTAAGTAGCTAATCGCACCACCGCAAACTCTGCGCCCTCAGCTTTAGCGAAGAGCCTAAAAGGATTAACAATTCATGAGAGGCTGGGTATCTGGGGGCATCCTTTCCCTCTTTGTTGCTCATTTGAAAGTCCGCACACGACTGGTTGAATTATTAGGATTTTTGAGAAGCAGATAGTGACCAACAGTTTTAAGTTCTTGCTGTGGCAGAACGAAGTAGTCTCATAAATGTATCATTAAACACTTATAGACACGTGTGTTTTGTTAAAATGTGTCTTCATTGCGTCAAATCTTTTTTCTTCCATATATTGTATACCATTTGATACCAAAGATTTCAAAAATAATGACATTTTACTCTCTTTTCTAACAACAAACTGGGCTTCCAATTTCAACAAGGTCAAGAATTATGTGGGAAGCCCATATAATTCTTGACCTTCTTGGGTTATTAGAATTGGCCTTCTTGATCATCTTGAGTTAAAGTAGGATTAGTGATTTAAAGAGTTTTTTTTCTGGAAATAATTTCTTCCCATGCAAATCTGGCACCTTCCAAGTTTTACAAATGCTGCTGCAGTCTGCAGTCGGAATATCAGGGTCTTGTCCTGATTTTGGATCTCTCTGACAATGAACAGAGCTGGTTGTAATCTAGAAAGACGCTCTCCCCTCACTATACTGGGCTTCAAAAGGGATTGACACAGAAAATGTGTGTGTGTGTGTGAGAGAGAAATAGAGAGAGAAAATCAGCCATCAACACCAGACAGAAACTAAATGCCCAGATACCCAGGGATCACAGAGACCCCATACACAGTTTCTGTAAGGTGTGTCAATACACAATATTAATACAATATTATTGCTTATGCAAAGTATTGCTTATTTGCAGACCCCATAGAATTAGGAAAAGTCAATAAGCATACACCTGATTAAAAATACTAAGTAAGTTTCTAACTTTATGTATGTGTCTATTTAAAAGGGCTCTGGGGTCTCAGGGACCCCAGAAATACACATAATGTAAGTAGGCTACATGAGATCCCTAAAATATATCGCAGAAGTAGTCATTTATTTGATATGTGCTAATGTGTAGGTCCAAACAGCCTACAGGTCCTTTAGTGGTGGTTTAAGGTCCAAAACTATTCAGGATTCTACAGGACAAAACTATAGACTATACACCAGGTTTTGTGATGTGCACACAGTGTACAACACACAGCTGAATACCTGCCTGGCTCGCATGCTCTCTTGCACAACATCACAACGATAGACACAACAGTGTCGTACATGATAAGGATTAAAAGTAGTTTATACCCGACTGCAAACTGAAAGCTTTTAGATAAAGGTTGCACTGACTTGGAACTGAGGTATGCCACTCATTATGGCGCTCTACATTCAGGCTTATAGTTATTTCTAGCAAAATGTCGACACGTCTTGATATACAGGCCTACCAGCCGATCAGATCTACAGTAAAGTCAAGCTTTTCAGCTGGGACAAGGCAAAGCATGCCGTTTCCGTAGTTCACGTGTGAGCGAGTGGCGGCGTCACGTGACACAAGCGAACTCACCGAGTGACGGATTTACACCTGCGCTCTAATTTGTTTTCTCGTTTAAATATTTGATGCATTTAATTTGCAACAATTGTGGTCCAGTTTGAAACGTTTAAACATTTTCATATTTGAAAACGTTTTGAATAAATAGCAATCTGAAACTAGAAAGGTGCAATTCCTGAAGAAAATGCGACTGTGATTGCACTACCATCAGCACCATTCACGTTTGTGTGTGTGTGTATGTAACCACATAGTTTGCATAGTAGCTGTATAAATACATTTGATCAGACTGGCCATAGTATGTATGCAACGTGGTATTCAAGCAGAAGTACAGATGACAAAAAAATAGAAACTGAAATGAAAATCAATGGAAGTGGATGGGGAAAAGGGGGAATAAAAACGAGTGTGGAGGGTAAACGAGTGCACGGATCCCTTAGCCTTATCCAAGCACACCGATCCCGACCGTGTCGGATATTTTAGAGTTGGAACGGTGTAGATATTTCGAACATTGCGGCAGTTGAAATCCAGACAAAACTACACCGAATAATCCTGACGGATAACAATAGTGTGACTGCCTACTGCAATCACACTAATAAATGCTAGGCTACATATTCTCGACATTTTATTTTTTTCTCCATTTTTTATGTTACATTTATAATAACCTGAGTGTTTACTCTGTGAAGTACATGATCACTTTAATCAGCAATAAGCAATCATTTAATAAGCAATGTTTACAGTTGCTCTATTGCACTACATCTCACCTATATATTGCACTATACCTCACCCTCATTGTAATAATTCTGTTTTAGTTAAATGTAGTCTAAATTTTGTTAAATACTTTTATATTTATTTAGTTATTATTGTAAATGTTTATAAGGCATTCTTGGCGAGGAGCAAAGAAAGAATTTCATTGTGCATGGAAACCTGTTTCCTACTGTACAAATGACAATAAACTCTTTGAATCTAGTGTAAGGTTAATTGTCTATAGCCTGCTATATATATCATATTAGACACATTCTGGTGCATGCACCTCCCTAAGATCAAGTTGTTTTTTTGGTGCTCAATTTTGCCCGGACCGGCTTTATTTCAACAATAAATTCTAAGACACTAGAGCTGGTCTACACAGTGCAGTGGTGGCAGAGGTCAGTAAATATACTCTATTGTCCCAGGTCCGGATCGGCAGCGTAAGAAGAAACATCCGCTGCCGAAAAGAAGTTCTCTGCAAATCTAATCTCATTTACACCCAAAAGTAGTAATTGCATTTGGAAGAATGATCCCCCAGTAATGGCCAGCTAAACAGTCGCTACTGATCCTCTGATGTGATGCCCATTGAGACTCGTTTTTAGAGCTTATCTATAGGCAACAAAGCGAGGCAGAGGAGCGCAGAAAAGCTGGGGTTGTCTGCCCTGCGCTTTAGCCGGGTTAAGCCATTTTCTTTGATCTAAAGGAAATAAGAAACGAGATCGGCGCGTCGGATTGAAAAATGCGGTTTTGTTACATCCAATGATTTACTGCACTTCGAAAAGACGTTGACACCATTACATTACATAATCTGCGAAATGTACACTTCTGGGTTTGTGCGCTCGCCATCAGTACAATGAACCTTTCGGATTTTATCCTATAAGAAGCTTTAGGTGCACATTGCTTCTCAGAGCTAGGTATAGTTTCTCTTAGATTCAATCTCCTTGCAATAAACGTAACAGGTGAAATGCAGTGGTAGGAAGTGATAAATGAAAAATGTTTTTTCATTCAAAGTTATTCTTATGCTGTAGCACATTGTAGCATGACTAACATGACTGTCTTTGCAAGGCATGTATCAAGAGTATGAAAGTATCTCAGATCAAATTGTTTGTCTGGTGCTGAAAAACATGTTGCCAGATGAGGAAAATTAAAAGGAAGGCAGAATTGATGATCTAAGCCTATTTAAAGTAATGCTTTCAGAGCATGTAGTATTATTCTCAGTACCCCAGTTTTTTTTCATCATTCATTTAATTTATTCTATTTGAATCTATTATTTTTCTAATTTGTCTGAAGTAACTGCTCTGTAAAAGCTCTCATTGATTAGTCTTTAACAAACAGAGCCATTTTTGAAAGAGAAAAACTTTCACTATTTGGATGAAAGTGTAGATCATGTGTAGCAATTGTAAATTTTATTGAAGATGGTCAAATAGTTCAAGTGTTCAATTTACTTTAAATTGTGTGGGAAGAGGGTGCAAAAGACAACAGTTAAGATAAAGAGGAGAAAGCTAATCAGTTATT
Organism: Leptodoras oyakawai; assembly: GCA_024363135.1. Taxonomy (NCBI): domain Eukaryota; kingdom Metazoa; phylum Chordata; class Actinopteri; order Siluriformes; family Doradidae; genus Leptodoras; species Leptodoras oyakawai. The sequence goes on from JANCOA010000040.1 coordinate 14,103,370, forward strand.
TGCATTTGAATGTTTAGGTTAGCCAGACAACTGCAACGTTCTTCACATGTTACTGTGATAACAATGAACTGAAGTGGAACATTAGTGAATTGAAAGTCTGGAAAGCTTTTGCCTGTTCGCAGCTTATAAGACTAAATGTTCAGAGGAATTCTGAGGAGTAATGTTTTGAAATATGCACCCAGAAAAAAAGTAGATAGTTATGTTGAATATTAAAGGACAAATTCAACAAAGCAACTTATCAAGAATATGTCTTCAGACAGGTTTATTCTTTCAATATATACATATATACACATTGTTCGCTTTGGGAAAAGAAGCCAAAGCCTGTGTTGTATCTGAAAAACAAAGAAAAAAAACAGCTAGACTATTCATCTAGTGTCTCTAACATGATCTCAAATCTAATAGAAATCATTTTAGCACAATTAAGTAAATTTAGAAAGATTCATAGCCATTTCTTTGACTGAAGTATGAAAAGAATCAAAGAAGGAAAAAAAACTCTTTCCAAAATTGCTTACATCCTCCAAAAAACACTTATTTTATACAAAAATATATACTATTAAGTACAAAACATATCTGTGACACAAGCGGTTTGTCATTGTTCATATCAAAATAAAGATTTCAGCATCTATGGTACAAAATCCACATATTTACATATGTTGCATGTTTACACATTTCAGTCTTTTGCATGTGAATTAGTCAAGAAGAACTGACTCATATACATTATGTTCATAAAGTCAATCTGTCAAAGATTCTGATCAGTCTTTGTGTGATATTTGGTGATATTTTGTCTCTACTGTGGCCAAGGCCTCCACACAGAATCACTTGACACCAGTGGCTGATTAGAGCTGGAAGCCATCTTCTTTGTAGGCTCGAATAAGGCAATTCTTTGAGAAATTATGGACTGACCCAGTGCCATGCAGGAGCTAGGTGACTCCACATATGTAAGTGCCTGCTGCCCTGGTATAGACCCAACATCATGCCTGAAGTGCAGAGTAGGCGCTAGAAGTCCTTGAATGGAATCATCTTTAAGTTCCTGTTGCATGGTCACCTGAAGGTTCCCTTCTAACTCTTGGCTCTTGCTTGCAAAAAAATTGTTGACCCTGACCCGACATGTTCTCATGCCATCCTGGTAGCTCAGTTGATGTTTACAAGGAGATCCCAACTCGTCTTTCTCCTCATATTTTCTTTTTCCGCTCTTGATGGGATACGAGTAAGGTCTGGAATGTTGCTCAGCCTTCAGGAAATTAACAACACTCTCCAGGATTTCAGCTTTTTCCACTTTGGGATTCTTCAGTTTCTTTAAAAAGAAGAACAGACAAAACAATGTTTTTATATCACATATGTTTTTATACCAGCCAAATAGTATACAAATGTTTGGCCAAATGCATTTAATATATATATATATATATAACTTACCTCATTACATGTATTCTCCACTAACAGAAGCCTCAATGTTTCCAAACTCTGGTTAATACGGTCTCTCCTTCGCTTCTCCATGAGAGGTTTGGGGATCTGGAGAATAGCAAATCGTACAAAATCATTGTCAAATTACTTGAAAAAATGGTTAAACAAATTGTTGACAGTTCTTCAAAATGAAATGTAGGCCTATTCAAAGATAAGACATGGGCTATTTTTGCAGTTATTCATTTTACAGTAAGTGTAAGTGTCTTACCCGTTTCAGCAGATCTTTCTGGTCCGGTATATCACTAGACATCCTCATCCTGGCACAAGGGTCACCAAACTTACTTCACCATAAGATATTGATGACGTTTTGCGTTTGGTGGCGTATTATACTCTCACGCTACATGCAATCCCCGCCCATGAGCTCACCCAACCAATAGCGATCGCAACCCTCATATAAACCACACCCACTCATTAATATTCATAGAGTGGTGCTTATAATACTTCATTACAGCGTTGTTTATAAGAAAACAATTATTAAACACGATAGTGTATGGAAAGTAAATAATGAATACATCTCTAATGAAAATCCAAAAAGTCAGTTTCTTTTTCCTTTGTTTTCAGTGCTCAGTGGAAGGCTTTGGTAGGTTTTGTGGATGTTTCATTGCGCATTCAGTTTAATGAAACAATTAAGATAAAATTGGACGTGTAGGCAATTATTACTATTACTATACTATTTCTATTTAAAAATTCTTCCTTGATTCCTGCACAGAACCTGGAATGATTCCTTCAGATTTGCTGCATCACAGTGGATTTTTATTTTGTAGCCTACTTAAATCTGCAATCTGTATTATTTTTGTACTTTGTGATCAATCCACTCATTTGATCTGCACTTCAGCGACTGTGGATTGCATTGCCAACTGATTCGGGTGTGTCTACATGCTAACTGTTGACTTTTCTCGCCAAATCCTTCTCACCTCTCAAACTAGTCCATTCATGCACACTTAACGGAATGGTGCTAAATGTTTGCCCATCACACCTCTGCCATATCCTTCCACCTCCGCTTGCTGTGCACTCCCGTGGCCACGTGCGGAATTCTCACGTCACACTTTTCAGAGATTTTCAGTCACGTACATAATTAAAAGTCGAATATAACAGACTATATTTATAAATTTATAATTTTCATTATAAACTCTTAGAATAATTTGCAGGTTACCACAAATCAGTGCCACAAATCAGCACGCGCATAAAAGCCAAATCTCCCTCGACAGCGTTAAATCTGGGAACATGAACATTACTTTAAATAAATAACTGGCTAACGACTAACAATATTTGAGCAAATCTACTTGATAAGTAACAGTCTATATTCTAATGGTTTAAATTTACTTTAAGTTTGACCCATGATTCTACATACTGTAGGCCTATGGTATGAGAGATTTCTCCTGGCATATCTGTTCTAAGCTGGGACTTGCACAGACGTGTTAACAGGCCACAGTTAACACCACCATTCACCTGTTTCTGTCATGAGTCGGGAATACACTCGAAACACATAACGCTCGAGATTACTTCTCGATTTTGGGGCGTATTCCTCATCAGCCTGGCGTTCACTGCTGCATTCTGTACAATACTGAACACTGGATGGCATGATGGTAGGGCATGGCGCACGGACTAAACCAGTGACCTTCTGACTGGGTCAACTAAAAGTCGGAATTTGGTGGACAGTTGGTCCCATGAGTTCGCCAAGAGTCCACCTTCCCACCTGCCATGCAATGGTTAAGCCTTGGTGTCTAATGTGACACTTCATCTCGGTTCTCAAGGCAAGTTTTCTTTAATCTTTATCTTGAATTCCACGTTCTGGGGAAAAAAACCGTGTTCTTGACGTGAATCATACGATTGCCTATCAAATCGATAGTCGATTGCCCTAACATATTCCAATTTGACCTAAAGGTTTTGTGGTTAACATTAACTTCTTTCCCAAGAAAGGAGTCACGTGTGCCAGTAGGTTAACTGTTGACTCTCTCACTGACTCTTTCTCCCCTAAAGCACTTCTCTCACATGCAAGCACACTTAACGGAATGGTGTTAAACGTTTGGCCATTACACCACTTAGGCCTATATCCCTCCTCCAATAAAAACTCTACAAAGCGCAGACTCCTCGTTTCCTCGTAGCCACACGCGGATTTCTCCACCGCTGAATATAATATAATACAATAACAATATATTACAGTATAAAGGCATAAAACATGAGCACACATGCACGAGTGTGAATATCCCTTCATTTGATTCTGTGTATTTGCAGCTTATATGATTTATATTTAAAGACACTCTTATCCAGAGCGACTTACACAAGTGAGCAGTTGAGGATTGAGGGCCTTGCTCAAGGGCCCAGCGGTGGTGGTATTTGAACTCTATCTATGGTTTCAGGGCTTGAATCTCTGATGGCTTACAATTCTCAAAGCATACATTATGTTACAAGAAAAGGGCGTGTCATGTTATACGGTCTTAATGTTATAACATATGACGTCATACTGCTTTCCGAGATAGGATATCAGTAGCCTACTGCTTTCAGCAACCTACTTAAACTAATGGCTGTAGGCTACAGCAAGTGATCAGAACAAAGTAAACAAAAATGTGCACACGTGTCCATAAAAAGGTATTAATGACTAAAATCGGGTGCTAACTATTATTTAACACTGGGGAACACAACAGCGACAAACGTGCGGTGTAACAAAACATGGCCAAACAAACCAGAAACAGAAAACAAACTAACATTTGGATACATAGAGGGTTTTTTTCTCGCACAGAGATGGGATTCGTCCGTGTTGGTGACGTCACCACCGACTCTCCACCAATCAGAAACGTGTGTATTGAACAATATAAATCTCAGCCTCCGTTCGCAGCATTATTCCTCAACCAGCCTTTCTGGGAGATTGTTTGCAAAGCAAAGGCTGTTTCACTCGGACTTCCGCCATGGCTAAAACAGAAAGCGGGCAAAGAGTAAGTAAGATTTATTCTCTTCATTTAAACTTCTCTTAATGTACTCTCTTAATTCTCCTATTGATATGTAGTGATGTAGTGATTTCTAATACAGCTTTAGACAAACTGATAAACATAGTTTCAACATGTGCTCTTAGAAACTGAAGCCTGTGATAGAGAAGAAAAGAAGAGACCGAATCAATCAAAACCTTGCGGTGCTCAGGGCTCTGCTGTTCAACAGCACCGCAGATACGGTAAGTAAATCATTCTACTACTGACTTGTATATCTGCAGTACAACTATCCAGGAACCTTATTCTGTATAGTACATTAGTAACAATTATTATTATTATTATTATTATTATTATTATTATTATTATTATTATTATTATTATTATATTTGCAGTAATCAAAATGTATTAGCCTACAGGATTCACTTCAGTTTAATCTGATTCTGATTCATATAGTGCTTTTAACAAGGGATATTGTCCCAAAGCATCTTTACAGAAATAATCTGGATTATAAAAAAATCTGCATATAAATCTTAAATTTATATAACTTATAAAATATATTAACTTTCTCTTTCCCCTTTGTTATTCCACAGCGATTACAAAACCCCAGACTGGAAAAAGCAGAAATTTTAGACCTGGCTGTTCAATATATAAGAACAAACACACGTGACAGAACAGATAAGAAAGGTATATTCTATTCTACTCTATTCTATTCTATTCTATTCTATTATAGTTGTGCCCCGGGTGACATGGTGGCTCGCTGGGTAGCACCATCGCCTCACAGCAAAAAGGTCCCGGGTTTGATCCCCGGATGGGGCGGTCTGGGTCCTTTCTGTGTGGAGTCTGCATGTCCTCCCCGTGTCTGCGTGGGTTTACACCGGGTTCTCCGGTTTCCTCCCACATTCCAAAGACATGCATGTTAAGTTGATTGGTGTCTCTTAAGTGGCCCTAGTGTGTGTGCCCTACGATGGATTGGTGTCCTGTCTAGGGTTGTTGCACCCTATGCTGCTGGCTAGGCACTGGCTCTCTTGAGACCCCGAAAAGGAATAAGCGGTCAAGAAAATGAACGAATGAATAGTTGCCCCCTTTTAACACAGGTTTATTTTTTCTCCTTTTCTAGGATATGTTAAGCAGACCGTCGATGAAGTCACCCTAACGGAAATAAACTCATCAAATCCTGTTTCTGTCTCTGCTGCTCACACCCATCAACGTGTTTCAGACTTTACTTCCTTCATGGGTCAAATGCACCACTTTGAGAGAGACATCTCCAGAGTGAGTCTGGATTACTATCTGGAATGCCAAAAGGGACATTCTTCCAGAGATGGGAGAAAATCAGACACCAAGTCATCCAACTCTCCTAAACTCTGTTCATCTATATCAGTGTCTCATCCCTGCACACAAGATGTAATCTTCACTGAGTCACCTTCAATCATTTCCAAATCTGCCTGCCAAAATGGCATTGTCTTTACTCCATCAGATCAGCTCTCCCCTCCACCCTCTCCACTCCACTATCTACCTGTTGCTCCCCCCGTATCACCTCCCTCATCCTCCCCCCCTCTCTTTACAACACCATTCTCTGTCTGCAGTCCTGGAAGTTCACCTCTGCTATTACATCTTCATAAACCCAGAGCTATCCCTGAGTCATTGTCTCTTAATCTGGATACAAGAGAAGTGTTCAGTTCATCCCAAACCACATGGAGACCATGGAGCTGAAATGGTATGGAGTGTTGATATCTGACCAAGAAGAAACAATAGGGTGCTCATAGAGACCTCTAGTGGACACGTGGTACCCAAAGGACAGAATATTTGTAGTCATTCAGTTGGTGTTCTTACAGTCCAAAGACCAAATGCCTTTTGAATTTCAATGTGTAATCTACTTATTTACTATAATCTATTTATTGACAAATGTGAATGTCTCAGCAGGCACCTTACTATTTGTCCATATATATAAATTGTAGATAGTGTCTTACTGTTGCCAGTGCCAGTGATTGTTCTTGATTAAAACACTTAATAAAAAAAGTTAACAAAGTTAACCTTGTCTCCTGTAATATATTTCTGATCAGATAATGTTAAGGTATTTTGAAACATACAAATAAATAATGTATTTGACCTTTGCAAATATAGTAAAGTTTAAAATATGTACTGGAAAAATCAGAATCACTGGCTGATGTAAATACTAATTTCATTACATTAAAAATCACAACATATCACACTGTTACAATAACAAGCCATGAAGAGTGGGAACAAAAATCAGCCCAAAATGAAGATTTAATTTAAATGTTAATAATAATAATAATAATAATAATGAGTATCAGATAGTCAGTCAGTCAGTCAGTCATTTTCTGTACCGCTTATTCCCAGTTACGGGGTCACGAGGGAGCCGGTGCCCAGCCGGC
>JANCOA010000040.1:14225785-14239588 GCA_024363135.1 Leptodoras oyakawai
TGCAGGGCACAGCACGTCCACTCCTCTTTTTATTACAATGCAATTAGCTTACAAAGTCAACTGTCAAAAGCTGTACTTCTACAGATCTTTTCACTTGTTTTGTTTTCCCCCCATGGACTGAAAACTGAACACCTTTAAAAAGACAACACCCTGAAAGATGCAGTTCATTAGCATCAGGGCTCTCTACTCACCCAGTTCCTCACGCAGGTTGAGCAGCTCCACAGAACGTCCCTGATGCCGTTTCACTGATTCTTCATGCTGCGTACATAGAGGAGACACTCGCATCAGAAACTTGCATGTAGTACACAGACTTTTCCCTACATGCTTACATACTGAAAACAATAAAATAAAATTGGTCAGCTTGTAATTCTGAAGGGTTTGGATAAAATATACCTACACTCTGGTTGAAGCTTGACATTAGATTATATAGGCACCTAGGATAATGTATTTGTTCAACAGAAACAGAAACAGAAAAATGTGCTTGAAATATGCTCATTTATTTAGAAATTTGAATGTAAATTGAAGACTCACAATGTTGCACATGACTAGCATCCATCACCATACATTTGAGATATTTATGTATATACATACACACACACACACACACACACACACACACACACACACACACATCTGCATTATGTTGCATTCTACACAGCACAGAATAGCAAACAGAAGCATCTAATTGGCTTCCTGAGGAAACTGGTTTACGAATAATGCAGAGTGGCATAATTAGTCTTCTAGTCTCCCTCCTCATCTCGCTCTTTTGCTTTCTTTCATAAAGTGGATTTCAGCCAGCCCCTCAGCTGCATTGCTCCTGTCAGCCTCCCAAAAAAGACGCAGCGGAGATCCAAAAGCCGCCTGCTAGCTCCCCGACCTGTGCTTTCTCCCACAGCTCAATAAAATCCAAATAGGACAATGCATCAGGCAGATGTGAACTGATAACCCCCTCCTAATTAAAGCAGCCCTGGAAGACTGCACCAAGCTGCATGAAATAACACTGTCAATGCCAGACGTTAGGAGAGTCATGTGGAACTCACAGCAAACGTCACAGCACATGCCTTAATAATTAACAAGAGACCGATGCATCTAGGCATTTGTGAAGGCATTCACAGAGATCCCATTTGTCATCCTAGTCCAGTCCCAGAGGAGAAGCTGAATGTCTTTACCCGGGGTGCAGCACAGGGAGCGTTAAGGCACATTTTGCTGCCGGAGCAGCCCATGATCCAACAGTCCAGAATCAGTGGAAGACGGCAGCTCAGGTGAAGGAATCACCACCACCTCCACGCACGACTGCTTGCTTTCTCTCTCTCTCTTTTTTTTTTTTTTTTTTACAACAGGGGGATGACTGGAAGGAGCCATTCCATTGGTTCTACCCTCCTCCAACCACTTGCCTCTCAGTATCATGCACATACCATAATGTCACTAATAGAGGAGCAGCAGGGAAAAGGCTGCATTGTGCCTATGAGCAAAATGTGTCACTGCACTTTAAGAGAGCCACCACAGGCAAAGAGAAGAAGGATGGGAGGAAAAAAAAAAAACAGATTCTGACAGAAAGCTGATCGAGTGGCACTTATTAAATTGCAGCATGCTACAGAAGACGAGTATGAAATGACCTTCGCACTGAAGAAGAGAGGAAGACGACAGTCTTTCTTACTGATGAAGCAGTAGGCAATGTACAGTCCCGAGTGTATTATTTAATGCATGTAATGCTTTAATACATTAACATGGCACTCACCAAAAACAAAAGTCATGGTTACGAATCCGGCCAAATCAGATGTAGTATTTGAAATATTTCACATAATAATTTTGCGCCATTATGAGATCAAATAAGATGACAGTTGTTCATATAGTGCTCTATACTGCGTATAGTATATACTAGTATATTTTGAACACTCACTGACAAGAGAATTGATAACTGGGATCCAAGGCATTTAGTTCTTTAAGAAAATCAATACTAAACAACTGAAACTGCATCAGGTCAATAAATGGATGTGACAGAGAAATATAAGCAAGAGCATATATTCTAAACCAATTTTGAAATTATAACCCATGACAAAAACTATGGTATCACTACTCTTGGAGGATAATCACCCATTTGTCTTTAGAACATATAAACACATTACAGACATGACGAGACTTTTTGCTTAATAGCTGAACATGTTGGTTATACATACCTCAAACAAATTAAATTATTTGAATGAATGGTTTATTTTTTTCCATCTCAGGTAGAAGAAAACATTTATGGAATCACCTTGTAATTCACATTTCTAAAACAAAATGCTGATGCAAGTCTAAAGATACAAATTAGTCAGCAGTTAAAAGAGAGTGATTGCAGACCTTAACGGGAAGTTGGACTTGGCTAATTGAAAGGAAAAGTTTCTCCACCAAGAGAGCTGTCGTTTAAAACAATTAAAAAGGAAAGGATTATAAAATTACTTCTAGAACAACAAGGATTGTGGCAAAAGATGTGGGTTATTCCATGTCAGCTGTGTCTAGAATCTGGTGCAAGTATAAACAAACTGGGAAGATTATAAAAGGAAAACATACAGGTAGACCAAGGAAAACTCAAAGCAATATGCCTGGAAAATGACTGGAGAGTGATTTTTAGTAATGAATCATAATTCTGGCATTGGCCAAGGAGATGAAGCTGGATCTTTTTTGGATCTGGTGTCATTCTAGTGAAAAATATAAAGATGTTTTTCTGAATAAAATCAAACGTACCCAATTATGTATGACAAAAAATCTTGGATACTTTTATCATTCCACTAACAGAACATTGGGTTGGTGATAAAGTCATTAATCACGGTGATGATGAATGTTGCATTAAGAGTGCTAAAGGTTGTCTTCTGGACAATCATGTCAACTCGGGAACACGGAGCAAACAATCAGGATCATAATCTGACTGAAAATTTATGGAGCAAAAAAGGCTCCATCCTGCAAAGCTGATCCATCAGCTGTTATTACAGAAAATAGGAACCAGCATGATAGAGAATACTGTTTTTCATTCATGAAGGCTTGCCTCAAAGAATTTAGGCCATTATAAAAGCCAGAGGAGGAGCAGCAAAGTACTAATTGTGATTTTTTTTTTGTTATTCCATAACCTTTTCCACAACACTGAGTGATTCCAGATTTTTTTCTCTACTTGACCTGAGAAAGAAATGGCAGTAATTAAAATAATGAAATTCGTTTGAGGTATATTTAACGAAGCCAGAATGTTTAGCTTTTTTTTTATTTGTGATTCATTGTATTTACTTAGAAATAAAAGAGATGGTTGAAAATCCTGTGTGGTGATTCCATAATTTGGCCAGGGAATATAAGATTTAACTAGATCACTGTCACAAGAAACACAGCAAACGGCAAAATAGTTTAATCCTAACAGGCAGCATTCTGAGTAATCATACCTTCACAAAATATTCCCCAAATCTACCTACTGATTCACCTTTAGCAGGGTTCAGTTAATGAAATTACTACAACGTACTTTACGCAAAAGGTCAGACAGCTTCCTAGCAGTGCTTGAAATGGTCGGTTGATCAGAATCTCGGTCACTGCTCTATGGATGTTCTTTACTGTGCTGAAGTGGTGACCTTTCAAACATGTTTTAATTTTGACCTTCTGGTAAGAATACTTGAGAATTAAAAAACACAATGTGACATTTACAGAGACTTGATTTTGATTTGCTCATGTAAGCTTTCTTTGTCTTTTTTCGAACACCCATGATTCATCTCCTGTGATCACTCAGACCGCGTGTGCGCGTATATACAGCAATCAGCCATAACATTAAAACCACCTCCTTGTCTCTACACTCTGTCCATGTTATCAGCTCCACTAACCTTACAGGTCCTTTTAGGTTTACAGATAGACACTGTAGCCCATCTGTTTCTCTGCAGACTTTGTTAGCCCCTTTTATGCTGTTCTTCAGTGGTCAGGACCCCCACAGGATCACCACAGAGCAGGTATTATTCGGGGGGTGGATGATTGTCAGTACTGTGGTGACCTTGATATGGTGGTGGTGTGTGTGTTTGTTGTGCTAGGAGGATTGGGTAAATAGGGTAAAAAAGTAATAATAGGGTAGTAGTAATAGGGTAAAAGGAGGGTAACAATATCTGCGGACAGCAGATGGACTACAGTCTCTATCTGTTAAACTACAAATCTAGCAGATGATAAACACATCAAGCTTATTGCCATTGAAAACCGGAAGATGTCCAGCAGTGCCATCAGCTCAGAACTGGCAGAAACCAGGGGGACGCAGATACACCCATCTACTGTCCGGAGAAGTCTGGCCAGAAGTGGTCTTCATACAGGAGTTCAGCCAAAAAGGCATACCTCTGACATGGAAACAAGGCCAAGTGACTCAACTATGCATGAAAACATAGGAACTGGGGTGTAGAAAAATGGCAGCCAGTCCTCTGGACTGATGAGTCAAAATGTGAAATATTTGGCTGTAGCAGAAGGCAGCTGTCTGCCGAAGGTCTGGGGAGCGGTACAATAATGTGTCTTTAGGCAACAGTGAAGCATGTTGGAGGTTCCTTGCAGGATTGGGGCTGCATTTCTGCAAATGGAGTTGGAGATTTGGTCAGGATTAATGGTGTCCTCAATGCTGAGAAATACAGGCAGATTCATCATGCAGTACCATCAGGGAGGAGTATGACTGGCCCCAAATTTATTCTGCAGCAGGTCAACGACCCAAACCATACAGCCAATATCATTAAGAACTATCTTAAACATCAAGAAGAATAAGAAGTCCTTGAAGTGATGGTATGGCCCCCACAGAGGGGCAATCTCAACATCATCGAGTCTGTCTGGGATTACATGAAAAGGCATTATATGAAAAGACAGAAGGACTTCAGGAAACCTACATCCACAGAAGAGCTGTGGTTAGTTCTCCAAAATGTTTGGAACAACCTACCAGCCGAGTTCCTTCAAAAACTGTGCAAGTGTACCTAGAAGAATTGATGCTGTTGTGAAGGCAAAGGGTGCTCACACCAAATACTGATTTGATTTAGATTCATCTTCTGTTCAACACTGATTCATTGTTACTTGATGAAAATAAATTAACAACACTTCCATTTTTGGAAGCATTCTTAGTTTGCAGCATTTTTTCCACACTTGCTAAATACTTTTGGCTATCAACTATCAGCAGACTAGTACAGTCAAACTTCTCTTCCAACTTTTACATGGAAACTAATTACAGAGCCACATGAGGGCATCACCAAAACAAACAGAACACAGCCACACACTTACAACATTCCAACAATTAACAACCCACGCAACAAAGCTATAATTTCCCAACACTGGCATAGTCAAGTAAACAAAATTATACACACATTTTAACTGTTATCTACACAAATATTTCATGTCAAAATTAGGAGATATATGAATCACTCAGTATAACAAACCCATAATAATGAATAGCATGAAAGAAGCAGAGCATACCTGTACCCAAAGAGTTTGTACAACAACAGCGATGGCCTCAAATCTGCGGTTGCTAGCAGCAAAGCTGTTCTTCAGCTGCTGGATGGTTTGGTCCTTTTTCTCACACAGAGCCTTGTAGTAATCCAGTCCTTGTGGCTTGGTCTCTGGTGGCACCAGGTCCGGATGGCCCTGCTGTTGGCTCCGTGAGTTCCCCTTTGCCTTGCTTTTGTCAACTGTAAGAGAACATTGATTTCCTGGTGATGCAGTGTTCAGCATGCTTTTCCTTATATCACTTTCCTGTTCATGCACCTATGTTAAGTTTGGTCAGGGGCACCAGTGTCTCTCCCAGTCCATTTCCCCCTCTGCAGACATCAGAGCATTCTTATTTTAGCATGGCAGTGCCACACTGGTTTTGATTTACACACACTTTATAAATACAACACCAGGTCATAATAATAGTAAGAATCTCTCTGAGGGGGAGGACTTACTGGTATTACAACCTGATGGAGAAACTCTGTTAGAAGGATAAATACATGGAAACGGTCACATATGTATCCACACAATCAGATTATCAATTTAAGCACAGAAAGTGGCTTTTGTGATCCTAACTCTGACTTATTTATTTTTTACATTAGACACCAGAAACCTACATGGAGGCAGTTCTGCCTACACTATTACATAAGTGCTCTGTGAGGATTGCTGGCTCTGAAGCACACTTTTAAAGAGGTGAGGTGGGACTGGTTCCTCATAGAACTTCTGAGACTATGAGACCACTGATGCTTAGTGAGATTCATAGGCAAGAAACCCCCCCCATCCTCTTAGAAATGGTTTTCCATATTTCTTCTAGGATTATTAGCTTCACAAAAGGTTTCTACTTTAAAAATCTTAAATAATCAAAAAGATGTCAATCATTTCCATAAAACTGATCCATGATTCGATCAACAACATGTTACATTTAAGCCTGCTGTCATCAACACTCTCTTCAAAATGAATGCCATTAAAATTGCAGCTGAATTAGAGAACAATAATTACTCTGTTCTATAAAATTGCAAGAGTGAACATAATGTTCCTGGAAAACAACTTTCAGTAAATATACAACGTTTGTATCTATTAATAGATTAGCTGTTAACACTTTATTTAATGTCTAACAAATAAAACTGGGGAATAAAATATATGGCAAGGTCAGTAATACTAGAACTAGGACTACTGACCAGAAGATTGTCGAAAGCCCACCACAGCTACACTTCCACTTTTGGGCCCTTAACCCTCAACTGCTCGGCTGTATACATGGGATAAATGTAAGTTACTCTGTATAAGAGGGTCTGCCAAATGCCATAAATGTAAATGTAACATAAATAAAAAGAAATCAGAGTTGGGGGTGTGTGAATGCACAAATCTGTGTGTTTCTATTCCTGCCCAAGCCTATTCGTAGCACTAACAGCTTAGTACTAACAGCCAACTTCACCTCTTATTTTCTTAAACAAACAGTTAAAACTTTCCATGACAGTTTAGTTCCGGCTCACACCCTTAAAGCTAATATTAAATGTTCTTATCATGTGTAGAGTGGGAACCGGGAACACAGCAAACTAATTCCAGTGTGCTGGTAATTCATGATATACATGTGTGTATATATACACACAAACAGACACACATGCGCATATATACATACAAACTTTTATAGAGAGCCTTAATCAACAAAAGTCATGGCAGTGTCTATTATTTCTAGGGGTTGATTCTTCTGAAGGAAAAGAATATAAGTAGTGGAGGACTCCATGTTTCCATCTGGAATATTGGTATTGGCAAACTTTCCTTCCAAAAGTAAGGAATATGCTGTGCAGACGTTTCATAATTTGATCCATAACTGTGTCATTGCTGGTAAATGTTTGCAGAAGTGAATTCAATTTGCTCCCATAGCTCCCTCTACTGGTCATGATTCATCTTCATGCCGCCCAGGAGCAAAACCGTGGAATACTAATACTGATGTGGTGCGTGTTGCTAAAGGCCACGGGTCAGGATTTCAAATACACAAAATAATCACATGAAAATGAGAAACCAAATAAGGACTCAAATAACTGCCACTGTGAAACTGACTGCAAACTGAGCTGGGCATCAAATTGAGCACCAATAATTTTCAATTTAATTCATTCTTCTTCGGGAATCTCTTTATTATGGACATAAGCCCATGTGTCAGTCCAAGTCCAAGTCAAGTTTCAAGTCTTTGAACTAGAGTCCCAAGCGTCTTGTATTGCAGTTGTGCTGTCTGTGGCTGTGTGTACATCTGAAGTTATGGATGATAAGGGAGGGAAGGACATTCAGCTTGTCAAGACTATTCCTTAAAATTTATAATAAACTATTGTTCAAGAGTACCTGAATCTTGATTCAGAGTTGAGTCTCAAATCTTTTAAGGATGAGTCATAAGTCAAATCTCAAGTCAACATGCTTTTGAAAAATGGCAATTCTTGAATGCCCCAAGAATGCAGAAACAGTAGCTGGAGGACAGGATTAAATCACTGACTTAGGATTTGTGTGGCACCAACAATACCTTCACCACTGTCACACTGCACCTTTCAGGTAAAGTGAAAAGGACACATTGCAGTGCTGAAGGGAACTCCTGTATAGCAGAATGCCCTGGTGTGCGTGATGACTCCTGTAAAGGTTAGGTCTGTTATTGCGAAAGGAAATCTGCAAGTAGTTCTTGCACGCCTGGGATGACCTTATTCACAACCCAAAGGTTTTTATAGACACACCATCAAGTCCACAGCTTGATTCCAGCAGCTCCTGGAGTTCTGTACACACACATGCACGCGCATACACCCACCACCCACCACTGGGGGTCCAACAAGGGTTGAGGATTGAATGCTGAGCAGCAGCCAAGCCCATTAAACCGAGAGCATCGTGTGCATTGCCACGGTGAGCTTAAAGAAGGATGACTCCCTGTTATCCATAAGCCAAATGCCAAAAGCCAAGGAGGGAGAATAATTAGGGACTTCACCCCCCAGGTCAATGTTAAGAGTTGCCATAGACATACAGGAATAACAGCTGGTGGGGAAAAAGTCACAGGAGGGCCACTGCCACATCTGTGCCCAAAAGGCAATAAAATGTATTATGAGTGCATATTAATGTATTATTCTGTAAAACAGTACAAGCACTACATGGACTGGGGCACAGCTCATTTTGCCCACATGGAAGTGTAGAGGAGTAGAGAAGCTGGTTAGCTGCAAAGTGATATATACAGCTGGATCAGTGTCAGAGCTGTCATTATGTTCTGTATACAGAAACCGACATAAGGGTGTGTCACAATGCTTGTTTGTCCCACAGCAAACTCCTCAGAGTAAAGGCCAGCGCTGACATTTAACACTAAAGAAACTTAGAGCAAGACTCCACACATAAAATGTATTTTGATCATCTGCCTCCAGAGCACACATACCTTTATAAAAAATTGGCCTCCCATACCGCTATTATCTTCCTCTTAGCTGCTTATCCCAAGGCAACCCCAGGCTTCACCTAGAGTGCCAACCTATTTTAAATAAAAGACTCAGTTTGTAATTATATTTCAAATGTAACCCCCATGCTGATTAATTTTAGACCATGTAATTATGCTGGAGCTGACTTTTTACAATTACAGTCTTGGACACCCTCTGACCAGTCAAGCAAATAATAAATAAATCAAGTCGGGGAAACCTTGAATGTTCACAAATTTGACTAGAATCATAAAATGAAGTATTTGGTCAATTACTTTTGATACAAATATTTGTTGGTGCACATATCTTAGTGATCTGGTGAGCATTCTGTCATTATAATATACATGCTGTCATTAGAATATACAATCTGCCATGGTTGCTGGTGACTACACCCAACATCAGGCAGGTTAATTGAGAAGAATACTATTAAGTGTACAGGTTTACTATAGTGTCAGTGTAAACATAAGTGGGAAAATATCTCTCATACATCATAAACGGTACACTGTAAACTGATTTGGAAGGGAAAAACAGCTTGGATAGTCCTAAACTGTGTTCATTTGCAGAACAGTCAGAGTCAGACCTTACAGACAGAAAACTATGCCAAAACCTAGGAAACTAAAGCAGCTTAAAATAAATAATCACATTACCGATAATGGCAAGCTGCTCTAAATGATTCAAGCTGATCTCTCAGGTGTGAATTATTCATACAGCCCTGATCCACTTTGCACAGCTATTTCTGTTGCAAACAAGACTTCCATGGAAACTGAGTTTCTACTACCCCATTCCCTCGCACTACACAGGGGACATTCAAATCTTATCTTTATATTAACCTCTAAATGACAGTAAAAGTTCCTAACAAAGAGTTTCTCCTTATAACCTATAGGAAAAAAAGAGAAAAACTTTTGTCTAAGGAATTCCTAATGTAAGGGGCAGAGTCGATCCTGTTGCTATAGACGATGACCTGATTCAGGAATTGACACCGAATACAGAATGTCATTAAAAATGAACGATTACCGACTTCACACACTGTAAGAATGTTCTAAATGCTCCAATACTATCAAATTAACATGTTGGCAATGTTGGTAAAAACATTAATAATAACAGCAAAGATTTTCTTTTGTCTATTGTGAAATCAGGCACACTTTCATTTTGATGATCAGCAGATCACAGTCAATAATCATTTGTTAAAAATGATCACCAGTAGCAGTGGCTGGATTGTTAATACAGTTTACAGAAGGCACTGATTGTTTGATGCAAAACATGTACTTGCTTGCATCCCCCAGTGTGTATATAAAGCAACAGACCTCGATGGAAGCTTCTAGAGCTGTTTCCGCCATGAGAATGGCAAGCTATCATGATTTTGAGATTTTCAATGTGGTTTAATAGTTGGAGCTCATGAGACATAGCATTTCAGACGAACAAGCAAAGTTTGGAATATAAATAATGAGCATTTCAAGGGTGTACCGTGACTACCAGAATTCCAGCAAAACCATGAAATTGGGTGATTGTGATCAGCATTGGCTGGCAAAAATTATTATTATTATTTATTTATTTTTTTTAAACAATAAAACAAATAAAACAAACGAACGTCTCATGCTGTGTTGAAAGCCAAGAGGTAAAAATGGGTTTTAAGACTAGTTTTAAAAACGGACAGTGAAGTGGCCCGTCTTATTTGTAGTGGTAGGTCGTTCCACAATTTAGAATTTAGCTCTATCCCCTCCGAGTTTACGCTTTGACCTTGGCCTTTGACCTTAATTTATATATTACATAATATATAACATATTTCTTGCAAAGTTGCAATGGTCATGTGACCAAGTAGTGCTGAGCTGTGTGAACTTTGACCTATTCCTGATGGTTAACGCCCAAATTCTACTATCACTGAAATTCTCCTACAATTGACATAATACCTTCTTAAAGGCTGTATAAAGCATTTTAATTTTAGCATCTACATACTCTCTCAGTCACTTTCTCCAAAATCTTTGTGAATAATGGTTCACATCCACTCACCAGTCTACATAAAGATGAAAGAAAAGGCTAGAAAAGCCTCTATGGAGTGATTCATTTTTGTCTATGGAGCGATTCCACCATTTTTGGTTTCTTAAACAATGTTCTAATGGATCTTTAAATTCTTTTGTTGGTGCCACAACATGTAATGATCTTCAGAGTAGAAATAATTATTCAATCTATTGAGGCCTCAAGAAAAAAGGTTTAAGAATTATGTAACCAAAATATTTCCTATACAACACTGCACTTTACTGACACCACAGAAAACTAGATGGTCTGTGTGTTTATACAGGACAGCCAGCAAACCCATCCCCTTCTACTATATTTCCACATTTCCCCACAATGCATTATTCACTGCCACTTCTAGAGCGTTAAAGAGGTTTTTATATGCGTCAAAGGAGGAATGACGAAAACGATTCTTTTGTGTGGCTTGGGGATTGCTCTACCAGTCTGTATGGGTTTATTCCAAACAGTTCTGACAGTTGTTTCTGAATGAAACACACTTAATCGACAGCCTGAATTTACCATACAGAGCTACACAAACACCTAATCAATAATTTTATGATAAAATACTAAATGCAATATTATGCAAGGTGCTAGAGTGAAAAAGTCTCTGAGGCTTACATAACTGCAAATCAGATCTGAACGTACTGCTAAGAATTGATCCAGGCAAATCAGTCAGTCCACATCTACATGATTATGGTTTTGCCTCTCAGACAGAAGCAACAGATCAGTTCCCAATTATAATTATAAAAATCAGACAAAGTAAATAAAAAAAATAAAATGGGATTAATTCATTTATATGCAAGATTCACCGATTCAGATTATAGGAGAGCAATTCTCCAGTGACGAGTAGCTCTATAAGTCAGATATTACAACATGTGGCCCCAAACCCATACATAAATCAGTCAGTTCAAATATAGTGACTTTCCCAGCCCAATAAAAGAGGAATAAACAGTCTACTCAGTGTGCGAGTCCTTATTTGGCCATTTGCTATAAAAAGAAGCAGAATGAATACCAAATTTATAATTAGCCTTTTATATGGGAAGGAAGATGTTTACAAATTTATAAATCCCTCAGTTCAGACACACCCCCACCCAGTTCCCACAAGCTAGTAACTCGAGAACTGGGTTTCCCAGACCTGTATTAGAATACACATAAACAGTCAACAAACTAGAAAAATGCAAGCTAGGAGAAGAAAATATGATGGACATAATTTCTGTTCTTGAAGCTAAGGTTAAAACACATAAAATGAGAAAACACCCGTCAGTCCGGTAAAGCGCCCCGAAGAGTAAGAGGATACCCAAGCATGTTGACGAGCAATAAAAATGACACACTGAGGCAGTAAGAGTAAAGTGCCAGATTAAAAATAGACTCCTTGCTAGCACCTTGTAAAAGACATAATGTAATTATTCCGACTCTATCCGTACAGAGCAAACGACAAATCTACATAAACACCATGCCTTTGGTGCAACTACACACACACCTGCTCGAAACACCACGGTGTTCTTCTTGAAGCCAGATAGTAGCTGGAGGCTCCGGAGTAAACCTTTAGCAGTCAGCTTCACGTGGATGTTGGACAGGGAAAATTTGGGAGAGAACAACATTTTGCCGCCCAAAAAAAAAACCACACAGACAAACTACCAAGACCTCTGAAGCAAAACAATATGAAAAGCTGCTTCAGTGTGAATCCATATGCGCATAATTCAAAGCATCATATAAAAGTTCACTGAAGCACTGAGCTACAGCGCGAGAAATAAATAAAATTAAAAAAAAAATGCTGAAGAAAGAATGGGAAAATTGAATTCCAGTTCACAACAGTGTCAATATTTTTTCCTTCAGTTCAACTGTAAGCTAGTCAAAAAAAGAAAGCCAGAGAAGGATATTCTGGCAACGTAGCTCCTCTGACAGATGCAACGAATGCAGACCGGCATAATCCACCCAGACCAAAAATAGGCTTTTATCCATCCATGTTCAGACAAAGCTCTATCCGCATCTCTCCATGGCACCGCCGCTGTGGAGGATGCTAGAGGGCAGAGGAGGAAAGTGGGAGGAGTGAACAGCACAGCCTTAATGCCGTGACGCAGGCCTCCCTCTCTCGCTCTCCCTCACATGCCTTCTCCTTCTCTCACTAGAGGGAGGGTGAGAGGATAAAAATGGCGGGGGTCAAAGAAAGACTGTGGCTGCTACATAGCTGAAAACAGCCATACTGGATTCTAGCCAACCTCCTCATAAATGGGACTGCGTTCCTTACTAGAAAGCAGAATTCAGTGGAGTTAAGCAATTAAATGTCCATCAATGTCTGAAATCTACTGGTAATAAATAACAAGAACAAAATTAAGCTTGTGAGATGATGCGCCCTGCTATACAACTTGAGTATAAATCAAATCAAGGTTTATGAATCTCTTGGTTCAGAATTGCAATAAATCCACTAACAAGAAAATGGATTATAAAATACACTAAAAGGAAAATGGACTATACAGAAGTCTTTAATAACAATACTAACACTTTAATAAAATAGCATACAATGCATATGTAAAATTAAAAGAGAAAAATATTATATTAATATTATTCAAAATAGACAGATCAGGCATAACATTATGACCACCTACTTTTCTCTACACGCTGTCCATTTTCTCAGTTCCACTTACCATATAGCTACAATTTGTAGTTCTACAATTACAGAATGTACATACTTTGTTAGTCCCCATTACTCTGTTCTCTAATGGTCAGGAACCCCACAGGACCAGCACAGATCAGGTACTATTTGGGTGGTGGACTGTGTGTTGTACTGGTTTGAGTGGTTCAGACACAGCAGTGCTGCTGGAGTTTTTAAACATCCAAGTGTCACTGCTGGACTGAAGATAGTCCACCAACCAAAAATGTCCAGTCATCAGCATCCTGTAGGCAGCATCCTGTGAGC
>JANCOA010000040.1:14313482-14327638 GCA_024363135.1 Leptodoras oyakawai
GGCACCAGCTCTCCCGTGACCCTGAAAAGGAATAAGCGGTCAAGAAAATGAATGAATGAATGAATGAATGAATGAATATAAATAACACTGGAAGGTTCCACAATTAGAAGTTTAACTGGTAGCAGGTGATGCCATCAAGACTGTGTATAAAAGGAGCACCCACCAAAGACTTAGTCTTTGCAGGCAATGCTGTGTTGTGGTTCACTACTTTGTGCCAAACAAAACAGAAAAACAATATCATGAAAAGATTCAGAGACTCAGAGGAAATCTCAATGCGTAGAAGCCAAGGGTGGAAACCACTGCTGAATGTGCATGACCATCCAGCCCTCACAGTATTCTTTGAGAAATCATCATGTTAACACTTAACACAGTCCACTACTGCATCAAGAAATGCAATCTGAAACTGTATTATGAAAAGAGGAAGCCATATTTGGGCAGAAACAATGGCGAGTTCCCTGGCCCCAAAGTCATCTGAGATGACTTTATATGCCAAAGATGAAAAATACCATCCAGACTGTTACCAAAAATATGTACTAAAACCAGCATCTGTGATTACATGGGGTGCACAGCATGGGAAATCTGCATGTATGTGAAATTATAATTGATGCACAGGCATATATTGGTACTTTGGAGTAACATATGCTGATGTCATGACAAATCCTTTCCCACCAACTCCATTTCTATTTCAGCAGGACAATGCCAGGCCTCATTCTCCACGAGTTACAGCAATGTGGCTTGCAGTCCAGATCTGTCTTCTATTGAAAATGTGTGGCGCATCATGAAGAGGAGTATCAAACAACAGTGAGCACAGACTGTTGAGCAGCTCAAGTCTTGTACATCGCAAGAATGGGCAAAAATTCCACTTGTAAAACTGTAACAATTAGTATCATCTATTCCCAAATGCTTAAACAGTATAACTGAAAGAATAGATGATGTGGCCCTGTGGTAAATATGCTTCTGTCCCAACTTTTTTGTGTGTTTTGCAGGCATCAATATCTATATGTGCTTATATTTAACAGTTTGTCATTGAAAACACTGAAAATCTTTCTTTGTCCTTTTGTCCTTCTGTGAAATAAAGCTTCAAGTGAATTAACAAATGACAGATTTCAGTTTTTATTGCATTTTAAGAAAGTGTCCCAACTTTTCTGGAAATGCGGTTTGTGGATCAAAATGGTTGTGGCTTACAGTTCAACAACAATGGGTAAAAGTCACTTACACCTGCAGTGAAGGAGTGTAAAATCCTGAGTCTTTTTGCATGCTCTTTCCCCTCTCCTAACACATTATATATCCAGTCAGACCACCACCATGGTGCTCGCTGTCTCCGAGTGATGATGTCACTCATCCTGCAGGATTTAAATTAATTTTTTATTACATTGTGCAGAGTGTAAATCTTTGCCTGCCTCCGTATACGTAGAAGTACATTTTTTCCAGCATCATTTATTAACCAGTCACATAACTCCTATCTCTGAGTAACCCCCTGAGTACTAATTATGCAGACCTGTCTCTCAATCACAAACAAATGTGCCCTTATCTGGTTGACTGCCTTATGATTTGGCAGTTGTGTGTTCCTGCTCAAACACTTAAATAACTTTTCCTTATTCAGTCACACTGATATTTTTATTTAACTGATTTTTTTTTTAAGAAATGACCATAGGGACATGTATGTGATGATTATGCTTTTAACAAGGATTAATTAGTCTGAACAAGTAGCAAAATAATTATCTCTAATATAAAAAAATGTAAAACACAGCCTTTACCCCGTCCATTCAAAGGGACCACCACTGAACATGTATTACGGTAGTGCATAATACATTCATAAAAGCACAACACACACTACAGTGTCACTGTCACTGCTGTGCTGAGAATGATCTACCATGGATGGTCTATTTCCAGTGAGAACAGAGGAGTGAGAAACAGTCATTAATTTTATTATATATTAATGTAAATACTTACTTATACACAGTCTGGACATATTCTGAGTCAGCATTACTCTGCGCATAGACCCTTTTGCCCATTGCCGTTTCTGTTTTTTGTAGAAAATACATGCATACAATGTTAATTAGGTATTACTGCCCAGATACTGTATAGATTACAGTATATCTGCTACATGATTATTTGATAATTAGCAGTTGAGAGTTTAATTTCAAAGATTACTGGTGATTAAAGGTATTGAAATGTCAGACAGTGGAAACAAAAAAATATACCAACCACATATAATATCTAAGGCACAGAGTGTAATGTAGCTGAAGCAGTTAAATGGTTCTCCGCCTACATGTTTCAGCATCTTCTGGATCAAAATATCACTCTGTTCATTCATCACCTCCAGGAAGTCATTGAGGATAGAGAAGTGAAATGTTGGGGTCAGCATTTTGCGTCGACTGCGCCACTTGTCTCCTGTACTGCAGTGTGTAGGAGGCGAATGATAAAAATCCACATAGTTTAACTTCCTGAAATGGTTGGATCATGGTGTTTACCTTTTGTTAAACATAAAAAACGCTTAAAACTGTGGTCAAAAGCCTTTCAGTTGTCAGTATACAAGGCTGACAAGTTAATACATGGAAGAGCAAACCATTTGATGTCACATTACAGTATTTACACAGTGTCAGACCCCTTCCAAGAGATTTTGGCCTCAAAGTAAAATTCAGATAAATAGATACAGGATAGATTCTACAATGTAGCATTCAGACTGTGGTCCAGTCTTCTCCATGTATACCAAACCTTTGGGATCAGTGGACAGATGACAAGACTACCTTTCAGATAATATTTCCTAATTAAAGACCTATCACCTGAAACTCAGCATTTACAAAATTCAAGCGATTCACATTCCAGCTAAACAATCTTCTATATAGGACCTTTTAACCATCGCTGACAACTCTAATCTATGTGTGGATGGCCTCAACCTCTCCAATCACATTGACCAACAGATCCTATTTATTCGTCTTTACAAGATCCTAAGAATATGACCTTTCCTGACTACAGATTCTCATACAAGCATGATTGCCAAACCCAACAATTGCAACATGCCACTTTTTAGTCTCCTTTCATATGTCATACCTCCTCTGCTTGCCTAGTTTGTAATTTCCCAAAATTCTCCCACTCTCACCCTACTGAGATCACTTCACTGGCTTCCTGTTGCCGGAATGATTTCATTTTAAACTGTTGTCCTCCCAGTCCAGGCATTAAAGGGCTATGCAGTTTTATCTATGCACACTGGTTCAAAACCGCATACCTGCACAACAATTGAGGTCTATATAATAATAATAATAATAATAATAACAATAATAAATAAATAAATACCCCCCCTTGCTTCAGTGTTCTGACTTCACACAGGTGGAATAATTTTCCTTAAACCTTTACAAGGCCCATTCCTATTTTTCTTTAGAAAGTCTAGACAATATCTAGAATAATGCATTTTTTTCCCTTGTACTTTGTATTAGTTGTCTTTTGTAATAATTCATGGTTTTCTGAAATGTGTGTATTTGGGTTTAAACAGACTATCCATTTGTAATTGCCTATATGCTTCTATTTGTATAAACCAGCATTATTGGCTCTGGTATCAGAGCATCTGCCAGCTGATAACTTAAATGTAAAGCTCTTAACTAAAAACAGTTACTCAAATGGCAGCCTTAAATCCATGCAATTCAAGTGCTGTTGTATCTGTACCTGGTCAGTAAACCTGTGCCAAGCCAAGGGTGTAGAAATCTGTAGGGATAAGATTTATCTAGATGCTTGGAACTGCTGAGGACAGCCTGAAGGAAAACATCACCAAATTTAAACAAGAAAATAAATGTCTTGCCTAAATACGCCACTAATAAACTGCTGATATTCTTATAGAACCATAAGATTATGATGCATCAAATTTTATTGCCAAAAGAGCAGGTATTGAAACTAATGCTTTAATTATACACACCTCAATTGTCTCTGCATGAAATAAAACAAGAAAAGGGATGGGTCCCACCCAGACCTTCACGAGAGGCCTGTGTCTGTTTTCATTAGTCCCCTCAATAATCTGGTTGAAAAAATCTGCAAATGACGTACAAATATAAAATGCAATGCACCACATTTACTTACGGTATTGTATACAATGATGAAATTCTATTCAATGACTAAAACATGACAAAATAACTACATGGTTACAACTCCTTACCTCCTGCATTGGCTTTGAACTGCAAAGCATTACCAAGTAAAGGAAATGCACCATCCAGTCCTGGAATTGGCTTCATCTCCCTCCATTTATGTATGTATCTTTTAATTGGAGAATGTAACATGCATATCAGAAGAATCAGCAGGATGATGGAAGTTATGCTCCCCAGAGTGTATAATCCAAGCAGAATTGCCATTTTGCAGCAACGGAGTAGGTGAATGTTCTGAAAGCTGGATAGATCTCTCCCACATGAACTTCAGACTTAACTTTCACTGGCTCATAAACAAAGCACAAGGGCCATGCTAGGTTATGGCCGCCGGCTAAATCATTGACAGCTGAAGAGAAACATGATATCACATACTGTGTTGCCATGCAATCAGGTCTTCGATTTTTGCCGATTGCAGTGGTGCTTTCATGTTTAATACTGACAGGCTTTAATCAGCATTATACTGCCAAGCCAGAAACTGAGAATAGTGAACTAATATTGAAGTTACTGCCAGTCATATTCTGATAAAAACAGTAATATCACAGGGAAAATGTAGAGGAAATAATATATTTAAGTGTAGGTATATGTTATGAAACGGGGCGGACAGAGCAGGAGGAGACGCTGATGCAGAACAAATAATGAAGTTTAATGAGGAGATGCTTGGAGCAGAGTAGAGCAGAGGAGTGAGTCAGGGGATCAGCAAGCAAACAGAGAAGATAACTTGACAATGGAGCGCTGTGCACGGAGGACCCTGGGTAAGTGACGGAAGGCAGGGCGGTGGCAGTAGGAGCAGGCGTCGCAATGGACCTGCCGGGAGAAAGCACAGCAAACTGACCAGCCCAAAAGAACAAATGAACTAATGGAGCACTTTGAAAGGGGAAACACAGGAGAAGGAAGAGCTGTCCAAAAGCACGGGGAACATAGGACAGCAACGGAAGGAAGGTGAGCGTAATGGAGGGGCTACAGAGAAAAAGACGCAGGAAAGAGATAATGGTGAGACTGGCTAAGCAGGCCCAGGTGAGCGAGAGGAGGAGAAGAGAGATAGAGGGAGAGGCAGCGAAAGATGAAGGGAAAGAGAGGGGGCCGGGACACCACGGGGTTAGTAGCTAAATAGAGCAGACCAAGAGAGAGAAGGTGTTAGTAATCTATGTACATGATTATACAGGGCTAACATGAACCAGCGTGCGAGCACGCTGGCTGGGGGCACTGGCGCTGCGAACCAATGCACCGCAGCCAACCGACCTGGCACACTGCAAATAAAAAGGAAGCTCCTAAACAGTGAAAGAGGGAAAGGAAGAAAGGGCCTAACTAAATAAATGAACAAAAACAGGAGCACGGGACAAAAAGGAGACAATCAAACTACACACACACCCAAACACACGGGAAAGCAGGCATGCGGTAAACACGCTCAACAAACGCTCAGGGGAACAAACACTCACCAAACACGCACTCAGCAGACAAAGAGACGGAGAAGAGTAACAAACAAGATCCTATGCTAGATAGATTTCACAGGGAAAAATGCTCGGTAAGGCAAACAAATATGAGTCATAAAAATGAGTCATAGACATAGGGAAAGACCAGGAAGTAATTACAGCCACACCCCGTGAGGAGAGAGTTGAAAGGTTAGAAGGAGGGGCTAGAGGAGCGAGTAACAGGAGTGGCCTGCTGGTTCATAACAGTATAGCAATTGTGTCACTCAAATACATGCAAAATCAACAAGTCTTAATTATACTCAAGGGACAATGTCAACACTAAAATATAGTCTAATATTTAAAATATAAAAAAGCTAAGTAAAAACAAATGATAGTTGTAAGATACATCTCACAGATGCGCTGGGACACATCATCAGTGATGTAACCTGGGGTCATTGGGTGTTTCGGGTCTTTCAACATCAGACACCCTCACCCAGGCGACCCGACCGGAGGTGATCAGTGGCCTAAAGTGGATCACCTCCGGCCTGTGTCCCAGCAGCGCTCGCCCACGGATCTGCCCTCTTAATCCATAGCCACCTTGTGGCTTTCTTGGCGGCTTCATTTGCGGTTCTAATGGCCTTTCGCTTCACCTCCCTTGTAAGGCCCAGCACTGAGAGAACTTTGCAGAGGGACCACCCTGCAAAACCTTGGCAGCCCACCTCCAGCAGTTCACAGAAAGTTTTCCAGCCCTGCCTCCTGCACTCATCCGCCAGTTCCTGGTACTTCACGCGTTTCCTTTCGTTGGCCTCCTCCATATGCTCTTCCCAGGGAATGGTGAGTTCCAACATGATCAATTGTTTGGTGGATTCTGAAAAAATTATCATATTGGGTCGTAGCCGCATAGATGTTATCCTTGCAGGAAACTTTAGTTGTCTGCCTAGATCTACTTGCAGTTGCCAGTCAACCGTGGTGGTGAGGAGACCTGATCTCACCCGCGTTTTTTTGTTGGGCTTCTCTCCCGCTCTGTGGAACTTGATGGTCTGCACCCTGCCATGGCTCTTGATGGTGCTGATGGCTGTGGCTATGCTGTCAGCAACTGCCTTAAGGACCTGGTTGCGGCGCCAGCGATAGCGCCCTTCTCCCAGGGCTTTTGGGCAGCCGCTGAGGAGGTGTTCCAAGGATCCCTGTCCTGGACACTGGGGACAGGATGGTGTTGCTGTTTTTCCATGACATGGAGGTTACTTGGGCTAGGTAGGACGTCATACATGGCTTGAACTAAAAACCTGATGTTATGAACGTCTGCTCTCCAGATGTTGTACCAGGTGACCTTCCGTTGCAGACCTTCTCATCCCTGGACTCCCTGTACTGCAGGAATTCCCGTGTTCTGGACACCTTGAATTCTTCAGTGAGTCCACTGAATGGGAGCTGCAAGATGTTGCTGCAGCCATATAGGGCAGAACTGCTCAGACTGCGGTGCAGGCCAAGCCATCTTTGCAGGAAGCTGCTTATCTTCATCTCCATGGCCTCAACTGTTGTAATGGGCACCGCATACACCAGCAGCGGCCACAAGATCCGGGGCAAGATGGAATGCTGGTAAATCCAAGCTTTGAACCTCCCTGGTAGGCCTGATGCATCAACGCGCCTCAGCCAGTTCTCCAGCACTGTTGGTTCTGTGGATTGACGTGGAGTTTTTGAGGCTGCGGTCAAAGTATTTCCCCAAGCTCTTAACTGGCTGCTCTATGATGGATGGGATAATGGTTCCAGCCAAAGTGAAACGGAACTTGTCTGTCATTTTTCCCCTCTTGAGCACTAGAGACCTAGATTTCACCGGCTTAAAGGTCATCCTTGCCCATGTGATGAGCTTCTCTAGGCCTTGAAGGATCCATCTGCTGCCTGGACAGATGTGGTGGTGACCGTTAGATCGTCCATAAAGGCTCTTACAGGTGGCTGACGTACTTCTGATTTTGTCAAGAACCCTACACACCACCTCTGCAGACTTGACTATCATGTTCATGGTAAGGGCAAACAAAATGACAGAGATTGTGTATCCGGTTATTATGCTTTCTCCAATCGATGCCAGTCTGATGTTCCTGACCCAGCAGTGGCTCTTATCCTGAAATTATTGTAGTAATCCAGGATAAGGTCTGTGACTTTGCTGGGAACATGATGCCGCAGGAGTGAAAGCTCAACAAGCTTATGGAATGCGGTATGGAGCCATACACATTGGCTAGATCCAGCCACAGAACCGTCAGGTCTCCCTTTCCTTCCTGTGCCTCCCTGATGAGCTGTGTCACCACTCCTGTGTGCTCCAAACAGCCAGGCACTCCAGGACCCCTCAAAATCTTCCACAGATGTCATAGAAGTTGAGGGCAGCGCTTGTACATGGTGTATGGAACACCACAGGGGCTGAAGCTGTTTTTGCTCCCTTCACAAACTCCTGAACTTCCATCCAACTGGGCTCTCTCATTGCGAAATCCTCTGTCGGAGCTTGCCGGCTTATCAGGACCCTCTGTGGTCCTAGCTCCTGATTTCTCTCGGGGTCACTGAGGGTGTTGAGCAGGAAGGTATTTACCTCTGCAGGTGAGCACATGAGTCTGCCACTACGCCTGTCCCCTAGCAGGTTCTTGGTGAAGGTGAAGGGGTTGGAGATGAAGGCAGCACATTTCCTTGCTCGTTCCTTTGCCCGCCTTCGATGTCGCTCTGCCCGGCGTAGCGTCATGAGCTTCTTCCTCAGTTGTGGAGCTCAACAAGTGGTTGTTTCTCTTCCTCTTTAACTACCTTGTACTGTTTCCTGAGACTCCAGAGTTCTTGGCGTAGTTTGTGGATCTGGGCGGCTCTGCAGTTCAGGGTGTAGGTGTTCCTAACGCTCCTGCTCTCATGGTGGCCAAACCTCTCTGCAGCATAGCTGATGATAATCGCAGTCATGGTCTCCAGCCACCTATCCACCTCTCCCTTGGCGGTAGTCTCCAAGATCTGGCTCATGTCTGCATCAAACTGTGCCCACACTTTGTGGCTGTTGGCTGAAGGCCACTTGATCCGCTTTGGTTGGACTGTTCTGCAGGGGTTCAGAGGCTCTACTGCTCGGAGGGGCTGGGCACTCTGGGGTGCTTCCAGGCCGGGCTCCTCCTGCGTCTCACCAGGACCAGGTCCTGTGCATTTCAGTATACTCTCTTGGTCCTTACAGTTCATCCTGGCCAGATGTATCTTTAGGCCACGTGGATTCTTGCACACTTTTCCACAGGTGCAAATGAACATACATTTTTAATCAAATCTGAAGTTCAGGTTCAAGTTACATATTTGAATTAGTCTGGATTTTTCATGTTTGTTTCATTAAAGCATTTTCAGCCATACACAATACACACTACAACTACAGTAAAAATAGATTTATTGCACTGCATAATCATACAGTAAGTTTCACATATACATTGACTTGCCATTTAATACAGGCATGTAATTCCTAAAACAAAATAACTTTTGAACATAAATGCCAATCCATATGTTAATTTTAAATGCTGTTAATATAATTGTTTCCTACACATATATACACTGTATAAATATATACTGTACAGCTGGCCATAATAAAACACATTCTGTTAGTGCAAGTGGAGCATATAGTGTAAAGTGCCAAAGTATTTTATTCTTCCACACTGTTAGTGATGAGATGCACTCCTTGCAGTGTCCTTCAACATTGTAAACATACTTTAAATATGCTATGGCATCACCACGTGAAACTTCTTCCTCCCTTGTATCGGAATTCGGCTCAATGCCTTCCGAGCACCTGAGAATACATTAAGATACAATTATATTTGCTTACTGATAACTCTTGGTCTTTGTGTGTTTGTCCTTCAGATCTACTCATTAAACATATCATTCATCCCAGTAACTCATAAGCAAAACGATATTTGAACTCATGCATTATACCGATATGGTATACTTAAAAGCCTCTCTTGTATTTTTGATTACGTACAATTTAGTTTGAAAGTGCTCAATTGTCCTGTATAAATTCCATCTATGGACATGATCATTCAGTTCTACTCACCCTGTGCCTGCGCTAGTTTGAGTAAAAACATTTAAGATGATGATCACATTAGACATTTCACATTAGATTTAATGATTTGCGTTAATATGTGCTGCTGGTATTACAGTGCAATACATGGTTCTGCTACCCAGCACAATGAACTGGAAATGAGACGGTTGCAGAATATCAGTTTTAATTTGAGGGTATTGACCTTGAACATGGGTAAGCCTGAAGTCATCAAAATTAAAAATTAATATACTTGGGTTTTGTGGTTGATGAAATCTACTGAGCAATGATTGGGCGCTCTAAGAAATCCTTAACCCAGTGGATATGCCCTCTTAACCCAGTGGATATCCTTGGTGTTTTCAAATCCATCTCAGTGACTAAGACTACTACTAAATTATAAAAAAAATAAATAATAAAAAACTTTCAGACCTTCAAAAAGCAGGATGTTGGAGACAAAGTCGGGGCTGATATTAATACATCTGTTTTATATTGCATGAAGAGCTAGGGAACCTCTAACACCCATGTGTTGAATGTTTAACTGTGAAGAAACTGGGAAGGAAATCTGGATTCCTGATTCGATCCCAAGGATGGCCTCCCACTTAAAATGGATGGGATGTTTAGCTAAGAGATCAAACCTTGCTCGTAGTGGATGTAGAACCTTCTTATTAGTAGACATCTTATTCATTCATTCATTCATTCATTTTCTTAACCGCTTATTCCTTTTCAGGGTCACAGGAGAGCATAGGGCGCAAGGCAGGAACAACCCTAGACAGGGCGCCAATCCATCATAGGGCACACACACACTCATGCACACAGTCATACACTAGGGCCACTTTAGAGACACCAATCAACCTAACGTGCATGTGTTTAGACTGTGGGAGGAAACCGGAGTACCCGGAGTAAACCCACACGGACACGGGGAGGACATGAAGACTCCACACAGAAAGGACCCAGACCACCCCTCCCGGGGATCAAATCCGGGACCTTCTTGCTGTGAGGCGATGGTGCTACCCACCGAGCCACCTCGTCACCCTGATCTTATTCATGAGGGATGAAAAATTAGTGTGAGTGTGAGTCTAACAAATTGATTACGTTCTCATTGACAGTGCTGAAGTCTCTTAACCAGTTTTTGGTAGGTTTGTAGATGGAGGTTGGTTTCAGATGAGGTTCTTTGTTTACTAGTCAATCTACATCTCTGTCCACATATATGGTCATGAGCTGTGGGTAGTGATTGAAAAAATAAATGAGGTACCACTTAGTGTAAAGCTGCTGCACCAAAGAATTGAAAGCAGCCAGAAGATATAGTTCACCTTAAAAGGATGTCCCTGATCAGTTCTCTCTATTAATACATACGTCCCACTGGACAGACACTGGTATATCTCATGGTTTAGGAAGGGAAAAGGAGGAGCTGAAGTCTTTGTCTGTGGACTGATGGGTCTAGACTGACCTTGTCCGTCTATTTCTACTGCAACCCCCAACAGAATAAGTGTAAGGACAATGAATAAATGAAAACCCCAGAATTTATGTTGATCATATGTACTTATAATCCGTCATTGTTTCATATCAAATCCAGTGTACTGTATTAGAAAACTAGAAACCTAACAGCCAGTGTGTTGTTTAAGTATAAATAATAACACATACATTTTTAAGGAACTATTATTGCTGTATATTTACCTATCGATCCGAGTACAGTTATGTTCCCCGCCTCCCCATCAGATGAAGACAAAAGATGTGTGCGTCTCTTTGGTAGTGCGGCACAGTCAGAAAAGCCATTTGCTGTAGAAGAGGTGATGCCCATGCTGAAGCCTGTTACACCCATAGGTGAACCTTCACCTGAGATACAAATTCAACACATAATTTAATAACACTTCAGACACTGACAATGTTATTAAATAATAAATGTGATTAAATGAAATATACTTAGTATGAAATAAATAATGATATTCAGTTGTATCTGAAAGTATTAGAACAGCAAGGTCAATTCTATTGTTTTTTAGCAATATACACTGAAGACATTTGGGTTTGAGACCAAAAGACGAATATGAGATGTCAGATCAGAATTACATTTAGTACATTTAGTTTACATTTAGATATGGTAAACAACTTAGAACATGGCAACTTGGGTGGCAGACCATCATTCTTTAGGTGAGCAAAAGTATTGGAACAGATCATATTTTTCCCCAAATGTACTCATTGTATATGAGGAAAAAAGATTTGGCCTTACCCAATACTTTTGGATGGGACCGCATGTTATATTAATGATCAGAAACAAGTAAGAGTAATACGTGTGTGTAACGGTATCACACACGTACAGCAGCCTAGCTCTCACTCAGTCACCTGCTTTGGAGATGTTCCCAGAAAAAAGGCTTCTCCCTGTCCTCATAGTAAAGGCAAAATCCATGGCAGTGTAGGAACTTTTCATGGGTGTGTCTGACTGCAGAATGTAACACAACATGAATTACACCAGACGTTATTTCACCCCCCATATAGTTAGTTTGTAGAGCAGCACTGTACTTTAATAAGACACTAATGTAATCTCAGAGGAATCTGTTTTTTACAGTTGAGTGAAAATTTGCACTACAGCAGTTTTAAACACCCTAGAACATTACACTACAGGGAATCCATCTCCGTAACACTTTCTGTAGCATTCTCATCATTATTTATGACCAGACAGTTAAGTAATCCCAGCTGTTGCCAGGCTGTTATGACTAGGCGTGCTAAGTAATTGAAAAGAGCTGTCCTTCTTCTAAAGGTAAAATACCTTCCCCAATACAATATACTATATGGCCAAAGGTTGGTTAATATATGTGCTTTGAAAATCCCATTCCAGATTTATTCTTCCTTTTCTATTAAAATATCCTCCACTCCTTTTAGAAATATTTTAGCTTTTGAAACATGGCTGGGGATTTGCCTATTCAGCCACAAGAGCTTTAGTGAGGTCAAGCACCAATGTGTCTGGGTATGGAGGCCTAGGCCAATATTCTAGTTCATTCCAAAGGTGTTCAGTGGGATTGAGGACATGACTCTGTGCTGGCCACTTGTGCATGCAACTTTTTACACTCCAACTTGGCAACCCATATCTTCATGGACCTCACTTTGTGCACAGGGGCTAGAACATTATCATGTTGGAACAGCATTGGGCCCCTTAGTTACAGTGAATGGAATCTGTAATAATATGTCATACAAATACATTATAGATAATCCAACTTTGTGGCAATAGTCTGGGGATGACCCATGTATGGGTGTGACGATCAGATGTCCACAGGCATTTGGCCATATAGTGGAACAACAGAATAAGCACTCCGAATTCTACATTTTTCCACAAGTCTGGCTACCAGCAGGTCTCACATGACACGGTATAGTCTAATAAACTACACCATAAGCATGGACTGGTATAACAATACACAAAACTTAAATAGCACTTTTCAAGAATCCAAAAGTACTAACAACTGTGATAAAACACGGAACACCAGAAGACAAACCAGGAACACAGAAACAGATAACGGAGGAGGAGACAAGACAGAGATATAATGAGAGGGTGATATTATTGTAACGGTTAATTATAATCTAGAGAGAAAGGATGAGTCTTGGGATTTATTTTAAATGTGGAAAGAGAATTAGCCCGAAGGACATGTAAAGGACGTGAGTTCCAGAGACGAGGAGCATATGTAGGAAATGCTCATTTGCCAAAGCTATGAAGGTTAGATGCAAGAATGGTTAGCAAATCGGCTGAAGATAAAAGAAAAGTCGAGTGTGTTTATAAGGAAGATGGTGATCAGGCAAGTAAGAAGAAGATGCAAGGCTGTTATAAGTTTTGTTGGAGAGCAGAAGAATGAATTTTAAAGAATTTTGAAGCAGTACATTACAGGAAGCCAGTGGAAATCATGGAGTACTGGTGTGATGTGGGTGTGACAGCAGGTATGAGTGTAAAGTTGAGCAGCAGAGTTATAAGACGGTATTAAGTGATACTTGATAAAGACAGGTACAGAGCTCTACAAACAGCTCCTTTAAGGATTCTTACTCTGAATGTGTGGTTGGTGTTAGGGCGGGACAGGGACTCCAACAGCAGCGTGGGCTCTTTCAGAGGTGGAAGGCTGGACACTGTGTGCACTGAACCACCTCTCATGATCCGACCCCTGAGCTAGAAAATGTGAGCGTCACATAACAATGCTATTCATGCAGCTTCATAAACATTATTATACATTCAACTGTACATTTGGCCTAAAACAGAACGAAACAAAGCAAACCACATATGTGACAAAGACGGCAGCGCAAGCACATCGCGGGATCTTGCGTCTCTACCAGTTTTTGCAATTTTGCAGTATTTTCATGTTAATTTCAGCTGTCATTTTAGACCACGATAATTTATTAGTATGGTGTAGGGCCTCCTTTTGTGGCCAATACAGTGTCAGTTCGTCTTGGGAATGACATATCCAAGTCCTGCACAGTGGTCAGAGGGATTTTAAGCCATTCTTCTTGCAGGTTAGTGGCCAGGTCACTGCGTGATGCTGGGGGTGGAAAAGGTTTCCTGGTATGCTGACATTACCCTGGATACCGTGGCTCTTGATACATCACAAAGACTTGCTGTCT
>JANCOA010000040.1:14330897-14341888 GCA_024363135.1 Leptodoras oyakawai
AGGAAACCGGAGTACCCGGAGGAAACCCACGCGAACATGGGGAGAACATGCAAACTCCACACAGAAATTTCCCAGGTTGTCCCACCCGGGGATCGAACCCGGGTCCTTATTGCTGTGAGGCGACAGCGCTATCCACTGTACCACCGTGCCGCCCCTTATGTGTATTTTTTAAATATAAACAAATTTAGAAATTGCTGCCTGCAAAACATGAAAAAAATGTTGGGACAGAGGCGTGTTTACCATGACCATGGGTCACATCACCTTTTCTTTTGATTTTTGGACTTTTTAATCATTTGGGAGTTGAAGATACTAAATGTTGCAGTTTTGCAAGTGGGTTTTTTGCCCATTCTTGCGGAGTACAAGACATGCTCAATACTCTGTGATCACTGTCCTCTGATTGTCCTCTTCATGATTCACCATATATTTTCAGTAGGAGACAGATCCATACTGCAGGCAGGCCTGTCAAGCCATGCTGTTGTAACTCCTGCAAAATGAGGTCTGGCATTGTCCTGCTAAAACTGACAGTTAAATATGTCATCATGATGGCAGCATATGTCTTCAAAATACCAATATATGCCTTCACATAAATGGTACTTTCACATATATGCAGATCACCCATGCCGTCAGCACTGATGCACCCACATGCCATCACAGATGAGAGTATTTGCACTTTTCATGGTAACAGTCTGGATGGTCTTTTTCATCTTTGGCAAGTAAAATATGATGTCTTTTTTTCAAAACAAGCTAAAACATCTGACCACAAAACATGTTTCCATTGACTTTCGGTCCATCTCAGACTTCAGGCCCCAAAGTACTCCAGAGCCCATGTGGCTCTGTCCATCATGGTAGCATGATGGTTTCTCAAACAATATCACCTGAGGGATCTATGGTCATACCCATTAAGCAGCAGATTCCATCCTTGGACTTTACAGACTGAGATTTCCCCGACTTCCTGAATCTTTTCATGATATGATGAACTGTAGATAGTGAATGACCTTAACTCTTTGTAATCTTTGCTGAGAAATACTGTCTTTGAACTGACTGACAATTCTCTCATAAGGTTTGGCACAAAGTGTTAAACCACAACCCATCCTTGGTTGCAAAGACTAAACCATTGATGAATGCTCCTTTTATTACTCTTGATGAACTCACCTGTTGCCAGTTAAACTGCTAAATGTGGAAACTTCCAGAACAGTGTTATTTGTATAACCTTTGCAGTCTTATTTTGCCTCTGTCCCAACATTTCTTTTTTAATGTGTGGCAGCAGGAGTAGCATTCTATTGATTTTTATATTTACAAAACACATTAAGGTTTGTCAGTGAAAACACTGAAAATGTTTATTTGTACTTTTATTAGTTAAATAAAAGGTCAAGTAATTTGGGGGCAGTCATGGTCTTGTGGTTAGGGTGTCTGCCCTGTGATCGGAAGGTCCCGGGTTCGATTCCCGTGACTGACAGGACTTGGCTGAAGTGCCATTGAGCAAGGCCCCATTGGCTCCCCAGGCACTGTGGCTAGGGCTGCCCACCGCTCAAGGCATGTGTGTTCACTGCCCCCTAGTGTGTGTTCACTAGTGTGTCTCACTGCACGGATGGGTTAAATGGGGAGGTCCAATTTCACTGTGTGCAAGCACAAGTGACAAAAATGTCTGACTTTCACTTCATTTAACAAA
Source organism: Leptodoras oyakawai (assembly GCA_024363135.1). Classification (NCBI taxonomy): domain Eukaryota; kingdom Metazoa; phylum Chordata; class Actinopteri; order Siluriformes; family Doradidae; genus Leptodoras; species Leptodoras oyakawai. The sequence continues at coordinate 14,332,567 of JANCOA010000040.1, forward strand.
TTACAGTTTTTAGTTTTTAATGCATTTCTATAAACCTCATGCACATGGACCTTAACCACACACACACACACACACACACACACACACACACACAGCAGCAAGTAAGAGAGCTTTTTTGGAAGATGGAAGGAAACTGTACGCCTTTGAGGAAACTCAGGATAGAAAAAAAGAACCACAAGTGATATGATAGACTGCGGGGTGTAGACATTCATCTCTAAGTAGTGCACAGAAAAAGAGTCTTAATCATTCTAATTTAGGCACCCTGTCAGCAAACATGTCTTTCACAGGTTTGCATCACATTATAGCAGTCAGTTCTAGTGTGGGTGGTCTGGTAGATAAGTGAGAGCTTACTCGCTGTGGTTGTCTCTTGTATCCAGGCATGGAGGTGACACTGCAGTCCTAGTGCTAGTGGGTCTCCAGTGGACATACTGAATTCCCTCTTGCTTCGGATGCTCCAGCTGATTGCCTAAAATCCTAAACATCACCAAATGCAGTTTGCTTAACTAGCCATTGCTCGTTTATTTGTTATATGTGACATTGCTCGTTTATTTGTTATACGTGACATTGCTCGTTTATTTGTTATATGTTATATAAAATAATCTTAGATTAAAAATGTTAAAGAACAAGAAAGTACTTCTATCAGCAACAATATAAAAGTAAATAAAATAAACAAATAAAAAAAAATTGTACAATGCACAGATACTGGTATTGCAGCCAACTCCAGAATTATTTCTACCCATAATTAAAAAAATAATTCTATTTTTCAACACAGGGTTAAAATTATACATACAAGGTAAAGAAAAATGCATACCTAATATTTGGTTCAATGTCCCTTAGCAAGTTGTACCTTGACCAGTTGCTTTTGGTAGCCATCAGCTTCAAACAGATTTCTGTTTGGATAGTTGATCACTCTTCCTGGTAGGACTGGTAGAGTTCAATTAAATGTGTTGGTTTCCTTCCAAATTCTGACTTTTAAACACACGTTTTTGATATGATTGAGGTAAGGATTTTGTCCTGTTAGCCTGCTTTATCTATTCCACAACCAGCTTTGATGTGTGTTTGGGGTCATTGTCCTGTTGGAACACCCAGTTATGTCCAGGTTTCAAGCTGATATTTTTGAGGGTATGCTGAAGGATTCTGAGGCTGTTTCCCTTCTATATTATTCCATACACTTTGTGCAAGGAACCAGTTCCACTGGCAGCAAAACTATGATGCTACCATCACTATACTTAACAGCTGGTACAGCACCCATGGGGTTGAATGCTTCACCTTTACTCTTCCAAACCAAACAACTAAATTTTTGTCTCAATTGACCACAAAAGTTTCCTCCAGAAGGCCATGTGGTCAGCTGTAAACTGTTGTCAAGCTTGAAGATGTCAATTTTGGAGCAGGGGTTTCAATCTTGCACAGATGCCTTGTAGTCCATATAGATACAGACAGTGACATTGGTATTCCAGCAGCTTCTGTTTCATGGAAGTCCTGTGCCTTGATGGTTCTTGGCTTGTTCTTGACCATCCAAACCAATTTCTATTGTATATTGTATATGGTATAGCTGAGGGGGACAGTTTGGGTCTTCTTCCAGATATCTGCAAAGTGGCTACACCTCCCAATAACTTGTACTTACACATAACTGTTTGTGATCTTGGAATCTTAGAAATGGCTCAAAGAAATTCCTGGCCTGTGTAAACCTATGTGTAAACCATTTTTCTCAGATCTGCACAGAGCACCTTTGACTTTCCCATTGTACTGTGTGTTGGTCAAACCAGCGAGTTCTGTCAAACAAATCCTTTTTTATGGGCACAGAGAAGCTACCAGTTATAGTCAATCATGAACACTAACAGGAAGTTAAGAGGCCATGGCAAGTTGGAACTTTCAGCACAACTGCATTAATAATCATAGTAGGTGTATGTATAATTTTGACGCTGTGTTGATTTATTTTTATGAAAGAAAAAAAACAGTTCAAAAAAATCACTGAAAGAAATCACATGAAGCACTGACATGAGATTCATGTCCAAGATGAGTGTATCCAAACTTCCGGCCAGAACTGTATACACAGATGGGTGACAAATTAAAGGAGAAACCAACATAAAGTGTCTTATTAAAGAATTTGGCCACATCAGTTCAAAATCTCCCATAGGGTTGAGATCTGCTGACTACGCAGATCTCGCAAGTGATGCAATGATGCTTCATTCTAAGGGGACAAACCATTGCAGAGAAATAAATCAATACCACCCAAAGCATAATTTTTCCTTTAATTTGTCACCTATCTGTATATATAAACAGATGCAGTATGTGATAGTTGAGAACACTAGGAAGTTTTGTTTTAAAAGAACATTTTATATAGATATTCTTTAAATGATCAACACCTTCAAAATAATCTTCCCATTTAAAACTGTCCATCATCTTCTACGATAACAGACACTTGCAGAGGTGTCTTGGACACATATTTTTCTCTTTGAGGGTGCCAATAATTCTGGAGGTGACTGTATTTCTCCTGCTTCATTTCCAAGAACAAAAAAGTAGTCACACTCCAAAGTTAGGATGACACGAGCACCTACAGGTGCTGAGGTACGACGTAGATGGGTGTGTACCTGAGGTGGGGGGAGTGTGTGTTCCACTCTTCACACTCCTTGCGCAGAGACTCTGATTTACTGCAAACTTTACCTTCATACAGAAGTTCATCCAGGGCACTAAAGAGCTGTCGCACATGCTGAGTATTCTCCTGGTCGAATTCCTAAATGCACAGCAGAGAACAAACTTCTTCCACCTTCATACCAGTGGACCAGCAGAGTGCTCATAATCAGTTCATCAACAGTATACTGTGATATTCCCCACAATCAACAATATGTCTTTTCTTCAGGTAAAAAAAAATACTCTTAATATCCTTTGTGTTCCGTTTAAGAACCAGATTTTTTGGGTAGGGAGAAATTCTACACAATGCTGGTGCACTCCAAAGAGAAAGAGTATCCAATTTCAATACCAGCTGTCTGCTATTTCAGCACTGCGTGTATTTTTTTGGCAAAAGCAGTGGTGTAATTTTGCACTGGCAAGTGTTCCATGTTTGAGAAATATGACAGACAGACTTGGCTTTCAGTAATGTATGGGTGACACACTGATCATTTGGAGCCTGTGATTTTACTGCCAGCATTAATAATAAACTTATAAAAACTTAAAACATAATAAAATTATCTGGAGTGGCTACATGCAAAAGTGGTCTAAAATCTATTAGATCAATCATTTACTTCACACCGGACATACAGCACTGTGCAAGTGTTAGGCACCCTATTTATAACATACATACAACAATTTATATCGTTTATTTTTATGACTTCTGCATTAATGAGGTAGTACAAAAAGATTTTACATTTCCAAACATTACTTTTACAAAAAAACTAATTAAATGCTAAGTTTAATTGAATTTTAAACTTATTAATGCAGAAAAATGACAGTCAAGTCTCCAGAAGAGCTGTGGCAGGTTCTCTTGGATGCTCATTAAAAATGACCAGCTAATTACTGTATAATACTGTGTAAAAGGCTTAGGCGCATACTAAGACATGTTTTAAGGCATAGATTCCTTCATAAATAATGAATATGTTTCTGCAACATATTCAAACAGTAATAAAAAATAAATAGGAAGTCACTATTTGGTGTGCATTTCCTTAAACAATGTTCCCAGGTACAATTTGTACAGAGGAGCTGTGGCAGAATCTCCAAGACGCTCAGTAAAACTTACCAGCTAATTACTGTACAGTAAGATGAAGTCTTAGCCATATGAAAACGCTATAAAGTGCAATAAACAGTAAGTAGAGAGGTGCATTTCCTGAAGAAAATGTGAGTGTCATTGCAGCAAAGCAGTGACATTAGTACCAGCACCATTCGCTTTAGTGTGTGTGTGTGTGTAAGCACATAGTTTGGGGCAGGAGGTGCCAATTCTTTTGCTCAGACTAATGATTGTGTGTGAGTGAGTGCGTAGTTTGGGGGTGACAATACTTTTGTGTGTGTGTGTGTGTGTGTGTGTGTGTGTGTAAGCATATAGTTGCTGGGAGTGTAAATACATCTGATCAGACTGGTCTTAATGTGCATACAAACTGTTATTCAAGCAGAAGTACAGATGACAAAAAAATAGAAACTGAAATGAAAATCAGTGGAAGTGGATGGGAAAAGCGGGGGATAAAAACAAGTGTGGAAGGTAAACAAGTGCACGGATCACTTAGCCTTATACAAGCACACAAATCCCGACCCTGTCGGAGGTTTTAGAGGTGGAACGGTGTCAAAATGTAAAAAACTGCAGCAGTTGAAATCTAGACAAACTACCCCAAATACTCCTGACGGATAACAATAGTGTGAATTGCAGTAGTACTAAGCAATAAACTAAAGGAAGTCAATATTTGGTGCACCTTTTTTTTAGTGTTCCCAGGTACAATGTGTGCGGTTTTATAAGGGGATTAGCTGGTAAGTTTTACTGAGCATCTTTGAGAATCTGCCACAGCTCTTCTGGGGACTTTGACTGTCACACTTACTTCTTTTTTTACATGCAAAACCCAGCAGGCTTCATAATGTTTTTTGTCTGAAAAGTGCTCTGTTATGTAATGCGTTGCTTTTGTTATTGACAGATATTTTTGTGTAACGTTTACTTTTTTGCTGGAAATATAACATCTTTTTATACTGACTCAATAATGACAAAAAAAACATCAATAAAAAAAGTTATACCTTAAAAACAATAGGGTGCCTTAGACTTATATATATCAAGACTGTATATATCAAGCTGATAATGTAACTGATACATGGCAGAATCAAAACTACCCCATATTTAAATGATAAACACTAGTCGTATGTAGCGGAGTATGAGTAATATGCATCAACCTCAAAAAATGAGCCAAAATAACATTGTTTGAATTCATTGCAGATTAGAGCTGCTTGATGGAGAATTGTTTAGAGAATTAGAGAATTGTGTCCTTTTTTGCTGCTTACAAATTCACATACTGAACTAGTGTTGGCATACACTGTGCAACAGATGGCATCAAAATCCTTACATCATATCTCCAGGAGTAGATGGAGCTGTGTTCGGTGGAGAAGCCAGTGGCATAGCCAGCACTGCATGAACACGTTGTGAGAAGGCTCACTGGGCTACAGTCTCCAGTGGAGCTCTGAGAACACACAGAAACCCTGAAACACAACAGGGCCATAAATGCCCTAATTACAGCTCTGTTTGCTAGAGGATATTTATTTGGACACAATGATAGTCATGAAAGAAACACAATAGGCCATCTTCTCCGGGGAAAGCTGAGAGAATGCACGTCTATTTAGACATGGACAAATTACCTCTGGTCATTTGATAGGCCTCTGTTAGCACTTCTGGCTAGTTGGACAGGACCTGAACAACTGTATTTGTCTGGTTCTCCAAGAAGCTTTTTCCTAGAACATAAAATCAGGAACATAAATACATACAATGGATCAGCTTTATATCAACGTGTGAAAATTGCCATTGATATTACCCTGGTAAAATAGCCCATCAGCCCAGAGGATAATTTTACTTTAAAAATAGAAATGTCTTGTCATGAATTTGTAATGGGTTACAGTGTGCTGCTCTAGGTTTTCACTCTGATGAAGCTGCTCCTCACTCCGCTGATTATTGTAACATGAATAATTCAGATATAACAAGAACAAAATACAACATGCAGACACGTGAGACATGGAGTCTCGCACGGTTCGTGATGACGTTGTCTTCGGACATTTTATATTATATTAAAGAACACAAATATTTGTTTTTAGTATCCGGATAAAACAAATGTTAAAACTAAATAAAACTAAAATGAAATACCACACTCATCTCAAAGGAATTTCTTGAGCATTTGGAGAAAATGATATTAATAACATAGAAATCACACTTAAATAATGAATTGATGAAAAACTTTTCCTGCAGTTTGCCTCAATAGAAGGGGCTCTGAAATTCTATAAATGCACCTAAACAACTATAAACTTACCCAACAACAACGAGTTCTACATTCCTGCCAGACCACCCTGTCCTGTAGCAGTCTGTGCAAATCTGAGTGGGCAGAGAGCGTAAAACAGGTACTGCAGTAGAAGACCCCAAACTCCCCAATGCTGCATTCATGGATGCCACTTGCTATAGTGCCGGGGACAGGATGCATTCACAGGCATCATCCTCACCTGTCCATCCACATAAACCGTCAGAGTCTGGAGAAGGATCCGTTTACCTGTCTGCTCTCTCAGCTTGAAAAGGTCAACCCTAGGGTTAGAGACCGAGCCTCACCCAGTTCAGAAACTCATCTTTGCTCTGCTGTCTTTATCTCTCTCAAATGTCTTCTTCTGTCTATGCTGCTCTCATTGTTACTCTCTATGGTACCACAGCTGATCCAGGCTTAGATACCTCAAAATGACTTGGCTCAGAGTTTTCCCCTATCCACTCTTTCTCCTTCCCTCCCTTTCTATCTGCCCTCCCTCCATCTTTCCTTTTTTTTTTTATTAGCACACATGTGGCCACTATTTTCCGATAAAATACCTGCCCAATTAAATTTTTAACTGACAAAGTAAAACTATCTGGATTTAAATCCAGATGCAATCATACAAGGATGCAAATTCTGGGCAAATAACAACCGTGTCTCTGTTGAAAGAACCACAGATGCTTTAGTTTAAGAGGGCTAAGGAATTCCAAAACCTGGAAATACCAGAGTTTAACATTTCATATAGTCAAAACTTACACAGAGGTGCTCCCTAGAGGTTGTGTGCACTAAGGTTTTTGATCACCCTAACATCAAGGCATTTAGAGCCTGACTCTTGATGTTCTACTGCCATTCAACAAGAGAGCATAATTTCACCCTTTAGCCTTGTTCCTCTGGATGTTTACCCTTTTTACATTTCCATAGGGATTCTACTAGAACCTTTGTACAAATGAACTGTTCAACTGTTATTATTATCTGTTATTAGTAATTCTTTGAATTCATCACATTAATGAATGCAGATTTCTTAGACAACCTTCAGAGGGGCATTATTAATTAAATCATTCACGGTTTTCTGGTATGTACCGTTGTAAAAACTTTATAAATGGTCCATGTTAGAAAGCAACTATTCAAAGACAAAAATAAAAGCCCAGGGAACCGTATGCTGGCTAATTGCCGTCAGCCTACAAAATTATTTAGTGATCCGCCGTACTTTCACGCTGAAATGCAACACAGAAGCAATGTGGCAGCCAAGAAGCAGTGAAAAGAAACCTAATTAGCAGAAGAGTTTGGGCTTTAACGGCCGATACAGGCTAAAGAGTAACCTTTGGCACTAGTGACAGATAATGTTTCCCCCCAGAGAGCAAACAGCAAATAATTTCAGCTGTTTGCTTGCCAGGCCTTTATGAAACATGCATGACCTTCATGAAAGCCACAAGCAGCGGCTGACTGATGTGGATTCAGCTTATCATCAACCTTTTAGTACCAAAAACAAAGGTGCTGTTGTTTAACAGGACAGATATGTTGTAAATTCTCAGCTCACTTTCAGAGGCATGGCTTTGACAAGACTGAAAGGAAATAAATGTGTTCGCTTGGGTTCTTTTTCTGGGGCATCGGGAGACATTCGGGTAAGTGCTCTAACACTAATCTCACATGCTGGTGTTTATTTGTACATTTTATCCTCCATCACACACCACTAACAACTTTTGATGCTGCTAAAGGTGCTGTAAGAATAAGCTAGCTCGGTATACTCAATACATAAATCATGGCAGAGATGAAAAGACCAAAAGAGAATGTTAACAGAAGAAGAGAGGCAGAGAAAAAGAGAGAAAGTACCTCAGCAAGAGACCAGACAAGAAAAAGAGCTCCAGGAGATAAAAGGATGCCAGAGAGATGCTTGGCTTGTTGTGTCTTGTGTTGCTGCACTTGCTTCATGTTTGTCTGTTTAACAAAGTTTTCTCTCCTGAGTGGCATAACGGCAAAAGCATTCACCTTATCATCCAGAGATCGCTAGTTTGGGTCTGGGTGATGCTATAGTTGCCCATAGCTGGGTGTGAGTTTATGTGATAGACCAACACCAAAAGTAGCAAGTAATTGTGAGTTTGTGTGTGTAATGTGGAAAAGTTCAAGTGGTATGAATACTTTTTAAAGGCACTGTATGTTATATTTAGGTGTAAGCATGCTTCAATTCTTTTTTGTGTTTTGTGTGCAATGCTTGAAAAACTTTGCTGCAGGGCAAAACATATTTTCAGAAGATGTTATTCATGAAAGATAGTGCTTTAGACTAGAAACTTTTATAATAAAGAAACTTTTAATGCAGAATGATATCAGTTTTTAATGCAGTGCCGCCTGAGGGATCAAAAGTCACAGGCATACAATGTTGGTTTTCAGCCTTGCCGCTTACTTGCAGAGATTTCTCCAGATTCTCTGAATCTTTTGATGATATTAAGGTGAACCTCGCTCCATCCTTGATTGTGAATAACTGAGCCTTTCAGGGATGCTCCCTTCCCTACCCAATCATGAAACTCACCTCTTTCCAATGAACCTGTTCACCTGTGGAATGCTTCAAACAGGTGTTTTTTGAGCATTCCTAAACTTTCCAAGTCTTTTGTTGCCCCTGTCCCAACTCTTTTGGAACCTGTGGCAGGCATCAAATTCAAAATGAGTGAATATTTGCAAAAAACAATAAAGTTTATCCATCTGAACACTAAATATCTTGTCTTTGTGGTGTATTCAATTGAATATGGGTTGAAAAGGATTTGCAAATCACCCTATTCTGTTTTAATTTATGGTATACACAACGTCCCAACTTCATTGGAATTGGGGTTGTACACTGCACACTATAATGTGCACTATAGCCTACAGTACATCATGCCGCCAGCAACATTTTATCCGATTATACACATTCTTCACCTTCCCATGCTTAGCAAATATGGGTTGAAAATGCAAGCTGTATTCCAGCAAAACAAATTATGTTAGCACTCCTCTCCAATGCCACAATAAAAACTATATCATATGAGTCATATTTGTGTAAAATCCTGTGATATTACTGTACCTTGTCAGACATCATTCTTTCACTTCTCACAATGTTCTTGCCAGTTCTGAATCATTCAGCCTGTCAACAAATGACTGTGCTCTGCATTCCAAATAGCATCATGATCCCTAGAGTAGGTCACTAGAAATAGTACAAGATAATGGTTTGTACACCCTGCCTAGAGCACTCAAAACGTAGCAGTTTGGAATACAGTGCATGGCAGGAACTCAAAGCATGATTATTATTTATAACAATGTTGGAATTAATTAATTAATTAATTAATTAAACTCCACAAGCTGTAGGAAGATCCCATGAGCAATATATACAT
>JANCOA010000040.1:14392324-14404871 GCA_024363135.1 Leptodoras oyakawai
GCCGGCTGGGCACCGGCTCCCCCGTGACCCCGTAACTGGGAATAAGCGGTACAGATAATGACTGACTGACTGACTATCATATGGGTGTCATTGCTGTGCTGAAAATGGTTTAACACCCAGACAATATCTCAGCGGTTGTCCAATAGTGGTTCTTTTCCATTGATAGACATGATAAATAGGTTCTGACAAATTGTACATGGCAACAAATGGGCTACAATCCATCCATCATTAGACCATAATCATTATGAAGCAGAAAGATGGACGGCTTTATGAAGATATGAATACTAGCTTTGTAGACACGCTTAAAGGACAGGCAGTACGCAGGTCAGGCGACCATCAAGCAAACATACTAGACTAGACAAGATTAAATCACTAAGCATAAAGCAGGCACTAATCAGATGAATACTTGGCACCATCACAGGCATGATGCTGGAAATTAGACTAAGCAAAGCAATGCAGAGAGTCCAGGTTATTTAAAGGGAGCAACATGTGTCATTCATAAATGGGTGCTGTGGAACTCGACCGGACAACAGCTTGTCTGGAGCAATTGCAGACGTGTGGAATTTTGTGCTGGATTTTTTTAGGTAAACTGTTAAATAGAGTTTTAATTTTTTATCTAATCTTTTTCCCAGGTTTTTTTTTTAGGTTACTTCTTGTTATAATAACAGGCAGTGAATTCTTTAAACTTTTGTTCTTTTATAAACCAATGCTTAGGGACGCCTTGGTTTATTAATAATGATGTAATGTGTATATAGTGCAGTGTAATCTTTATAGGGCCAGGACGGCCAATCTGGTATGTTGACACACTCTTTCCCCTCTGAATCCATGTTGTTTTCAGAAAACAGAGGTAGGCTTTTTCATGTTTCATCAGTCAGTCCTTTACCTTTTCCTTTCTGCTATTTTTTCAGTCTGTGCTTTCTCTTTCCTCTTTCTCTTTTTGTTTTTTTTCTAAGCCATCATCTGCACGCCTCATGACCTGCTCTTCCTCATCTACTCCCCGCCAGCACACCTCACCCTCCCTCAGCTCTCAGAGAGCAGCTCATCTCCAGGCAGTGACTGGCGAGTGGCTCGCCCTCACCCTCGGTCTGTCTCCCTCAGGCACTCCTGCCCCTACACCTCCCCCATTGCCGTCTAATTTTCAGCTAGATTATGAAAGGCAGGACTCCCCAGCTACCTCTGCACTGGACTCCTTCCCCTCCCTCACACCTTGCACCCTCAGCCCACTACTCAGAGAGGGTCACTTTGTTCCCATCAGCTCTCCGAAATCGTACATGTCACCTGATCCCAGTCCCTCACCTCAGGCTTACCTCACCTCAGCCTCCTTTACCCCATCCCCCATCTCCCCCACTTTTGACTCCAGCCCCAAATGTGGCAGCGTGATAGAAGTGAACACAAGTCTCAAGCCTGGTCTGCTTGACAAAGAGCAATATTTTTCAGATAGCTGTGACATTGATAAGTTGGACTCACTCAGTTCTTGCTGCCCAATTGATCTGGTTGTGTATGAGCCAGACGAACAGCCCTCATCCTCAAAGTTTCCCATATACCCCAGAGAAACTGAGGAGGATGTGTGTGAAGAGCTTGTGTCCATCATCCAGGCCAGCCAGGCAAAGCGCCCCATTTTGGAGACAGCAGAGTTTCATAGGCAAGAGCTGACAGTTTCAGAGGATCTACCCAAACTTTTCATAGAGGAGGATCCAGTTGAAGACACCAGGGCATATTCAGACTCCCAGTCAACAAATACCTTCACTCCAGTCCACCCAGTTCGTAGCATGATGTCAGAACATGAGGTAGTGTTCAGTTTGGTTGTGTGATTTGGTCAGTGCGTCTATAATAATAAGAGCAGAACGTATTCTTGACTAACCCATACTTATTTGGAGTATGTACTTGCTTGATGCTGATTAGTTTTGCACTTCTTCAGTTTTCCCTGAATTTAAGTTCATCATTTCTTCCTGTTAGCAGGCTGAAGTTACCCAAAGTCCCTCTATGTGTCCCTCATCCCCTATCTCCTCAAAGCCTGTGAGTTCTGTGTCCCCTGCCTCTCCCAAGTTCTCCTCCCCTACCCCCTGCTCCACCCCTCCACTCCCTGGGGTGTCTCAGTCGCCTCCTCCTTCCTCCAAACATCTCCGTTCCCCCAAGGTCAAGGTAAAGAAGAGATGTTCGACAGTAACTTTCCGCTTAAACCATTTCTGACTACATGGTGTCTGTAACTCAGACAATACCAATCCCTGTTGTATCTCTTTCCACTCCATACAGTATATTGGAAACAACTTTATTGTTTACTGGATGTGGCTATTGTATGTTGCTTCTGTACCATCAAAACAATTCCACACTAGCCATTATAAGCCATTATTATGTTTTCATTATATGCAGTACCTCTCTCGACTTAAGTCCAGATGTCAATACTTATACCGGGAAGGTTACTCACATTCAGAGAATGGTTATGCAGACATTTCCATTTTCTGGCTGACCCACAGTTTTTAAACACAAGCACCCCCACCCCCCACCCCCAAAAGGGCAGGTGAAATGTGGATTGCAGATAATAAGTATAAGTAGGCTGAAGATATATAATCACTGTCCACTTTATTAGGAACACTTTATTAGTGTACATCTGCACAATTATGCAGTCATCACAGTCATTTTGCAGCAGCACACTTCCTAAAATCGTGCAGAGACAGGTCAAGAGCTTCAGTTGTTGCTCACATCAAAGGACAGAATGGGGAAAAATGACCTGATCTCCTGGGATTTTCATACACAGCAGTCTCTAGAGTTTAAAGAGAATGATGTGAAAAACAAAACAAAGCAAAAAAAACACTGAGTGACAGTTCTGTGGGTGGAAACACCTTGATGATAAGAGAGGTCAAAGGTAAATGGCGAGATTGTCTCAAGCTGCCTGGAAGGGTTTAGTATTTTACTTAATCGCGCTTTACAACTGCGATGTAGACAATGCATCTCAGCATGTACAAAATATCGGATCTTGACATGGATGGGTGTCAAGATCCGATACAGCAGACAGCCACATTGGGATCCACTCCTTGGCTGACAGCAGTAGAACCTGATGTGGTCTTCTGTTGCTGTAGCTCATCCACCTCAAGGTTGTTGAAGTTGTGTATTCTAAACTACTTTTCTGCTCACCAGTTATAATGAGTACTTATTTGAGTTACTGTAGACTTACTGTCAGCTCAAACTAGTCTGGTCATTCTCAGACAATCTGTTGGCAGACCTTCCTTTCACAGGAAGGTTTTTTTTTTCTTTTTGTTTCCATTCTGTATAAACTCTAGAAATTGTTTGTATGAAAATCCCAGAACAGCAGTGATATATGCTGCTAGATATGATATACTCAAACCAGTCCTTCTGTTATGAACAACCATGCCACAGTTAGTCACTAATACTGTCACTAATATTTTTCCCCATTCTCATCTTTGATGTGAACATTTACTGAAGCTCATGATCTGTATGTGCATGATATTGTGCATTGTGCTGCTGCAACATGATTAGCTGATTACATAACTGCATGAAAGTGCAGGTGTACATGCAGTCCTATTGATGTAGTCAGTATATTTAACAGCAATGTTAATTCCACACTGGAATGAACTGTTATAATGGCATATAAAAGCAATTAATTAAAAGCAAAGTAAAAATTAAAAATAACCCTCCAATAGAAGTCTAATCTATTGCAGCATGAATATTCCTAATTGCAAGGGTCACATTAATCACTGAAAATGTGTTTACTTGGAAAACATGGCTTCCACCCTCATTATTTAGCAGGTAAAAAAAAGCACTTTATATGCACATCCTATTATTTTGTGTGATATTTCTTTGCAGCTACCCGCGCACACAATTTAGTGTAGCCAATCATAATGTGTACAAGACATGTGTAGTATTTTGTAATAAATAATTAATTAAGTAGTTTGTATTAAATAATTCATACAACATTATAATATATTTACACCGATCAGCCATAACATTAAAAAAGGTGACTTTAATAACATTGGTAACTTGTGACTGTGGCACCTGTAAAGCGGTGAGGTATATTAGGGTATATTAGGGCATAACGATCTGAGCAACTTTGACAAGGGCCAAATTGTGATGGAGTTGACTAAATGAACATCTCAACAAAACAGGTTTTGTGGGGTGTTCCCACTATGCAGTGGTTAGCACCTACCAAAAGGAGGTCTAAGGAGGGACAACCAGTGACAAGGTCATGGGCACCATGTGTGTCACTTACCTGGGGAAAAGATGGCACCAGGATGCACTATGGGAAGAAGGCAAGCCAGTGTGATGCTCTAGGCAATGTTCTGCTGGGAAAGCTTGAATCCTGGCATTCATTAGGATGTTACTGACATGCACAACCACTGACCAAGTGCTTCATGGCAGTGGTATTCCCTAATGGCAGTGGCCTCTTTTAGCAGGATAATGCAAAATGTCAAACTACAGAAATTGTACATGAATGGTTTGAGGAACATTACAAATGGTTCAAGGTGTTGACTTGGCCTCCATATTCCCCAGATCTCAATTGGATCGAGCATCTGTGGGATGTTCTGGACAAACAAGTCAAATGCATGGAGGACCCAACTCATTACTTACAGGATTAAAAGATCTGCTGCTAATGTGTTGGTGCCAGATACCACAGCACACCTTCAGAGGTCTTGTGGAGTCCATGTCTTGACCTACACAATATTAGGCGTATGGTTTTAATGTAATGGCTGATAGGTATATTAATTTTAAATTTAAATGACATTTTTTAAATGTATTTACAACTCAAAACATGGATTTCAGCATGGTGTATTGTGGACTCTAGCCGGTACAGCTCAAGAAAAGTATGCTCAAAAATACCTGAGACACGCCTTTTTTCTCCATGTGTAACTTCTGAACAACTACTGAATAGGTCTTTTGTCTGGAGTTACTACTGAGTAACTTCTCCCTCTGTGTGCATAAGAGAATATGTATAATAAAGTGTAAACCATGAAAAGAAAAGGACAAGGATTAGTTCAGTCGATAGATTAATTTACGTTAGATTCTGCATGCAAAATTTCAGTGATTACATAGTGTACAGAATGGCCAAAAATAGATTCTTTAATTTAAATTTGAGTGTTTGGAGTGCATAGCACTTTTCATACAGGGGATGCAGCTCAAAGTGCTTTTACATAGCAGCAGAACAACAAAGAGCTATAAAATGGATGAAGTCACTACAAAACAAAGATAGAAGTTTATATAGGTAAAAGAATGTAACAGTTTAAGAATAAGAAGAAGGAAAAGGACATAAAGTAATGGAAAGCCACACAATAAAAACAAAAATAGACCTATTAATACGCCACGAGGCAAAATAGGCAGGATAATATAAATAAGGATGTACGTAGAATTAAATGTATGTATAATAAAAAGCATGCTGCTAATTATAAGCTAGGTTAGAAAAGAATGTTGTAAAGAGTGTTTTCTAGTCACCTAAACCATTGCCCTTGTAGTACGTACCGCATATTTCTCTCTCTGTTTATTTCTGTGTGGATGGTGTGCGTGTGTGTGTCAACCCTGATGGAAGACTCTTCTGGCTCTGGTTCTTACAGCCTGTAAGGCATGATGTTGTGGTTGTGGGTAAACCCCCCCGTAGCCCTGTGATGTCTAGGAGGTCCTGTGGATCTCCTGTTAGAGGATCTCATAGGGTACGAAAACACGTGCACTTTGTGGAAATGGATCAGTCATGTCTAAACCTATGCTAATGTTTGTCATGTCAGAGCATATACAGTACATGCTGTACAGCCTTTATGATATATCTGTATGCTGTCTAAAACTAATACATTGACTTGGGCTGTTTCTATGCTTAAATTAACACTGGATTTATTTTTAAGAATGCCGGGCACTGACACTGAATTTTGCATTTCTAGAATTAATCTGTTCATCTGTTACATTATAATTTAATTTAAACACTCCAGTGAGTGTATAAATTCAAAATATACATATAAATAATAGTTATAGGCTGAGGATATATGAATACACGACCTTTTTACACATTTTACCAGCAGTCACAATAAAAGCATAGTTCAGCAAGTTTAGGAAAATCTGCTAAATAAGGTTGTACCAGTTCTATTAGGCATGCACTATTTCTTTTAATAAATTGTGAGGTTAAAAATATTTAATCAGGGACAAATAAGCAATTACAACTGCAATGATATGTGTTTATTCTGCATGCTGTGTTTGTGCGTATGTAGATTTTGTTGCACGAGCATTAGGATGGCTGTTTGGTCAGAAGCTGTGAGCTGCTGCAGTCTGCTAGTGTGCGACCTGGATGTGTCTGCGCATTACAAATAGCCTTTAGCTGAGCTGCTGAAATGTGCATAAGGGCCTCTTCTGCTGTGCAGTGAGATGAAGAATGAGTACAAATGCTTTGCCTACCTGGGATCGCTTGTAGGAATGTCCAATGATTTTTCCTGTGTACACAGCATAAGCAAGGTGTTTTCCCCAGAGCTAGACAAGTGGCTCATTCCCCCCCAGTCCAGCCAGATAAGGGGAGTACAGTCCTCATTTTTGGGATCTCCGACACGACCGTGCAGAGTGTTGACTAGAAAAATCAGTGGATATATTGCCACAGAATGGTGCAATACTTGAATTGAATACTTGAAATGATCCTTAGCTTCCTGTGGATCTCGATTTCATGTGTATATGAAATTTCAGTGCTTAATATCAGTGTGATGGAACGATTGGTTCATTTTGTCTGTTCATATACACACTTAATCCAGGCATTACAACGAGGGTGAGTCAAAAATTGGCCGCACTCCGGTTCTACGGATTCATCACTACGAGCCTGAGAGTAAACGACAGAGTATGGAATGGAAAATGGACCAAGAAAAAGTTCAGAAGTCAACCATCAGCTGGAAAATTGATGCCTACAGATTTCTGGGATTCTCACAGGCCAGCATTGGAACATTATCTGGAAAAAGGTTCAACAATCAACAGTGAGAAACCCACTGAAGAGCTGAAGCCTAAAATTTGGACATAAACGCAAAGGTTTTGCTATCCAAGGGCGTTGTGTTGTTTCATGACAACGCACGTCCGTACACCACCACCCATACTGCCGACGCTCTCCAAAAATTGTTAAATAATTAAATAATTGAATTGTTAAAGCATCCTCCTTATAGTCCTGATCTTGCCCTTTGTACTGGACTGTCACCTGTTTGGCCCTCTGAAAGAAGCCCTACGAGGATGAAGATTCACTTCTGATGAAGAGGTGAAGACAGCGGTGCATTCCTGGCTTGCAGCTCAGCCTAAAACATTTTTTAATAAGGGAATACGAAAGCTTGTTAACAGATGGACAAAGTGTATAGAATTGCAGGGAGATTATGTTGAAAAAAGAAGCATTCGTCTTTTCTGAAAGTTGATTAAAATAAGTCTACAGCCAGAGTGCGGATAATGTTTGACTCACCCTTGTATATGAGTTCCTGTGAGCTCCACTGGATACCTTATTATCAACTGGGCATATAATTCAGAGAACTGTGCAACATGCAACATGTTTATTTCAGGCCTGATTTTTTTGCAGCGTCCAGGACAGGAACCTCTGGAAGGTGGTGGAGAACCGTAAGTGATTTATTATTTCATATTAATACCAAAGGATCCTCACTGTAAATACATGTGTTTGTTGTTTGTTTATTAGTTTTTGCATTTCTTTTGTATTTGCGTTGTATTGCCTTAACGTTGTAAGTGCTAAACGACCAATGTGAAAAACAGATGACTGAATATAAGTGTTTGAATATGAAACCCATCAGGTTTCAGGCCGTGTACAATTACGCGCCACGCAACGAGGATGAGCTCGAACTGAAAGAAGGAGACGTCGTCGACGTGATGGAGAAATGCGACGATGGCTGGTTTGTGGGTGAGTCTACAGTATGTATACTGCACACTTCACCACAAGATGGCACTGTTCTCTAAGGAATATCCACTGGTTTGGGCTGTTGCTCTGAATAGAAATAGTATGTGTAAAATAGAACAATAGTCTGAATAAGAATCTGAAATTGATTTTCCAACTTTGTCAGTTATTATTTCCTTCCAGCAAGGTCACATCACACTTTATTTTGTAATGCTTTCAGGAACGTCCCGGAGAAGCAAGTTTTTTGGGACCTTCCCCGGAAACTATGTGAAGAGGCTCTAAGCTGAGCTTGTGGTCTTTTGTACGCTTTGGCTCATGTGAAGCCACAAAGGGTAGACGGAGAATGTCAGATATTTCTCAGCTTCATTATATTATCATCAGTCCAACACTGCATGAGAAACAAAAAGTGTGTGGAAACTAGTCTCATTGGTCTTGGAGTGGATTATTACACCTTGTACATTAGCTGAAGGACTAGAATCCCTCAATTCTCAAGCAATCATATTTAATCAAGGAATTGCATCAACGACTGCAGACGATGGCTTTTTTGATTGCCTATGTTTTTAACGTTATTTTTCATTAAAGCAAATTTGAGTAAAAGTTGATGAATTTCAATGGAAAGAACGAATAAAGTGCCCTATTTATCTTTATTTATTATGAGGCATATATCGTTTTCTTGCTTTGGGGTACATTGGAAGGTTTAGAGAATAGATTAGGAATGTTCTGCTGTTTTGGAGACGATGACGTGCCCCAGCTAATCTGAACCTGCAGTCTGATCCAATCTACGTCTAGATTGACCAGTATTGCTGTGTCATGCTGAGTAGGATACTTCACTACTCCTGGCACATACGTAAACAATGCAATTCAGAATAAACACCCTCTGATTTTCTAAGGTATCTGTCCCTCCGGACATTCCTATAAATATTTACACTTTTGTAAATGCTAGGGGTATTTTTAGGTCAGAGAATGGCATGTTTTATACAAAGTCATTAACACTGATTTCAGAGAATAACTGTGTGCTCTGCATAGATGCTGGCTCTGCATTGTAATGGCATCATTTACCCGAACCACAATATTGTCTACTGCCTAATACTAATGTGTAATGCCACACGATCATGCACACTGCGATCTCTTATTTATAATTTAACCCGATACAGCTTGTATGTAATACGGTCGTTTTAATATGTATGAATCTGAGTGGAAAGTGTATTTTTTAAAAAAGAAAGCTATTATTTTCATTCATTAGAAGTGTTACTCTCTTTCAAAATGATAAATTATATATTTTGTTAAATTTTAATCTACAACATGTGCTTTATTCAGGCTTTAAGATTGATTTAGTGTAATCAATCTTACACACACACACCCATGAACGCACCTACTTCCTCCCCAATTTGGTTTTGCCAAATCCTGCCCACAAGCTAAATATGGAGCTACTCATGGAGTGTCACAGGGCAGCACTTGGATGAAAGAACGGTCTGCCCTATTCTGCATACGTGAGATCCCAGACGCCCATGATTGTCTAGTGTCACTCTGATTGACAGGAGAGAGACAGTAACGCCGTCTCTCTCATCTCTCCAAGTGCTCAGTCTCACAACGATAGGCAAGTGCTTTTCACCACTTAGCAACCCCCCCAGACCTTATGGATTGACTCAAGCACAAAAATCCTCCAAAATAATCCACCTTCATTAGTAGGAGGGTTACTTTTATCTGAGGCATTATTATTTTTTTGCAGATGTATCTGTTGCCATATAGTTTGGGTTACCACCTTCTAGCTTTCATTTTCACACTTAATAATTAGACCAAGCCTCTTCTCAGAGTCTACTTAAAAGTCTCACAATTTAAAATCCATAATAATGACACGGAGAAGAAGACACTTAGCACTAAATGGAGCAACAGCTTCATTATCACTGACCGCAACTAGTATTAAAGTTACTCAATAACCACTGCAGTGCTTTGTGTTGCTGGTGTCTTAGTTACATAAGAACGGTGTGCTTATTTAAACTAGATCCCTAGTCTTCCATCTTTTAGTAGCAGGTCTAGCAAAATGAGGTGAAGTCACTGTTATCGTGTATTCGGTGAATAAATCTACCAAATGTCCTTTATGCAATTCAGCGTAGAATTAAACACAAAACTATATCTGTCCAGGAAATATAGCGTCCATGTGTTAACGGTGTAGAAGCCGGAACTGTATAGAAGAGTTTATTTCATGCAGTTAATCTGACACTGTGTTTAGACAGACTGTGTGGCGTAAAAAAAAAAAAAAGAACAGAAATCAATACAGATGAATCAAATCAATGGGATTCAATTATCTGGACTATCACCTTAATTTTGTCTTACAAATATTGTTTAATTGAAGGCTTAACAACTGATTAAAGATGCAGTATTTTTGCATACTGTGATTATCTGATGCTGAAGACATTCTACAAATCAGTGGTGGAATTAGAGAGTGCCACTTTATAGCGTTGAGATGTAAAAAATGTACACTACAGGCCAAATGTTTGAAAGCAACACCAGCAAAAAATGTCAGATGGGTTGGCTGAATGCCTGCAGTAATAGTGTACAAATGATTGAAGCCTAAATTTAAACGGTTTTAAATTGAGCATAAAAATGCTTCTTTAGCTTTAATGACTCCAGACATCATTTTATGAAGTTTCAGTTACAGGGTTGCATGATATAACATTCCAAAGCTTTGTATTTTCTAAACCATTTTTGACATTTTCTCACTTGATCCGTTGGTTTACCTTATTACACTAAAGCTCATGCTGGTTAAGAATACATTTAAAAAAATCAATCACAGCTTGTTTCCACACTTTTGGCCTGTAGTATGTATGTTTGTATGTATATACTGTACTAAACCTCACAGTGTCTTCTCAGTATATGCAGACGTCCACCAGGACATCATCTCTAAGAGCAATCTGTTAAACCCAAGGCCAATGTTTATTTTTATATTTCTTTCTTCTTGTTTCTCTTTGTGGAACTGTACATTTAATAAACAGTCGCTAATCTAATCTTTTCTCAGCGTCATTTCTTCACTTACAGCTTGAGCACACATGAGCAGCACTCTGGCATTGCTGAGCTGCAGCTATCGGTGGTTCATTTGGGAAGACTCCCAGGAGCTGTGCAGTTTTGTGAACTTTATTTACAGCTTCATTTAAAATCACAGCCCAAGGCTATGCTTCTATCTGCTCAGGATGACTACATGTTGCAGATAATGAGGGAACGTCTAGACAATTCCATCTGGATTCCAAACAGAACCTTTTCAGGTACAATCCTTTATCCAGATTGAATAAATTAAAATGTTCTGGTATGAAAAAAAAAGTGTATTTTTTTTAGGTTAGAGTTGCCGTCATGCATTACCGGTGTCTGGTAGTGAGCTGTGCTTTAAACCCTGGCTAATAATATCCTCGCTCCTTCCTATAGTTGTCCACTCACCACCATGGCAACCCCATAAACAGAGAGTTGTGGGGAGCAGCCTGGGTTTCCTCTTGCTGAGAAAGAATCAGAGGCATCTGTTGCCCTGACGGGATGCCAAAGCTTATATCCACACATGGAGCTTTTTACTGTAGGCTTTTTAATGTGAAGCAAATCCTGCCAGCATTATATTAATCACTCAATTATGATAGCTGAGAAGTGAGCTTTAGCTCAGGCTTGTTGCTGAAGTTAATACAGCTGAATGAAGGCATATGCAAAGAACAGCATGACATAACACTGGGAAACAAACATAAATAAATGGCCCTTATAATACACTTCATGATGAATCTATTATTGAATTGTTTATATTTGCTTATTTATATGTGCTTATATTTGTATATTTATAATTTCCCCCGGGGGAATTAAGCATGGAGATCACCAATCTTTAAATAAGTGGTTAGGTAGCAACAGAAATGACACTAACTCAGCCCAGCTGTTTAAACTTAACTTAAACTTACCTTCTTGTGATTTGAAATGAAATTGCATGCATGTTTCACAGTATTGGCTTACCAGGTTTCTACACTACTCATCAAACTCAGTCATCAAACTCAGCCCAGAACGTTAATTCCACATGGCACATTAGGCAAGCAAAAGCAAGGAATAGCACTATAGCACTATACTTTTCATTCTAACAGGTTTGATGTCATTTTTCACTTTAAATCTGGTGTTGGCTGTCAGTGAAGCTACAGGTTAAAATGAATTATATACAAACCCCAAATTTTCTGGAAATGGGGTTTGTATTTAATTCATTTGAACCTGTAGCTTGCAAAACTGAAATCTGTAATCAGTGACAGTGACATCCCATATAAATAAAAATAATGCGTGGCTGCGGCTTATTAATGCATGGGAGGGAAATCGGTCTCTAAAATGGCTCCATTAGGAAAAAGGAACTGCACCATCATCAACAGCAGATAGCATTGGGGACATGCTTTTGTTACATTTGTTATGTTCTGCTGTATTTAGCATGATAAACAGATGTGCATAACACATATGCAAACTCCTTCCCTTTCACTGTGGAGGCAAGTCTCTGAGGTAAAATCATTCATTATTCTTTATTCCTTTTCAGGGTCACGGGGGAGCCGGTGCCTAGCCACATAGGGCGCAAGGCAGGAACAACCTTAGACAGGGCACCAATCCATTGTAGGGTACACACACACTCACACACTAGGGCCACTTTAGAGATGCCAATCAACCTAACGTGCATGTCTTTGGACTGTGGGAGGA
>JANCOA010000040.1:14465185-14476896 GCA_024363135.1 Leptodoras oyakawai
GGCAAGTACAAGTCAAGTCTCAAGTCTTTAAGGGGCAAGTACAAGTCAAGTCTCAAGTCTTTAAGGGGCAAGTACAAAACAGGTCTCAAGTTTTTGAGGGGCAAGTACAAGTCAAGTCCCCGGTCTTTAAGGGGCAAGTACAAGTCAAGTCCCAGGTCTTTAAGGAGCAAGTACAAGTCAGGTCTCAAGTCTTTAAGGGGCAAGTACAAAACAGGTCTCAAGTTTTTGAGGGGCAAGTACAAGTCAAGTCCCAGGTCTTTAAGTAGCAAGTACAAGTCAGGTCTCAAGTCTTTAAGGGGCAAGTACAAGTCAAGTTTCAAGTCTTTAAGGGGCAAGTACAAGTCAAGTCTCAAGTCTTTAAGGGGCAAGTACAAGTCAAGTCTCAAGTCTTTAAGGGGCAAGTACAAGTCAAGTCCCAAGTCTTTGAGGGGCAAGTACAAGTCAAGTCCCAAGTGGGACTTGTCATCGGTCGTGTCATCGGTGGCCGTGCATGCGTAACGTTATGATAATACGTGCATGATAATAAAGCAGGGAATTACATTCAGCTCTTCAGACACTATGTTAACGTGCCAAAAAAAAAAAAAATCACAAAAAGTCACAAATCTCAAATATGAGTAGAGTCTCAAGTAATTTCTCAAGTCACTGTGTGTGTGATTTAAGTGCGACTCGAGTCCAAGTCTCCATCTCTGGTAGTGCTCAGTGGAAATGCAGGAGTGCTCTGCCAACCCTGCCACACTGAGACATATGATGTTTACAATGACAAATACCTACAGGTTTTATAGTGAATGGCGTAGCAGTGTAAGGTGAAAGATTAAACTATTTTCTTGTGAATCTTTTTTTCCCAATTTGCTCAGACACACACACAGACACACACACAAACACACAGACACACACACACACAAACGCATGCACACATGCAGCCTTCATCTTCCCTGCAGTGATGGCGTGGATAGCAGGCAGTGTGTTAATGACTCCCTCCCCTTTGCTCACCTTCATTCTGCTTGCCTATCACACCTAAATCTCATCCCAGAAAATCAATTTTCTCTCTTGTCAAATTCCATCTCCCCTCTGTCTGTGCCTCGGAGAGAACAGGGCCCCCCTCTCCGTCTCTCTCAGCTGAAGGAAAGAGCTGACACACATAGAGTGTGCAGATATACTGCACTAGCTTCTTTTTGCTTCTCACTCCTCTCTCTTGTTCTGTCTCTCATTTCACTGATGCACTTTTCCTCTCTTTCGCCTTGCCCTTTTTTAATCCCCCCTCTTCCAGTATCATTCCATAGTGCTGCTGTTCTGCTGGAGATTACAGATACAGGTTAAATGGAAATTATATCATCAGTGGATGAATTAGGAAATGAATTAGTAATACACAATGAGCAGCATCCGTGGCGGCATAGAGAGATCAGACACAGACGGATTAACTGCTCTCTCTCTCTCTCTCTCTCTCTCTCTCTCTCTCTCAATATATATATATATATATATGTGTGTGTGTGTGTGTGTGTGTGTGTGCTCGCTCTTGCTGTGTCAGTAGATGGCAGTGTTGAAGCTACACTGTGGAATGCAACAGGCGCTCGTGAACATAGGGAGTGGGTGAGTAAAAATGATGAAGAGTGAAAGAGAAAGCATGGAAAAGGCAGTTTGAGGCAGCCTTGCGTCATGCCATAATGCACACACTATCAGACACACACACATACACAACCATTTCAAGATAAGTTGATCCTGAACATATTACATAGCATGCCCGGACTATAAAATGTATTGTATTTAAAAATAAATAACTTGCACATTTTATGTACCCCTCATGTATAATTCAAAGTGTATAGTGCATGTGTTTGTGCGTGTGTGTATGTGTATGTGTGTGTTAGATGATACAGCAGCAGATGGGAGACTTTACGAGTGTTGACCGCGAGCCGAATCCTGCGGTTTACCGAGCACACTCGCGTTCAAGGATGTGAGCGGGAGAAATGGATATGCCATACGTGAGTGTGTTGGCTGCACTGCTGTATGACATTGCCATGGCAGGTGTTTGCATCTGGGGCATTCCAGAAAGTCTGGATGGATGGATGCATGGAGGGCAATCTGGCAGTCTTTCCACAAGGTTACACTGGTCAGAGCGAGTAGGGACAGTGAGTGGTAACCCGGTAGGTTAGGACTCCGGGTTGCCGGATTCGAGCCTCGATGTAGGGCTGCTGCTGCTGGGCCCCTGAGCAAGGCCCTTAACCCAATGCTCATCCCAGCAGCCAAAAGGGTGCAGTGCACACACAGTGCCGGTCCCAAGCCAAATGCGAGGGTTGCATCAGGAAAGGCATCTGGTGTAAAACCTGTGCCAGATCAAGATGTGGGCTTGATCCACTGTGGGGATCCCAAGGAATGGAAGCAGGCGGGGAAAAAATGGTCAGAGGCAGAGAGAGATCGATGTGGAAAGCTATAGAGAGATGGAGCTGTTTTTGGTTTTTCTGTGCTTTAATACACTTGAGATGACAAAGAGCGGTGCTTCCTAGAGAAGGCAGTCTTCCTTTAGGAAAACAGAGACCTGGAGCAACCAGCTAGAGGGTTTGTTTATTTATGTACTTGTACATATGCAAGCGAATGAGAGAGAGTGTATACAGTATGCGCATACTGAGTGCTGAGAAAATGTCCATCTGTGACTGAACTGCACCTGTCATCGCCGGTTAGACCCCCATGTCCAGATCATGTCTCCACAAAAACGCAAACACACCCAGGTGGCTGGTGGCTAATAGCAGTACAGGCCCATATGCCCGCGTCCAGTGCTGTTGTTGGCGGTCTGTTCCTATGCTGATGAGGAAAATCGTGTGCTAGAGGATCCCATGGTCCAACTCCACACTGAGCCTGAGCTAAAAATAATAGCACAGGGAGCCAATGCTGGCCTCGCACTCTGCCACACACACACACACACACGTGCACATGCTGGAGCCGTCAGGAGGCTCTTCTACTAAACCAACACCAGCTGGATGCATTTCGGAGAGTTAAACACAATGTGTCTGTGGAAAGCACTATAATGAGGTGAAAAAAAACACAAATTCTCCAACTGAATTCAAACTTCAACGCTGAAAAAAAAACAGCGGTTACAGAAGATGCATGAATGAATTAGTATTTTGTATTGCCAAGTATTTGAATTCTAATGAGCCTGTGTTATCAGTGTTACACCAGGTGAAAATGATGTGACGTTCTTGAAAAAAAAAAAAAAAAAAACAAAGCACAAGAAAGTAATATCGTTATCACATAACATTATTACAAACATTATTACACCGTTTTATATTAATTGAGATTTACAGTGTAATTTACACTGAGAACGAATCTAATATAATTCCGTTCATTAAATGTGCTCTGTGCGTAGAGCGTTATACGACATATACAGCATTACAACACTGTCTGAGATTCATCGCACAATGGGGGACTCCAATAACTGACTCCTTATTACAATTACAATGTTACATGTTTAATTAAATCTATGGATTAAACAATCGGTGTGAATTAAAATGTATCTGTCACGTAAATGAGGGGGGAGAAATAACGTATAGCAAGAATAACAGGTATTTATTTAATTCCCTTTATCCCACACTAAGCAGCATGAGTCATTTGGCTGAACTGCAGACGGGGAGGACGTGTGACTCCAGAGACAATTCTGGGAACACTGGGCGTGAGACAGGAATACATCCTGAACGGGATGCCAGTCTATCACAGGGCGCATACACACTTACACACACACACACACACTCATTCGCACCTACGGGCAACTTAGAACAGTCAGTTTCCCTGCAGGCGTGTTTTAGGAAGGTGGGAAGAAACCGGAGACCCTGGAGGAAACCCACACAAACACATGAAGCACGAGCTCTAGAAGTTTGAACCGGGAACCCTGGAGGTGTGAAAAGGCAATGCTATCTCCTGAGACAGGATGCCTCGCAGGACATATTAGATAAGTGTACATTGCAATCTCAAACAGCGAAATTATTTCTGACATCCTTGCTACTTTCCTCAACTGACCTCAAATAACTATTAACGGAAGAAGAAATGATACATAAGAACACGAGGACAGAGAGCGATGAAACGTACGGGGCGTCACGGGTTGCCTCAATCTGCTCTCGTACACGCACTGCAGAGAATGTGTCACTCGATTTAGCCCCCTGTCATATGTGTGGCGCCATATGAGCATACATATCCTATCGGTGAAGAAAAAAAAATATCGCATCGTGTGCTGGCGTCCCTGGGGACAGCGGATGGAAATATGAGTTTTGGCAAGCATTTGCTATATGCATACATATCCATTATTCATAAAACACATCATCTCTCCAATCCCTGTCTCAAGCTGTCTGACACAGAACACACAGTAACAGGTTTTCACTTCTACACCTGTGGTACACTCAGCATGCTTCCATGAATTTCAGTGCGTGTGCATGTGTATGTGTGTGTGTGTGTGTGTGTGAGTGAGTGAGAGAAAGAGAGAGGTAGAGAAAGAAAGAAGGGGTGTGTAATTGCTTCTCTTTTTTTGTCTGCACACACATCAAGCTCTGCGGGTCCTGTTTTGTGTTTGCCGTCTTGTGTGTCTGTTTTTCTGTGTAGCAAACGATCTGTCTATGTAGTGAAAATGTGTGTGTGGGAGAAAAAAATGTTTGACTGCAATATGTGTGTGTGTGTGTGTGTGTGTGTGTGTGTGTACGTGCCACAGATGAAGGACGGTGCTGGGTCGTCCTTCTCTCTCCCAGAAACCAGGACATCCCGTCCATTCCTCCACTCCTTACTCCACCCATCGCTCTGTTACAGTAGCGTAATTGGAGCAGGAAAAAGACCTTCGTAGTACTTCAAAGGTAATTTTCCCGTACCTTATTTTTACAATCTCCCTTGGCCTTCCTAATATATGCATATTAACTGTTCTAATTTACCACCAAATTAACAAGACTGACCTCAATTAGGGCAATAAGCATAAGCTGAGACTCGCAGGATAGCGCGCGCAACTGGTTTACGAATCTCGGCACACAACCGTTTAATCCGACGCCTTGACGCAAAGGACTCGCGTTTAATCAAGTGCTCTCACGCCTTCTCTCTTCGTCCCGAAAGAGGCGCCTCTGTTTGGCACAAACAAACAGTCCTGTTTCTGCGCCGATTAGCATCTCCCAAACTGTCAAACCAAAAGCTAGCGTTTTAATGATTGCCGGGTTAGAGTTTGTCACTTTGCATGTAGGGAGGACGCGTAAGCTCCAGGTAGCGGGACGTCTGAGACAGAGGCGGTTCATCAGAAGCAGAGGACAAAGCTCGGGTGGGAATAGCGTTTTCGATATGTGGGTGTGTGTGTGTGTGTGTGTGTGTGTGTGTGTGTGTGTGTGTGTGTGTGTGTGTATGAAAAAGGGCAATGCTGGAAGCAGATTCATCATAAATGAAGAGCCAAGTCATAGAGCTTTGAAGTTTGGCTCTTACCCAGGGGTACTGTGTTTTTGAGTCTGTGCATGTATGTGTGTGTGTATATGTGTGTGTGTGTGTGTGTGTGTGTGTGTGTGCATGCAAAAGTCCTGGCCAGTACCCCTAGGGAGAGGAGCAGCTTCAAATGCACAGTTAATGAGAGAAGCAATCAGTAGCATCCTAACCCATCAGCGCTCCAGCCGTAACACACACTCTCCTCCTGCGCCTCCAGGGACGAGCACAGCCTAATGATGAAACCAAAACCTCATTGACTGTAATTCAAAGGTTAGAGCAATTGTCCTTTGACTCTGTAAGCATCACGCACATGCACGGATTCTGCAGATGAATGTCACATGCCTGACTCGCCCAGGCTCCCGTAAGAACGTGTAAGGTTTTCTAGGCATTAAAACAAGGCGTGTTTCTGACACGTTCTGTTAGCTGTAAGAAGACATTTGTATTGCTGTACATCACTGCAAGCTGATTGGTTTCTAGCACACAGACACATACACACAGACACACACACACACACACACAAACACACACCTTATTTCCAGCTAAAGATTGAGAGACAGTGAGTAGGGTCTATATTACTGTGTGTGTGTGTGTGTGTGTGTGTGTGTGTGTGTCTGCCTCATGGCTCATCTATTCACATTAGTGACAGGAAATGAGAGGCAGCTGAAATCCTGAGCTAGATCAATGCTACAGTCAGACAGCAGCATCCGCACCGTCTGCCTTTATCGTCAGGTCCTAACTCATCACTCACTCGCTCGCTCGTCACTCTCTAAACAACAGACCGAAGCATAAATAACACTCTCTCAATTTATACAGAACGAACAGCAAACCATAACAGCAGCAATTATTTTTACTCAGTGTTCCTATAGTTAAACTATACACATATGCTTACGCTTCCTTGTTGCAGAAAAAAAAGAAAAAAAAGAATGGAAAATCGAAAACTATAAGTGTTACTGTCACTAAAAGCCGAGACCAACAAGGGAACGGGACGGACTCGTAAAAATGACTTAACCACAAGTTCTTATGTTGATTTATTCCGATATTTGAAAAGGAAATCAATTCTGGTTAGTTGAGCTGTGATATCCATGCATATTCACACCGCTGCAATGGCATTAGCAATGCAGAACCACATTCTTACTATACAAGTAGCCTCCTCTCTATACTGGCGTTGAGATTATACCGAGTGCACGCTTAATTTAAGAATACTTTGAATTGTAACATGCATATTGTTCTGCCGAAATATGTATTTCACATACACGTTATATGACAAATGAGTTAATGGAGATTCCTTTCAATTTTTGGATTCCTCTTTGCTTTATATGCTTTAATGATTTATAATCCCACACTCCAGTGTCACTCCCTTAAGAGTCTGGTATAATTTTCCCTGCGTTTTTTCCTTGCCACCGGCACCTCTGCCTTTCTCAGAAGGGATCTAAATCTACGTCTGGCTTCCGTAAAACTGTTAGCAGTGATATGCAGTACAAATAAAATGGAATTGAAATTGTGGTGTGCAGTATCGCGTGTATAGATAGATATTAGGTTATTGAATTATAATTGTGTGCTTGTGTGTGTCTGTATCTTCATTAAAGTCTGTTGCTGTGTGTAATAAAACGTTTACGTGTGTGTTTAAAGCTCTCGGCTCTCTGCGTGGTCTCGGTGATGCTTTTTGCATGTCTTCCACACTCAGTAGTTACATATAGATTTACTGACACTGGAGAAAAATGCTTTTTAACATGTGTTTTGTAAAAAAAAAAAAAAAAAAAAAAAAAAAAAAAAAAAAATTAAATGGGTTTAAATTAAATGGAAAAAAGTATAATATCCACTGCGGCGTTATGTGAAAGTAACCGCTATCAATCTTGCAAAATGTTGCAACAGACAAGCAAACTTGAATACTGTCAGACGTGCAGACTGACAGGGCGAGCAGACAGACAAAGCAGACAAACTGACACATGCAAACACCAGCGCTGTACAAATTCGGAAGTTTGATTGATTGGAAACATCACCGGACCAGAAGAGGCTAAATTTCATCACTGACTATTAACGGACTGGCACAGTGAGCCAGAAATCAATGTAACAGCCTCTGAAAGACTCATTAATTCTTTACAATGAGCCGCTGAGGTAATCTTTAGAGAAGCCTTTGGGCTGGGAGCTTCGCATGGGCCCTTGATCTAAAGGAAGCCACCAGTAAGTCAATGACAGACAGTAGGGGAGGGGGAAAAGATCAAAAGGCTTTTCTTCAGAGATGACACTCTCTGGTTTTGTTTCAGAGGAAGAGCTGGCGAGAGGGATGTCTAAAAGAAGACGGGAAGCTGACACACAACAGGTCAGCCAGAACATCAGGGAGTGCGTCACCTAAAGTGCAGATAGCTAGGAACCTTGGATCACCATAAGTACTACTAGAGACCTTAGTGAAATCTGAGGGGAGAACGGAAGAGAGAGAGAGAGACAGAGAGACAGAGAGAGAGAGAAAGAAATAGAGAGGGCGAGAGAGAAAATAGCAAATGGTTGCATCCTTCCTAGTCCCCTTAGGGAAACAGGGATGTAATTTGAGTGCACTATCGTCCTTCTCTGGCCTGTTGTGTCCCTCCTGTTATTTCGCCCTTGACTCCTCTTGCCCTGCTGCATCTGTTAATAGTGACCCGTTTAGCAATGATATTGAAGCAGACACACTATACACAACATATGCTTCTTGTTTCATATGCACCATATGCTAATCTCTATCTCTCTCTCTCTCTCTCTCTCTCTCTCTCGTTTTTCTCTTATTTATGCAATGACATTCTAGTCTTGGGGTCAATACTACTATTTGGCATATGCACAAGCATAAACTTCCCACACACTATTCACACATTCTGCACCATTTTTTAACTGAAATGCAAAGTGCCTTCTAAAGTGCTTTCACATTTGGCTTTTCGCTGTTGTTCTCCATAGCCAGCTCATGCTTGCTTTATATTTAATTAAGGAAGTGTCCAGAAAAAGCAGGTGGAATGTGGCATTTAAGTTCAAAAGTGCAGAGTAATCGCAAGCACTTTTTGAACCTCCACACCATAAAACAGATACGATAAACAAAAAAAAAAAAAAAAAAAAGATTCAAATAACCCCAAAACAAAACAAATGAAGGACAGAGAGCCTGAAGAACATTAATCTAGTAAGTGAATAAATATAAAGACATGCTGAATCAAAGATATTTCATTGCCAGGATGCCGGGATTCCAATGCTGCAATATAACTAAAATGAACAATGAGGCTGTTATTTAGGACTTTTCCTAGTACTGTGATATGATGTCAGTTTAACTTCAGAGGCATTCAGTCATCAGCAGACAAGCAGCCTTTCCTCTTTCCTTGATATTCTGCCTCTGAAGCTACAGTGAAATCAAACAGCCTCCTTATCAGCACAGTTTAATCTTTATTGTTTCATTTTTTACAAATAACATCTAAAATAATAAATCTAATCTATACAGGAAGCTGCGGTACGAGTGTTGTTACGGTTATAGCGAATGTTCTGTGTGAGTGGGTAAGGGCCCCCCCCAGGCTAGCACTATTTCTGTAAAAAGAAGAAACGAATGCGAACGCACCCTAAGCCTGCTAGAAGAAATTTCAGCATTCAAATACGATTTACATTTTTGTCACATTTATCTATAAAAAGGCAATAAGTGCTCAAGCATTTATGAATGTTTATGGTGTTATCAGGAAAAATGCTCAGCCTTATTTATTGTGTACTCGATGACATGAAAATTCGATTATGTACACAATTTGCAGTGGTATATCTGTTCAAAATGAAGTGGTTAACAATTTCCAACTGAGCGATTCTACAATAGTGTGGGGCTACTGCTTATATTCGTTTGTATATTCTGTGCCAGTATAAAATTATAAGCGAATACATTTTTAATGCATTTAAATTTGAACGTTCCTTTTTTTCTTTTTTTTTTTTTTTTTAAATTGACAGTCCTATAACCCTCAAGCCGCATTAAGTGTCTGGGATCCGAGATGTACGCGTCGTGCTCTAATCAGTTGTGAGCAGATAGGGTAAGTGGTGTAATAACATAGCCACGCTGGGTGCATGGCATTATGGATAGAGGAGAAAAAGCAGCCTGGTGAGAAGGTTATGGAGTTACACAGAGTGCTCATGGAGTTCGAGATAAGTCATTGGTGGGCAGTGGAAAAAAGTGTTGATGAAGCTAAAAATATAGGTGGAAAAGATAGAGGCAGGGAAGAAGAATAAGAGAGAGAGAGAGAAAGAGAAAGAGAGAGAGAGAGAGAGGGCGGAAAAAGAGGAAGCAGGGCAGGAAAGAAAGAGCTTTCATGACACTCGCCACATGGCTTGTCTCTATTGATGTATGAGGAGCCACAATGTCCCAGCTTGCATAGAGGTGACACTGTGCGCACACACACACAGACACACACACACACACACACACACACACACACATACCTTTCCAGCTCAAGGGCACCAACACAGTCAGTATCCATGGTGGATAATTTATTTTGCACCTGTATGTGTGTCTGCATGTCTGTATGTGTGTATGTGTGTGCGGCCTTTGTTTTTCTGATGTTAAGCCCTCCATGTCTGTGTTTGGACTTCTGTGTTCTGATCCATCGCTATTGTATGTGAACTGATCCTTGCCTTACTGCCTGTCCTTCTGCTGTCTAGACGAGAGCACAAAGAATCACAGAGGAAGCCTGAAGGGGCCTAAACCTCGTTATAGCTATTACACGTTCCATCTGTCCCAGTCCTTTCTCTCTCTCTGCCTCTCTCTCTCTCTATCTCTCTGTATGCTTGATCATGGTTGATCCCCAGGAATCAGGCAAACTTTAGAGCAGATGCACCTCGCGGGAGCCGGAGAGCGTTTTGTCTCCTGCACAACACATGATGACAGACCTGCTCTTCTTTTGCATCAGGACCGCTCACCTGTATCCTAGCAACCGCCTCCCTGCTCCGGCAGCCACTCCATGCTGAGATAAGCGAGCGATCAGGAGGGCACAGAATCAGTTATAAGTCTTTATTTGTTTCTTTTACCTTTTTCTTTACGGGTCACCATTTCTTTACGTATCCATGTCACTGTCTTAGCACACTCTCTTAGAACCAGATTAATATCCTCTTTTGCATACAGAAAAATCGGTTGGCCAGAACAATAACTTCTCTTTGATTCTGTTCTGTTCTTTGCCCTCCTCTTCTTGCTGTATATATGTATCTGTGCATGTGTATGATTATTGGCCATATGGGAGTTTACATATTATGATTCTTTCTATGATTCACTCTCCTACTGTATATCCTTTTCCTGACGGTAATTTCTGCTTGGATTGTAATTCATCCCTGTAGAGAAGGTAAGGCAAAGCGGGATCTTTTAAGCATCTGCAAAGAATGAGTAAAAAAAAAAATCTCCTCTTCTCCACTTTTGTCATCTCTCTGGTGCCAGGATTTCTGGGCCGGTCTCAGTGGAGCCACACTCAGTGTCTGCGCTGAGCAAAGTGCTGCAGCAGCACATTTCACCATGTTCAGTTACACATGCACACAGTCACTGAAGGCCAAAAGGCAGTCTCAGTTGGCCTACAATTAGGGTTGCTAGTTCTTAGCAGAGAAAATTCAAATAAGAAAATCTATCTATCAAATCTACACGTTGAAGGCATATTAAAATTGCTTGCAGCGTATCTTGATACAGTAAGTGATTTGCAGCAGACGTTCTCTTAAACCCAGCTCCTGTTGGGAAAAGAAGTTTATCAAAAAGCACTAAATACTAAATTAGCCCAAGGAGCTTAATGAAATAAAGTAGTATTCAGGCGGGAAAAGATTTCCAAACATATGTCTGTTAACTAATGATGCCGGAGGATGTTTGTAGTAATTATGATCTTTTCACATGGGATAACAGATCTCTGTATAAATCACACAAATTGATGTATACACTAAGAATTCTATGTCCTACTTTACACCGCGTTTTATTTCATTACTTGCTTGGACCTTTATCATAGCCGCTTATTTTAGGGCTTGTAGCTACAGAAGTTCATCGTTAATCGATCACATATCCATAGCACACATACTACATGGCCAAAGGTTTGTGGACACTTGACCATCACACCTACAGGGGCCTCCTTTTGGGGCCAATACAACATCAATTCGTCTTGGAAATGACATATACAAATCCTGCACAGTGGTCAGAGGGATTTTAAGCCTTGCAGGATAGTGGCCAGGGCACTACGTGATGCTGGTGGTGGAAATCGTTTCCTGGTTTGCTGACATTACCCTGGATACCGTGGCTCTTGATACATCACAAAGACTTGCTGTCTTGGTCACAG
>JANCOA010000040.1:14535247-14548061 GCA_024363135.1 Leptodoras oyakawai
ATATTATGAATGAACTAGTTTTGATGCCTTCAGTGAGAATCTACAATGGAAATAGTCATGAAAATAAAGAAAACGCAGTGAATGAGAAGGTGTGTCCAAACTTTTGGCCTGTACTGTAAGTATACATATACATATACACTGTGCAAAAGTTCATCACTTAACAAAATGCAATGAATGAACAGAAGAGAAATCTAAATCAAATCAATACCTGACCATCCTGTGGCTTCAAAATGGCATCAATTCTTCTAGGTGCACTAACCACTGAACTAACCACGCTGAAGGTAGTTCTTATTGGTTGTATTTTAAAAACAAACATAAAGCCAATGTCATGAAGAACTATCTTCAGTGTCAAGAAGAACTAGACGTGATGGTATGGCCCCCACAGAGCCCTGATCTCAACATTATGGATTGGGATTACATGAAAAGACAGCAGGATTTGAGGAAGCCTACATCCACAGAAGAGCTGTGGTTAGTTCTCCAAGATGTTTGGAACCTACCAGCCGAGTTCCTTCAAAAACTGTGTGTCTGTTAAATCACTGCATTTTTGTTAATTGATGAAAATAAACTATTAACACTTTCATTTTCGGAAGCATTCATAGTTTACAGCATTTACAATCTAAAGACTTTGGAAGTTCTTAGTCCATTTCTAAACTTTTTTTGCAATGCTATTCTGCTTAAAAAAAAGTCATTGCCATTAAGAAATACCATTGATGGTGAAGGGGTGTTCTTGGTTTGAAACAATGTTTAGGTAGGTGGTACATGTCAAACTAACATCCACACAAATGCCAGGACCCAAAGTTTCCCAGTGGAGCATCACACTGTCTCTGCAGGCTTGCCTTCTTCACATCGTGCATCCTGGTGCCACATTCTCCCCAGGAAAGAGACATACACGCACCTGGCGGTCCACATCATGTAAAAAAAAACATGATTCACCAGACCAGGCATTGCACCATAGTCTAGTGCTCACATGCTTATTGAAGGCACCTTTAGCAGTGTACAGGGGTCAGCATGGGAGCTCTGACTGGTCTGCAGCTGCAGAGCCCCATATGCAGTAAGCTGTGATACACTGGGTGTCCTGATGCCTTTCTATCATAGCAAGCATTAACTTTTTCATCAATGTCGACTGCAGTAGCTCTTCTTTGGAATCAGACCAGAAAGGCTAGCCTTCAGTTCCCGTCTGCATCAGTGAGCCTTGACTGCCCATGACCCTGCCTCCAGTTCAGCTGTTGCCCTTTCTTGGATCACTTTTGGTGGGTACAAACCACTGCATACTGATAATATTTGATATGAAAAATATATGAATGGATATGGATTCTTCAAAGTAGGCACCTCTTGCTTAGTTGACAGCTTTGCACATCTTGGCATTTTCTCAGTCAGCTTTCTGAGGCAGTCACCTGAATGGCTTTCAGTTAACAGCTGTGCCTTGTCAACAGTTAATGTCTTGAATTTCTTGCCCTCTTAATGTGTTTGAGACATCAGTTGTGTTGTGAGGAGGTAGAGTTTACAGGTATACAGTGAATAGCCCTGTTTGAGTAATGTTCTAATCCATATTATGGCAAGAACGACTCGACTAAGTAAAAAAAAAAAAAACGCCAGTCCATCATTACTATAAGAAATGAAGGTCAGTCAGTTGAGATGGTTTGGAATGAGTTGGACCACAGCGTGAAGACAAAGCAGCCAACAAGTGATCAGCACCTCTGGGAAGACTGGGAAGACCTTCAAGCCTGTTGGAAAACCATTTCACATAATAACCTCATCAAGCTGACTGAGAGAATGCCAAGAGTGTTCAAAGCAAAAGGTACTTTTTAGAAAAAATCTAAAATCAGAAACATATTTTGGTATGTTTAACACTTTTTAGTTTACTGCATGATTCCTGGATGACTTCAGTATTCATTTATAATAATACTTAAATAAAAACATTGGATGATAAGGTGTGTCCAAACGTTTGACTGGTACTGTATGTATAATGCATCTAATGCATGTAACAGCATTTTTGAACAGCAGAGGACTTCCTCACTAGTACGTCATACATCATGCTCTCGTTCACCTCTGAGCTGCAGCTTCAAAACAAAAGCAAAAGTGATGCATACTTTGAAAGAGGCAGACAGTGGAGCGATAACCACATACTACAAGGACTACCCAGAGCTATATCACTATAACAGCACATGTGATCACCGGAGAGTGGCAAATGGTGAGCTTCGTACTCCAAAATCACCCTCTTTTCGAGTCACACACCGGGCTAAACATAGCCGATAAATCAGCTCTTTTGGAGTTGGAGCTTGACACAACACTGCTGTCGTAATGGACAATGTTTGAATTATGGAGGTAGCAGTGAACGAGGCTGGACTAGAACCACACATAAAGTGTTTTGCCCACACTTTAAAGCTTGCTTCTCAAACAGGACTAAACTGCGTAAACCGTGTCAGTTGGTTGTTGGGCCGAGTGTAACCGAAGTACCCGGAGTAAACCCACGCGGACATGGGGAGGACATGCAGACTCTTGCGGACCTTCTTACTGTGAGGCGACGGTGCTACCCACCGAGCCACCGTGTCACCCATATATATATATATATATATATATAATACACACACACTTTGCAGGAAGTGCTCTTGAGAATGGAGTAGCATTTTGTAATTCCTTCTACAATAATCCTTATGCATGTGCAGAAGGCTGTCAATCAAACAAGGGTAGAGTGGTATAGTAAAGAGAAAGTATAATGTATAGTATATAGTATAGTATAGTGTACTAGTGTAGTTTTGGTGTGAGACAATACAGATGATGCAGAATCAAATTGTCTTGGTGGTGTTAGTCAGAATGTTACCAAATGATTAGCAAAATATTAAACATTACATATTACCAAATAAGACTGACTCAATAGGAATCAGTGTCATTGCATGGACTAACTTGCAAGAAATACTATAGTCTATAAAATCTTTCATATTCTCAAGTGCTACTTGATTAATAAATGGACAACGCTGCCTATGCTACTGTGAAATGTGGCTATATGAAAAGCTTTGCTACTGGTAGAGATGCTACTGTCCCACACTGAGCCTTGAAAAAACATTCATCATACAGCAGAATGAAAGCCCAAATCCCATCAATTCTCACCCTCCGTTGTACTGCCAGCCAACATCTTTCTTTTCTTTTTCAGTCTTATCTGAATTGCCTCAAATGCCCTTTCCTGGGAAGTGCTTTAGCAGGCTACTAAAGCTTTGCAAACCTGATTAAAAGGAGCCATGAACCAGCTTTTTCATGGTTTACTAATGCAGTGTTAGTACATTGACAAACCATAAATACAGCAGCAAATCCAAACGCAAAAACAAATTCAGAAAGACACCACAGACAATTGGAAACACATCAACATGAATGAAAACAGAAAGAGTAGGTCCACCCTAAATGTCCAAACTGCTTGCTGCTGACTACCCAAAGCATATGACTTTTTCTGGCACTCAACTTTTCTTCTCCAGACAGTGATTTTTCTAGATGTCCCAAACAGTCTGAAAGGGTATAACCTTACCCCAGTCCTCTGCAGTCCAATCCCTGTACTTCCTGCAGAATGTCAGTCTGCCGTTAATATTTTAGGAGAGAAGTAGCATCTTTGCTGCCCTTCTTGACCCCAGGCCAACCTCCAAAAGCTCTCACCTTCCTGTTGCCATGCCTGAGCAAGCTCTGCAATGAGGGTGACCCAATCTCATAGCTGTATCCTCTTTAGGAGACAGTCCTGGCACTTGCTAGACTTTCTTGGGTGCCCTAAAGTACAATTTTGGTTTTCACACAAATTTTGGTTTTCACAAAGGTTGCTGCTTCAGTTTTTATGGTGGCAATTTGCATTAACTCTGGACTGTTATGAAGAATGATCAGATGAATTGCAATTAATTTCAAAGCCATTCCTCGTCAAGAAAATTAACTTAATCACAAAAAGTCCACTGCATTTCAGCCCTGCCACAAAATGACCTGCTTACATAATTTCAGTGATCTTCTCTAGCTCAGGAGAAAGTGTTAATGAGGACAAGGCATCTTATATCACTCATACTGATTGAATTAGAAGATTCTGGTTGAAGAGAAGAGACTGGTTGTTTTAAAAAAAGGGGGATGGTGCTTGAAATCACTGTCTACTTCTATTAACCATGGTTACCTCCAAGGAAACACGTGCATTCATCATTGCTTTACATCAAAAGGGCTTCACAGGCAAGGGCATTGCTGCCTGTAAGATTGCTTCTGAATCAGCCATTTATTGGATCCTCAAGAACGTCAAGGTGAGAGGTTCAAATGCTGTGAAGAAGGCTTCAGGGCGCCCAAGAAACTCCATCAAATGCCAGGGCCATCTCCTAAAGAGGATTCAACTATGGAATTGGGTAGAGCTTGCTCAGGAATGGCAAAAGCTTTTGGAGGATGGCCTGGTCTCAAGAAGGGCAGCAATGATTTTCTGGAGAAGAAAAGGTGAGCACTACCATGAGTCCTTTGTCATGACAACAAAAGCATTCTGAGACCATTCATGTGTGGAGTTGCTTCGCCTCCAAGGTAGCGGGCTCACTATCAATTTTACCTAGGAACTCTGCCATGAATAAAGGATGGGATCAAAATATCCTCCAAGAACAACTTCTCCCAACAATCCATTTGCAATTTGGTGATGAATAATGCTTTTTCCAGCATGATGGGCCACCATGTCAGGTAACTCCCCAGATCTCAATCCCATTGAGAACCTGTGGTCAATCGTCAAAAAGAGGGTGAACAAACAAAAACAAAGGAATTATGATAGACCCCAAGCACTTATTAGGCAAGAATGGGTTGCCATCAGTCAGGATTTGCCCCAGAAGCTGATATCCAGCATGCCAGGGTGACTTGTAGAAGTCTTGAAAAAAAAGGGTCAACACTGTAAATATTGAGTCTATGCATAAACTTGATGTATTTGTCATTAAAAGGTTATGAAATGCTTATAAACGTACTTCCATACTAAAGTACCATACTAAAGAAACATCGAACAAAATATCTAAAAACACTGAAGCAGCAAACTTTGGGAAAACTAAAATTTGTGTCAGTCTCAAGACCTTTGGCCACAAATGTACACTTGGAATTTGAATTTCACAAAAGTCACGTATGCATTGTGACACACTGAGTGCCCTGCTTGAAAGCATGACCTAATGCATTAAACAGTATCTGGAAGCACCAACTTGAAATATATCTGTTAAAGCAGTTACATTTTTCTCTTAACTATAGATTGCAGGGTGTGTTTTTCCTAGCAGCCCTTATTTAATGTTAAACTTATCTGTGGAATTATTGAGTTAAAGGCTACAAAAAGTGTTTATTGCTAAATTGCTATGATGATAAATGGAATTATACTAAGTGCATATAGAAAGATGCTTTTTAAAGTTTCACTTGCACTTGACGTGAGTTTCAATGAGTTTTTAAGTAAATGTTGGAAGTGTTTGCCATGACTGCTGTAATTAAGCTAAGCTCTATGGAGACATTAAAAATCAATATTTCAATCCTGATATACACTATATATGTATGACCAAAAGTATGTGGACACATATGGTTCTTCCCCAAACTTTTCCACAAGTAGAACTAGAACCACGGAATTGTCTAGAAAGGATTTGTGTGCTATAGCTTGAAGGTTTCCTTTTATTGGAATTAAGGGGTCCAAACCTGTTTCGGCATGCCAGCAACACAAGGGTGCACTGAGATGGAAGAATTTGAGCAGAACCCTGACCTCAGACCCACTGAACACCTCAGGGATGAACTGGAATGTTGCCAGGCTTCCTCACCTAACATCAGTGCCTGACCTCACTAATGCTCTTGTGGCTAAACCCCCACAGCAACACTCCAAATCCAGTGGAAAGTCTTTCCTGGAGAGTGGGGGCTGCTGTTAGAGCAAAACCAGGACGGAATCTGTAATGGGATGTTCAACAAGCATACATCACTATGATGGTCAGCTTTCCACAAAAATATGGCCACGTAGTGCATTTTCTTGACCACAGCTGATTTCATGTCGGCGGGGTCTCCGAATCCAGCAGATATTCTGTCACCTGCAATTCAAGGTAGATAAGTAAAGAGTTGACTGGCTGTCTTTTGATGAAGTACAGCAGACAGAATCGGATTACTCCCTCTCCCCTTTCGCTCTCTCTCCACTAGACCAGCTGGGGGAATAATCCCATTAAGACAACAGTATGGGCTGCTGAGCATCCTTTTTCTCAAGCAATTATAAAGCACCAGAGACAGGCACAAGCCCATTCCTTTCTCTTCTCATCCCATCCATCATCTGTTTAGCTGCTGATGGAGGCTCGCTGCTCTAAGCTTTGTTTGGGTTAGCGGTGCCTGTCTCACTGTGTTTAGGAGTAGATGAGGAGTTCTTTTAAATAGATTATGTTCAAACTATTATACTTTTAAAAAGAGAAAGAAGTGACTGATATCACTTCTACTGAGAGAAGCTAATAAAAGCGAAGTTACCGTAAGTAGCTATGTGATAATGCTTATAATGATCTGCAGCGCAGAGAAGCAGAACCAACAAGAGGTAAGAAGGACGAGCAAGAGGGAAATAATAAAGAAAGGTATGTTGAGTGATTAATGTGATGCATTTAAAATGTAGCTCACGTTAAATTGAGCCATGGCTGGATGGACACAAAGTCATCATAGTACCTTGGTGAGGGAGAGAGAAAAAGAGTGAGAGTGAGAGAGAGAGAGAGAGAGAGAGAGAGAAAGAGAGAGAGAGAGAGCTGGATGACATTGAGTAGCTGTGGCACTGATGAGATGAGATGTGATATGCCCACACCAGCAGTGGCACTTTAATTAAAACTGCCAGCCACACAGCCATTTCATTATAGACAGGCACAGAGAGAGAAAGCAGGGTGACACCACGGCAGTCTGTGACCTTTGCTTTCTAAAACTATTCATATGGACGAACATACGAGGGTTAAATGATTACAGCAACATGGCCACCACTACAGATACAGTACAGCAGTGTATCCTTAGCATTCAGATAAGACATCAGACGCAGAGTTAGAGCACACAGGAGGCTTTTTTAAATTCTACTCATACCCTTGGCATGGTGGAAAAAAAAACATTAACATAAAAACTTGTTTGAAACAAATCACTCTGCATCTTTCCAGCTCACTCATCACTTTCGGCTCAGCTTTCGCTTTGTCTGTCCATGCCAACACACACACGAACACATACATATGCTCAGGGAGAAAGACAGAGATCGCGTAACTGTATGTGGGATGACTGGGCAAAGAGGGACCACATTAGACATTACCACACTAGCTCATCCCCAAACACCTCCGTCCCTATAAATATGACCCATGCTAAACCACAGCACCAAGCTGTTAGTACACATCAACTACTTTATCTTCTACTTCTTCTACAGAGTATGTCATTTCTTCACGTTTCTTTATCTCTGCCTCAACACCCTGCCTTGAACTATGGGAGACTGAGCTATGGGACACCAATAAGGTGTTGCACATCAAGTTATTCTACTGGGACATGCCAGATGTGAAGCCACATTGGTTCTGTTTTAATCCCCTCTGTCTCCAGGGATAACACTTCAGTGCTATCTCTAATCCTCTAGCTCAAGCAGAGAAACAGATTGAAGGACAGATGTTTTTATTTTTTTTAATTAACGGTGCAGTAGTTGATTTTTCTATTATTTATTAGTAGAGCCACTTTATAGATACTCCCCACCCTGCCTTATCTTAGAATAATATCAGCCAGATAATTCTCCTACAAGAAATAACACAACAGCAACAGCATACCAGAAACACAGTATAACTTGACCAAACCTCTGCAGCATTTTTTTTTCAAGATGGAGTCATTTATGTCTGGTTTAAGGAATGAAGCTGAATGTAAAATAAAGGGTTAGCATCATTTTCCTGGGCAGGTATGTAAAGGCAATCTGTATAAAGCTTTGAATTGTTTGAATGGCTGGCTTTACATAAATTGTGTAGAGAGGGTTTTTTTTTCATTACAAAGAAAAATTACAACATTGTATACATCTTCATAAATCATTATAGGGTGCGTTGCTCAAGGATTAATAATAAACAACTCAAATCTGATTCAACATTTTGTCCTTTACAGACCTGCCTGTGCCAAATGTTGACAAATCTTACCATAAAATAATAAACATACCTTAACATTGAAATAAATTCTACACCAAATTCTCACATTATACTTTCAACAGACAACCATCTGAGTGCTTTTTCCCCTCCCTCAGTCTGCCAGCAACATGCTTTGGCCCAATCCCAATCCCAGCCCTTGGCCTTATCACTTGGCACTACACCTCTGTTTTTCATGCTCCCGCATAGGGTAGGGTGTCCCATTTCTTCTGGAGATCGAGAGGTAGTGGTCATCTAGCCCTCCAAATGACCCTTTGAAAGGAGTGTTTTCGGGTGCGGACTCCAAACGGAGTGGTAGAAGAGAATACGGAGAACGCTTTGCAAACTGAGGCAGTGATGGAACATGGGTACCAGTACAGGGATAAAAGCCCATATGATGCCTTATAAAATGATGCCTTAAATAAATGATGCCTTAGGTTTACTGAATAAGTAAGGTTTGTATAAATTATGGCAAATTAATTGTAATTACATGTCTGTGTTCAATGAAAGTACAGCATATACACACCGATCAGCCATAACATTAAAACCACCTCCTTGTGTCTACACTCTTTGTCCATGTCATCAGCTCTACAGACCATAAAGGTGCACTTTGTAGTTTTACAGATAGACACTGTAGTCCATCTGTTTCTCTGCAGACTTTGTTAGCCCACTTTTATGCTATCAGGACCCCCACAGGACCTCCACAAAGCAGGTATTATTTGGGTGGTGGGTGATTGTCAGCGCTGCAGTGATATGGTGTTGGTGTGGTAGTGTGTATTGTGCTGGTATGATTGGATTAGACACAGCAGTGCTGTCCACATCAGAGTCACAGGGTCACACCTAGAGTCTTTTTACAACCACACTGCTTCTGAAAGTTTGAGGTTTTGCCCGAATTCGGTACACCCTTAAAATTCTCATATGTGATAATCCAAACTTTGCTTCTACCGCCGACATGCTATGACCCATCTCACGAGCTCCATCTATTAAACCACAAAATCAGGGCGGAAACAGCTCTAGAAACTTCCATAGATGATTTTTGTTTTATATACGCACCGGGGAAACATGCCACCATTAATGTGCATAGGTGGTGTTGCGATGTACCAGTTTTTTTTGGTACTTCTATAGTGTATCTTTATTTATTTATATGCTGGGAAAACAACACCAACAAAAACAACAAACCTCAGTGATTTGCGTAGATGTTAGCTTGGACATGAGCTCGACCGTTCATTAATACAGCATTTCAGATTAGTCTGCTCCTTTGTTTGAACAGAACTAAACGATGCGAGATACACATTTAATAAATGTCAGACAGCTACTAATATATGTCATACAGTTACTAAGTGTAGCCATTATGAAACTCCAGAGGGACGCTATCACTTTTTAAATAGCTGGTGCAATGGCAAAGACTTGGCTGGGTACAAAACAGCTTTCAATTTGAAATTTAGTGCACTATTTAGGATGATCCATGCTGTGCACTACATAGGGCATAGGGAGTCATTATCGACTGAAATTGAAAGGCTCATTAGTTTTGGGGGAAAAAAAAGAACATTTACAGTAAGTAACAGCACGATTTCTGTAGAAACTGGCATGATCAGCCAGACTAATCTGTTCAGAGATGTTCAACAGCCAGGATCCAGAAGAGACTGCAGCTAGTGAAGGGACCTGTTTAAAATTTCCATTCTCTGTCAAGCATCATTTGAGCTGTAAAAAAAAAAAAAAAAAAAAAAACAAAGAAAAAAAAAACCCAGAACCCTTTTAATCTACTTTCGTCCAAACTCAGATTACATTTACAAGACTCTAGAAAACATGCTGCTCAGCAAACCAATAATTTTCCTCTCCTACATGACAGAAAGAGAAGATAACACAGGCGGTAAATTGCAGTCAATCCAAAGCATGCACGTCAGGCTTCTCCTCATTATTTAAAACAAAGCTTTCTGTGAGCTCCTGTCCCTTATGCGCAGGCTGCGTGTGTAAAAGCGGAGATTGCCTGTCATTCTTCGAAGATATACACATGGCACACACAATCAACAATATGACAACTACACCCTTCAGGGAATGGCCGGGAAGAGGAGGCATGGGTTTGTGTTATTTGAATTAAAAATGAGAGGATACAAAAGAAAGAATAATAATACAAATTCAGAAAAGAGAACCATAACGTATTAAACATGTAGAGAACTGTAGGATATCACTGATTCAAGCACGACTCGGAGGGATGGGGATTTGGGTTCGGATGACCTGAAGACTGACAGTGCAGGAAACTAAAAAGTGAGAATGATGAGTGAGGTAAAGGCAGATATGAAATACAGGGGCAGAAAAACTTTCCTGGTGTGTGAGGACTGGGCACTGATGTGGCTTTGGGTTCATGACTGACAGGGAGTAATGAGATGGGTGACCTATTGATCGCCTGCTGGGTAAAAGAAAGAAAAAAAAAACAGCCTGATGCTTTCAGCTGATACAAAGATGAGGATCCACAATAACACACAGTCTGTCCAGCAAAAGAGTGTGAGATATTTGGCCATGATATTCGTCTTATGCAACATTGAGGAAGTGGTATATTTTATATGCCATTATCTGTATATCTGTATCTGTATTCATATTTAAACCCAATGTAGGTGTGTCCTAAACTATATGCTTTTTTTTATTATCTTTATTATTAATTTATTAAATTCTGGATCCTCAACCTCAATTACATCACTAAAGTTCATAACTGAAATTCATAATACAGATGTTCACCCAAACTGGACAGATGCAGTTATTTAACAATCCTGTTTAGGTGAACCTCTGTTTCCTGTGTCTGATGTAGTCTCTTACTGTCGTAGCTCATTCACTTCAAGGTTCAACGTGTTTTGTGCATTCGGACATGCTTTTCTGTTCACCATGGTTGTAAAGAGTTGTTATTGGTTGAAAGAGACTTCTTATCAACTGGCTGTTTTCCTCTGGTCTCCTCCTCCTCCTCAGTGATTAAGGTGCTGGGTTACAGAATAGAAGGTTGGGGGTTCAAGCCCCAGCACCAACAAGCTGCCACTGCTGGGCCCTTGAGCAAGGCCCTTAACCCTCACCTGCTCAGTTGTATAAATGAG
Source organism: Leptodoras oyakawai (assembly GCA_024363135.1). Taxonomy (NCBI): domain Eukaryota; kingdom Metazoa; phylum Chordata; class Actinopteri; order Siluriformes; family Doradidae; genus Leptodoras; species Leptodoras oyakawai. The sequence goes on from JANCOA010000040.1 coordinate 14,546,415, forward strand.
ATAAATGTAAGTCACTCTGGTTAAGGGTGTCTGCCAAATGCCACACATGTAAATGTAAAAGAAATCCAAGAACGGTATCTCACTGTTTTTTGTACCATTCTGTCTAAACTCTTGTGACAGTTGTTTGTAAAACTCCCAGGTAACCAGCAGTTTCTTAAATACTCAACATTTTCATACTCAGCATTAACCATCATGCCACGGTCAAATGCTTTCCCCATTTCTGTTGTTTGATGTGTACACTAACTGAAGTTCTTGACTACCTGGAATGGTGCTGTTTTTTAAAGACGTGAGGTGTAAGAAATTGTCGGGAAAAGAGATGACATTAGGTTATTCGCATCCGATTCTGTTTAGAACTTATAAGGACATTGTGTTTTCCAGTGTAGTTCTGATCTGCACAGAATCTCAGGAATCAGAGCTAAAGATCTGCTGGCATCTGGTTTCTAATAACATCATTTCTACACTGGTAACATAAAGGCTTTTTTTTAGTGGTAATATACTAACACTCAGCCTTTTCTAGACTCTAGAACAGCAGCAAGTGGTCGGGACTTGATTTGGAAGACAAAAGAGACAGCTGGAGCGTGAGGGAGAGAGTGGGCTACATATTAACAAGAGACAGACGTCCTTAGACTGACATTCTAATTAAAGGATTTTTCCTGTTGCGGCAAAGAATAAATTACTCCATTAGAGGAGAGAATTCCCCATCACCAATCCAAACACACACACACACACACACAATCCATCTATACAGACTTATGATAAGAAATACATTTCTAGTACATATATTTACTTCAAATTCACATTCCAGCACAGCTTTTCACTTTGTTCTTATAAATATAAGCTGAATAGTATGTATTCTTCAGCATAACCAAATATATGTGTTAAAAAGCAATCAGAAAAACTTATTCGGACGCCACAAAAAAAGTTAGTACCTTGCTGTATAAAATGCTTTTGCCAATTACAGCTTTGAGATAAATACTTTGCCTTCTAAAGCATTCTGGTTCAATTCTGGGTCAGCCCTCCATACATTTCCAAACCATTCTTAATTTATTTTCTTGTCTATTTGCAGTTGTTGTGTTGTTGAAAAGGCTTCAGTCTCTTGGCCAAGGAGATTAAAATCTCATCTAATATGTCCTGGGAATGTTTGTGGTGCAGTTCACTGGTTATTGCTCTCTGTGTATAACTGCTGCTCCTGCTGCTTTCAGGTTGTCCTGCAACTCTTTTCCTGTGACCGCTTTCGTTATGCTCCTTGACATTAGTCTGAGAGTAGGTTGTGAATCTTGCACGACGCACCTGTCCTGGGATGATTTTTGACGTTTTGGTACCATACAATTTCCTTTGAAAATCTGAATATTATTGGACCACTATACTGACCGGGATGTTTAATGTCTTTGCTATGGCTCTTTAGCTTTTTCCACCTGAGAGCTGTTCCTGAGAGCTTCAGGTATCTCCTTTATCTTCTCCAGGATTGCTACATGCATTAAATATTTCCAACAATGGAAACATTTTAAAAAATGACACCTGGCGTGATTTCCAGTAGAACCTTTTTATGTGCAAAATTAATACCTAGAACCTATACACTGAAATACTGAAACTGAAATAGCAGAAAAACTGGTACTGGAGCCTATGCAAAATACATAGCACCACCAT
>JANCOA010000040.1:14607859-14617932 GCA_024363135.1 Leptodoras oyakawai
CAGGTGTTTCAGTTTCATTGTCTAACCCCTGTACCAAGGTACCATGTAATGTCAGGCTGAAAAGAAAGAAAAGCAAAATGCAAGGATCACAAAAAAGCAGGAATGTCACAGAAAACCATGTGACCTTATAGCAGAAAGCGTAGAGATTTGAATCACACACAATTCATGCATGTGATTTCAAAACTTTTTTTTGCAACAGGCTAGAAGAGAAAGCCACAGTCAGGGGGAATGGCATACAGAGAGAGAGAGAGAGAGAGAGAGAGAGAGAGAGAGAGAGAGAGAGTAAAGAAATGGAAAGATTTTCAGAGAAATGTATTTGCTAGATGTTGTTATTGGTCATGTATTACATACTTTGCTTGTTCTGTTGCATTGTTGGGAAAGGTCATTCCATTTTTACAGGGAGAGTTGATGCAGGGACCAAGAGAGCCATGCTACATTTTTAGACTTCTGTTTTTGAAAGGGCTTGATTCAATTAAGCTGAAAGTACAGAAAGCCAAATCGGTGCGGCTCAAAATATCTGCTCTCACTTTGGCATGCCCGGCCAGTTCAGGTTGAACAGATGGAGGGAATATGATTAGACGCATTTATCAAAGACTCTCATGTAATGAGCAACCAGAAAGAGAGATGAGCAACCAGACAGGGGATCAGGGACAAGAAGAGAGAGAGAAAAAAACAGGAAGCCTTTAGCTTGCTCTGTCTCATGGAAGCAGATATGCAAACCCATCTTAAATTATCCTAAAATTCACTGACTATCTGAAATGAATGCAAACTCACACGCACACACACATGCACACACACTGGCTAAAGGCAAGTGAGAGAACCAATAATGTCAGGGAGAAACGTAATGGCTCAGATTGTAGTGTAAAGGCAGACCAATGACTCATAGCACACTTAATTAGATTTAGGAAATATGGTCAGTATATATGCCACACCACTAAATGAATATTTGGCCTGACTACACATGGCTCCTCTTATCTTTGTAAAGCTTTACGCTTTCCTTTGGTTTTTCTAATATGTCCTTGGGATTGCTTCTATTGACATTTCTAGTTTCATTTTTAGCTGATTAGGGACTATGGTTACGAATGTTTATTAAGTCTCACCAATTTAATCAGCAATGCACAGTCCTGTGCACATCACAACAGGTGGTAATACAAAGTAACCCCATCCCTGATCAGCTGCGGTTTTGATCACGTGAATGTGTGGGGAATTAAACCTGTCCTTGCCAGGTGACGCACAGCACTTGGGCTAAAAATTGCACTGAGAATATGGTCATGTCCATGAGCCATATGATGCATATGAAATATTCCCCTAAGGAATTGTGCCAGGGGCTGTTGGCATTTTTTCTGTATGTTGTATGAAGAATGTATATTGCTCTTCCAGCTTTTTTCTTAACCAGTTAAGCATTTGTATGTCTGATCTTTAGCTATAAGCAGAGTTGTTCAAAGTGGTGTATAGGTACATTATTTATATCTTGGCCCCAATGTATAATGCTCTGTATCCAACCTTCTTGAATTATACCCTTTGTCACTTGACCTGCACTATATTAAAGGCTTGAATTCTGCCTGCCTTAGGGTACACTATGCATATTATGGAGGTGCTTTAACTGTAAATTAATAGAAGTTACAGCTATGGCCTGTTCTCTTAGTTAATTATGAAAGTTCTCAATTAATTAATGCAATTTTATAATAAAGTACTTAATCACAGTATTCCTAGTTATGATCAGAATTAGAATATAATCAGTCACGGTTATTTTAGTGTGTCATGACAAAACACTGCCCACTTGCTAATATTCTGTTCTTTGAGGGCTTTTTGCGACTGGTTTCAAGTGCAATTACGATGCATTTTGCCCATAAACTATGAGTGTTCTGCACAAAAGCAGCATATAAGCCTAGTAACAGTTTCTCTCCGTCAAACATATTCATTTCGGAAAAAGGGAAAAGCCAGTGCAAAATAAGGACGGCGATAAAGCTTAGGATGTGCTGATTACTTATTTCTATAGATTTACTAAAGCTTCGACAGATAGAGGAAACCAATTTGCCATGTGAGATCCTCCTCGTCTTAAAATCAGATGTACTTATAATACAGTGTTGGAATACATGCATTGAGGGAAGTTACAGTAACTAGATTGAATAACTGAATGATACTAACAAAGCTCTCATTAAAAAAAAATAATAATAATAAAAACAACCTGCCAAACAATGTTCTGTTCAATACCTGCAACAGTGAGATTGCACAAACCAGTGTCTGGATTATGTTAATCATCAATAGCTACTGAGGCAAGAATATCACAGAAATTAATTGCATTCAAAATTGCCAAAAGAAAAACTGTACCCATCAATTCCTGCTCTCACATAACATCCAACAACTCAACCTACCACTGTTTTGTTAAAGATCAAATCTACCCTTCATCCTATTGCTTCTTACCTACAGGGATCACAAGTCATTCTTTGTAAAGCTTAAATCAAGCCTAAACTTTTAATGTAATACTTCAACAAGTGAGAGTTTATGAATAAAAATGTAATAAAAAGAAAAATAACCAACCCTACCCCTAAGCCTAACCTTCAACGTGTTTGTATGAACTCTTTTTAACTTGCAAGTGAGAGATTATATATTGATACATACAGTTCACCCAGCTCAGCAAATATTTAAGAAATGATATCTGGGTCCCACCGGGTTCTCGAACTTTATCACCACTACATTTTTATGATTCGGTCTCTTCATGTTTTATTGAGTAGACCCCAAAACAGATGGCAGATGGTACAGTCTTTTTGTTTATCGACAGAGGAATGGGTCTGTCATTGTGTGTACTGAGTCAGACGCCTGGAACAGCTGGATCTGAAAACAGTACAGTAAATTATATGCTTGCTTCTGATCCTGCAAAATCAACAGAAAAGCAGGGGGGAACAGTATGTGATGTATTCATGTGTCTTTTGTCCTTGACATTTACACAGGCCAGAGCAAGGGTCACTGCATCATGCTGAGCACTGCTATTTCACTTCCCGTGTGTGTATGTGTGTGTGTGTGCATGTGCGTGTGTATGAAAAATGGAGTGTCACATCTGACCATTCACCTTTAATGGTGGCGTAATGGCTCATTGATTGGTGAAAAGGTGGAAAGGTGAAGAAGCTAATCCACTGATTAAGAACAGGGTGAGTAGAAGCAAGCATTGATTGGGGACTTGAGAGACTAACCCATTAATTTCAGACAAGGGTCAGTGGAGCAACCCACTGATTCAAAGGAGTACTGTATAGAATGATGAATAGAGTTGAAGGCTTAACGTCGTTTATCATCCATTTTCAGTATGCAAAATAAATGTTTCTTTGTTTCTAGTGAGATAGGTCTTCATGGATCTTGCTTTCTGCGTTCTGTAATGCTAGAACATAATTGAGCCTCTTACTTAGAGTGAAGGGAAACTACTGCAAAGCTATAGCATACAATAACATCCATGAAATTGAGTGCTTAAGATAACGTGGCAAGAGTTTGGCGAAGACGCACATTGGTGTAATGGTCATTACAATACTAACACTCTGGCAGCCAGGCACAGATCACACACAAAGAACTTTTATGCACATTTACATACAAAGGCCCTCTTTCTGCTGCCCCGTGAACTCTGCTGAGACAGCATTTCAAGCATTTGGTCAGCGCATAGGTAAGAACCCAAGCTTATTTGTGTAGAGTAATTTGTTTGAATTCAGTGACCTACAGATTCTGAAAAGATGGGAAGCAACTCATGGCCAGAGGGTGTCTCCTAGATTTCCAAGATGGAGTAGGTGGAGAGGTAGTAATCAGGGACTGGGATTGATTGTGGTTGCTGTAATGGAGACTGAGGCATCTATCAGTGGCAGAGAGAAATTCCCTGGCCTACAATGTAGCCATGACAGTAATGGAGAGTGAGCACCCTGGGAACGGGGATGCAAAGGCTTTCCTTCCAGACAAAATGAAAAAGAAACTTTCATCACAGAGCCTTTTTTATGCTGCATGCTACAGTTTCATTCCCTGGAGACAGACACAGGGTAGAATATAGAGACCAAAGCCTTCAGGACCAGAACCATGCCAAACTAAATCATATATGGACATTCCTGAATGTATTAAAGATGTAGAAATCCATATGACTATACAACCACATCTTGCAGTTTTGTTAGCTATCTACTAGACTACTCATTCTGTCAAGTGTTTTAGAGTTTCAGCATCCTGGTAAGCATGAAGGCTCTAGTTATAGCATGTTTGACTTTTTAACACAAGACTTTAGACAGGCTATTGATTAAGACCTATGCCATTTAAACAGCGGCTTTTCTGCTGAACGATGTCTTCCTTGACAATGTTGTGCTCCATTTGTTATCCATATATTGATGGTGATTTGTCTGCCAAGTTTGAATGTGCAAATGAGTGTGCATTGGATTCTGCTGTTGTTTCAATTACAAGTCTCTCTAGCACCAGAGGTAATGCATTAGATCCAGTTCTGGGTGAGAATTAAAATGGATTCGTGGATTTTCAGTGTAGTCAAGCTTTTCTTAAGTAAACAAAAGTCAAGATACAAGAGTAGAACAGCTGGTAATGCGAGACAAGAAAGTTTGAAAAGGTTGTAGTGATCAAAGAGAGAGGTAATACGTGTGTCAGCACTGGCCTTGGGGGAATTCCACTTATATCCTAGATATGAGAGGTTAGGTTTGTTTTCTGGAATTCAATTTAGGGAACGGTTTCGTACTATACAGTATACTGCATTTGTCCTGCTGATTATGAATACATAATGTCTTCAAACGGGTGCAAAGAAGCAGAGCTGCTCAGTTCTGCGAAAATACTTCCTCTTTCTTTTGCAAAACATATAGTAGAGTATGCCTTTCCCCATGGTTTATAAGTCACAGAGATCACTTTGTGATAAACTCAATTAGGTAACGATTTGTTTATTGACTGGGTATGATGGGTTTAGATTAGCCCAAGCATGAGCCCCAGTGGACTTGGCCTCTTGGCCTTTTAATATTAAGATGAAGAGATTGTGTTGCAGAGAGAGCAGGGATCATTCTTACCACTCACACGAAATTTTAAATGCATATACACATGCATACACATGCACATGTCTGAAGAAGCAGTACGGATACACTGCAAAAATGTACATCTATGCACAAGGAAATATTTGAATCTAGACAAAAATATCCATTATTATATTATTCCGATTATAAAATTAGCATAAACCAAGTACAAGGTTACTAACAAATGACCATATTAAAGATATTTTCACTTGATAAGACATATTTTTGCAGTGCATAGACCACAAGACCTCTGACAGAATGCTCCAGTGGAGGACTGATCGATGAGACAGCATGCCACTCCAATCAATCTGGATTAGGGTACTGCCAGGAGGCACACTACCACTACCTCAGTGCAATGACGGGAGCTGACCAGCAGGAGACCTCAGGCCCGGGCTCAATAAGAGTGCAGTGGTAATGTCAAAATGTTGTGGCATTCCCCAAAAAGTTGTTTGTGTTACACACGGAAGAACTGTGGAATTTAACATGTTGAATGGCATAACAATCTTCATGCAGACACAAGCAGCAGAAGTAGACTGAACAGAAAAAGAGATATAAATAAATAAAGACAGGTAAGCTTTAAAAAGCTTGTTTTCATGCAAGCATTATACAAGTATAACATGGTGGTGTAATGCTGTACTACTGCTATTTTGGTTGAGTGTAAGCCAGTTTTATCTCAGCCAGTTGTTATTTTGTGACCATAAATGAAAATGCCAGTGCTGAGGAGCAGTGCAACATGGATATGACATCCAAAATCTGCTGGCACGGTGGTAGTTTCAAATATTATTATGGAAATGTCATTATGCTGAGCCACTGGTCCACACTCAGATTTTAAAGACACAATGAAGACTTGATTTGCTTTAATGTCAAAGTAGCTTGGTAAATTATTACTTGAAGTAATGTAAAGCACGAACTTGTTCCTTCATTCATTCATCTTCAGCAAGGCTCATTAGGGATCCAGAGCCAGGCCTGGGAATACTGGATGGAACACCTGGTGCCTTATTTATTCACTGGCGTAATGGTCTTGAAACTAGAACCCATACATTATATGGATGAAAAACAAGTATATTTTGTGTTGCAGTAAATAAGGATTCTAGTAAGAAAGCCTGATACAGTAAGGTACATGTGCCTGTCCCAGCAGGTGGCCAAAGAGAGAAAGAGAAGTCGGTGGCGAGGTGAGTATGTCACATTGCCCCAAAAATAGCAGGTGCGCCGATGAGGTTTGCATAGTAATCTAGGCCCTAGAGCAGAACCTTTATAATTCAGTACTCAGGGTATCACAGGTCCAGGCCTTTGCACTGTTTGCTGGTTTACTCTGGAATGGTCTGGCAAGCTAAGCAGATCAGACGTAAGATTCTTGCTGCTGGAGCTGAATTGATTGAGAAACCCTTGGGCTTTTGGTAATCTTCCTCAAGGCAATGCTGGAATTCCAATTGTCTTGTTAGGTCAGAAAACCACAGCAAACACAGATATAGCTATATGTAAAAGAACTCAATGTTATAAAGTACTAAAGCATTTAGGCAAAGTAAACCAGCAAAACTGGCAATGCGTTTATATTTTGCACTCCACTCTGGGCCAATTTTTTACAAAGCCCATTACTGTAAACTGTAATGGAGGAATTGTTTTGTGTGATTAGCTCATGTAGCCTTCTACAGACCGAACACCTGTGATCATTATCCTTTCAGTGCTCCATTAATTAACAGAGCCTGAGCCTCTGGCTGTGGCAAACAAAGCCAAGTCATTAGATGCACAGGAGAAAATCATAAAAAATTAGAAAAAAAATCCCATTGACAACATATTAAGGCTTGGAACTTACAAATCAAGCCTTGATAATAATAAATGGGACGTTAAAATAATATTTACTAGTGATAATACATCAGAAATCATGTAAAACATGAAATAATGTAATGACAATAGCTGGCTAAAACTGTCACTGTACACTGGTAGCCAGATGGCTTTGACGCTGTAATTAGGTAGTAGCGTTGGCACTGAGAGATCCTTTAGAGATTAGAACAAAATGGGACACCTGAACATGAGGGCCTAGTCTTGGTTAACCACAGCCTGTCATATCCACCGTATACCCTGTGATGTTTAGGCAACTGATAGAACACTGAGCAATAAGCTTACTAATAAGTTGAGGTTAAAAAAAAAACAAATGCACATTATTATTGATTGTTTCTTGGCAATCAAAAGCAATCTAAGAAAAATTAAGCTGTCATTTTGGTTCCATTCACAATTGTTTAGAAAAAAATGCAAAAAAAAGTCCATAGTCCTTTTATATCCCTGATGGAAGACGGGAATGCAATATGCTCTGCTGAGGAAGTAATTGTACTAATAATTGTACAATGCCCATGATAAATGAACGGAAAACACGGTCTAAAAAAAAATCAGAGACTAATTGACTATGAAACTGTTTAAAGAATTATGATTAATGAAGTTCATAACATGCAGGCTTTCCTTCATACACCATCTGTCATATAAATAGAGAGAAGCACATAATGCCTCAGAATGTTTTAGTGACATTTACTGCAAGCCTTTGTGTGTGTGATTCATGTTTGAGTTTCTGTTCTTGTTTAAAAAATGGCAGAAAAGGCGTCAGTGTCACTGCGTATTGTCAAGGAAGGCTATGTGACTGTCTGAATCAGTCCAAAATGTAAACTTGAGAATGCAATAAGAAAGACTTCCCTGTGAATATAGGCTTCAAAACAACACAAATAAGATTTGGATTTGAAAGCAAACGGGGGAAAAGAAAAACCTGTGGGGTCGGAAATTTTTCTTCACATGACTGAAAACAAAAATGTAATAGGCTTGGAGTGGGTGAGTTGGAGAATAGCTTGACCACGGGTTTAACACAACATGGCAGGGAAAATAAAGTTAAATTCCACAAATCCAACAAACACAGATTTTAGCACTGAATGCACCCTTTCAAAAGACACAAAATAGCATGGGTTCCTTTCAAGGAAGGTCCACAGAAAAGGATTATAAACATAAAAGGGTTAGACTGCTGACTGGCAAGGACTACAAAGCACAGAGCTGAAGTTCATTTATGGCCAAGTCTGTCTTGTGGGCAGAACAAGGCTAGTGTGCACAGAGGCAGACGGTTTGAGTTAATAGAGGTGACTGATTTATTGAACCTTACTTATTTCTTCCTTGCTTCAGACGTATCAGATTGCGAGGGGATATCCTGTGCACACATTCCATAGGTTTTTGATAGGATTTAGATCTGGGCTCTGACTGGACCATTCCACTGAACACTGATCATCTTCTTCTTTTGAAGCTATTCTGTTGCTGACTTGGGTTTGTCATGCTGGAAGGTGAAAAATATATTTTCACGAATCCCTCTATCTAGTTTAGAGCCCCAGTCCCAGCTGAAGTGGTGCAGGTCCATAGTATGCTGCCACCACCATGCTTCACTGTAGGTTCGGTCAACTTTTGCAGATAAGCTCTCAATTCTTTGCACCAAACATATCTTTTAGAATTGTGCACAAAACTCACATTTTCTCTGGGCCTTTAGAGTGTTCCATGGTACGTCTAATGTTTTGGAATTCGTTTTTGTACCCCTCTCCTTATCAGTGAGAGCTTGATTGTGATTGGTTGATTCAGAGCACAAACGCATGCCCCATTATAAAAGAGTGTGCACACTTATGTAACCAAGTAAGCTTTTTTATTTTCCCTAAAATGAAATTTGGTTTTATGCTTGAATTTTGTGGGTTACTATATCACACGGAAGGTGGAAAAAGATCTGGTATGATTTATCTTGGTTTCACATCACAAAATGCTGACATTTTAACAGAGGTTAAATGCCTTACCGCCGCATGGGTCGTCTTCATCGCTACGATCATTAAAGTATATGTTAGAGGTGACGTTAGGTAAAGCAAAGTAAAAAAAAAAAGAAGATATACATAGCTTTTAGCAGTTTAGTGCATGAAATCCAGTCAACCTCCAAATCCAGTCAACAGTTACTCTAAAGAAGGGTGACCATTTGACTGTCACAGTTTCTCAGTGAACAAGTGCACTCAGTGTCCCGTTGCTTGCTTGACTGCCTCCTTCTTCTCCTTACTTAAATCATTAGAGATTCCTGACTATATCACTTAGAGGTTTTGCAATGCTACTAATTTAAGGCTGATGAAGAGCTGCTTGCTCTCACCTCCCAACACACAGATATATTAAGAGGGCTAGGGCTTTGTTGCCTGTCTCGATTAACTGGCTCCATTTGCTGCGATGAGAACACTACTCAATGCGCATCTTGTTATCCAGGCACTGAGAGTTAGGTCTTTGCTGAAGCAGCATTCTAAACGTAGTTTAGCTCTCGCAGCGTCGTTTGCACCGCACCCTCTTAAGTGAAGTGAATGTATTTCTCTATGGCCTAGGGAGGAAGGAAATGCAGTTTACAGTAGGGATCGGGAGCAGTTAATGCAACGAATACGCAACGGACCATTGCGTGTGTGCTGATCTGATTTTAGATCTAGAATCCTGATTCTAGGTCATGATTATTGCCATGGGATATAACATGTATGCAAACTAGAGAAGCGCAGAAGTGCAGATGTTTTGTAGATTTATCAATAAGCTTTGTTTGATCAAATGCCTCCCATGGAGGCTAGTTAAACGAGGTGAGAAAACCCTTTGAGACAAGCTGAAACCCACGCGCAGCAAATAATTAGAGCATCACCACAGCTATCCATCTATGTCAGCCTGCCTCACTGCACACTGACATGGAGCAGGAGCCACCATCGCACAGCGTATACCACAGAGACAGGAAACACACCACGCAGGACAATTACCCCAGCCCCATAACACATAGAAGATCAGGTACACGGAGCGCACATACGGGGAAATGAAAGGAGACATAAATCACTTTTACAGCATTATTAGCTGCCCGTCACTTCATACATACCACTGCTTTTCAAACCCTATTTGGCAATTCTCAGACAGTCTGAAGAGAGTTAAAAAATATGCTGATTTAACCACTTTAAGTCATTTTCTGTACCGCTTATTCCCAGTTACGGGGTCACGGGGGAGCCGGTGCCCAGCCGGCAACTCTGAGCGCAA
>JANCOA010000040.1:14818646-14832503 GCA_024363135.1 Leptodoras oyakawai
GCCTTGGGAGACCCTGACAGGGGGATAATACCCCCCGGCAACATAGCTCCTCGGATCATTTTGGCACACAAACCCCTCCACCACGTTAAGGTGGCAGTTCGAGGAGGGGATTTGTACATTCATTGAAATAAAAACATTGAAAGAATCACTATTTGGTGGAACTCATAGTCATCGGAAATGTGACCAGACTACACACTGTATTTTGCAACATGTCAGAAGCCAGAAGGTTTAGAAACCACTGGTTTAATCTTTATCTATTTCCTGTATTTTATAAGCTTCTTATATTATCCACTGTGTAAAAGCTATAAAGTATTATTAAATGTAAATACTCAAGTAAAGTACAAGCACCTCAGAAATGTACTCAAGTACAATAAGTGAATATATGTACTTAGTTACTTTCCACCACTGGTATACATGCATATGCAAGCATGTGGAATGTAATTGTACTAAGGAGGAGCAGGTGCTCTCGACTGAGTGTGGATGAAGACAGATGCGCTGCTGATATCCTCTTTATTAAGAAGATGATCTTTTATAATTCTACCCACCTGTGCCTTCACAGATTTTGGAAGGGGCAGCCCAGCTGGCCTTCCTAGTCAAACATGTTTTTTTCACTTGCTTTTAGGAGTGCAGGAACGATATTGGCAAGTGTTGCTATACTTTTGATCTCAGCAGGAACTCTGAGTTGTGATGATTCTGTCTATGGCAAGAGGTGGGGTATGCCGTTTGAGAAGTCTGAGATGCTGAGAAGCAGAGATAAATAGCAGCATTACAGCAAGGATTTGGGTTGATCAGAGGACTGGCTGTAAGAAGAGCACAATACACATTGCCTTACCACACATGGTGCATTCAACTCAGTTTTTGGTTGGAAAGTGAAAGTTTTCAGTCATTAGTGAGATAGTGATAGATAGGACAGTGATAAAAAAGCACATATCAAAGGCCATTTAGATGTGATCAGCAAGCAAGGAGGCTGAATCCTCATGAGGCCTGTCTCCTGAGAATATCTCAGTCTTTTCAGTCTTTTTCTCACACTTTCTCATTTAATGAAACACTTTGATTCATCTCTATCAAATTAGAAAGAGATGCCAGGAGTTGGGCTGACTTTGTCCTAGTGTTTCATTCATGTGATTGTATTGTTGAAGTCACCATTTTTGAAACTGAATTGCTGTCTTTGCTGCGCAATGCAAACAAAATAACAGGTGAACGACAGCTGAAATTACTCATCTTAATTAATAATATTGTGCATGATCCTTATGTACTGTCCCCAAACTGGTGATTCTAAACAGGGAGAAAACAAATCATTAATAGTCCAGCCGCTCCCTACACGATGGCAATAGTCAAAGCTTGATGCGTACCAAGAGCCCTTTGTGCCTCAAGTACGGCTTGACTTGACCCACCGTCATCCAGGACACATGGGAGGAAAGAATCCAGACTTTTCTCTGTCCTGGCACTAAGGTGGTGGAACTCCCCCTGAGTGTCCAAACAGCAGAGTTGCTTGCTATCTTCAAACACAGACTGAAGCCCCACCTCTTTCGAGAGCACTTGAATGAGCACTAATTCAAAGCTGTTACCACACTTATAGCAGTTATTGTATTCCCAATGTCTTGTTCTTCATGGTTTTGTGTAGACTAGTAGCCAGTGGAGCTCAATGAGTGTGCCCGTTTAGGTTGGTTAAAGACCAGGCGCTCCGCTGCGTTCTGGACTATCTGAAGTGGCTTCACAACACAGGCCGGGAGGCCTGTTAGCAATGCATTGCAGTAGTCGAGACGGGAGATGACGACAGCCTGTACCAAAAGTTGCGTGGCCTGTTGCCTTAGGAACGGGCGGATCTGTTTGATGTTATATAATGCAAAGCGGCAGGACCGCGCTACTGAGGCAACATGGTGTGTAAAATATAGCTGGTCGTCAAGCATAACACCCAGGTTCCTAGCAACCTTTGTCGGAGAGAGTGTGATTGAGTCGATAGATATGGTTAAGTTGTGTTTGATGGTTGGTTTTGCTGGAATAACCAGTAGTTCAGTCTTTGATAAGTTTAGTTGAAGGTGGTGTTCCTTTATCCATGAGGATATGTCAGAGAGGCAATGCGATACCGTGCCAATACCATGGGATCATCAGGCGGGAATGACAGATAGAGTTGAATGTCATCGGCAAAGCTCCTGTCATATACATATGTGGACACATGGACAGGCAGACAGAAAACACAGACAATTAACCTAAGATTAATTGGCATCCCTATTGAAAACCCAAGTGGCTTCTCCTTGTGACTGTGTGTTTCTGCCTGGTTACAGAATGTGTTTGGGCAGGATTATTAGAGCAAGATCAGAGCCTTGAGCTCAGAGAGAGGAAGAGTTGCATGTGCTGAATGAGCAAACCCCTCACTGCCTGATTAACTATGGCCACAGAATGGCAATATGTTATAGTTATTCTTTAAACATTTCTCCAAGGTCACAGTAAGGGCTCTGGCAGCTGCAAGGCTAACTCTGAGTGCTATCTCTCTAGGTGCTCATGGACAAGGTGACAGAAATCAGGCATTCAACTCAGACAGTGGAAGGAGAATTGGGACAGCCAGAGCACATCTCTAACTCAGCTGAAAACCACAGTCCATGTAGAAATCCTAGGTTAATTGTCTGTGTTTTTCTGTCTGCCTGTCCATGTGTCCACATATGTATATGGCAGGAGGGATAAGCCCTAGTAGTAGTAAAGACCATAATCTTTCATTATTTGACAGGTACCTACATTGTTCACAGTTATTGGATAAATATTTAATAAAGAAACACTGCTAAGTTAATAAATGTCATAACAAAACGTGTAAGCTAACATTATAGGATCTATGTACTATATTTCTTCATACACACAAGAGAAGAGGGGGCTTACTTACTGAGATTGTCAACTACACGAGTAAATTGTTGATTCTTATTTAGAAGTTAATTGTTTGTCTTTTGGATAAATTAAGACAAAAGAATGAAATGGTTCTGAATCTTCTTTAAGATATTAAACTTTATTTTTTACACAGTCTTGTAGTAAAAAAAAAACAAATACATTAAACAGTGTTGTTGGGCTCCAGAGTGGCACAACAGTGTAACATATTTGAATCTGGTCAATGGCATAGCCATCCATGGCTGGAAGCTGAGGGAGCATAATTGGCTATTGTCTGTGAGTGGAAGAGATGGCCTTTCACACTCCTGTCAATCACAGTGACATTAGCCAATCTGTGAGCTCAGGTATGCAGAAGTGACCAGACAGTACCTTCCAGCAACTGTCCTGAGCAGCAGTTGGTTGGATTTCTGTGTCTCAGCAGAAGCATGTGCTAAACATAAACTGACAGACCCTGGATTCAATCCTGGGTTCTTTGCATTACTAATCATGCGCGATACTGCTGAGCTATGAGAACACACACTGAAAGGGGAGAAAGAAAAAGCTCAAAAGTAAGAGCCATGATTTAGCTGACTCAAACTAAAGAGATACAATCTTTAAATATAACAAGAGAGAATATATGTAAATATATATAGAATACAATATCTGATGTCAACAGGTTGATCTACTTGCACATTCGCGTGTGTGTTGTTCATGACTATAGCATGAAAGTATGAGTTATTATCATGTGACAGTAAGCCTAGGTGACAATCTAGTGTTAATTTGTCAGCTTGCACGAGCTAGCTAACTAAATGAGCTAGCATTACTGTATGTTTTGGTGTGCCCACAAAGTTGAATCAGTACACCTGGACACAAGGTTTAGTATGGAGACACATTTCATCACTCATCCGAGTGACTTCTTTAGTCTCAGCTCTGGTGGTTTCCCTAATGTACAATTCCCGGCAATCGTCCTGGCACTTTCCCGCATAGACTATATTGCTTTGTTTGTGCTGGGGGACTTGATCCTTGGGTTGGACCAATTTCTGATGTAGCATGTTTTGGGGTTTGAAATCAACTGAGACACTGTGGCTGGAAACTATGCAGCTCAATTTTTAAGCTACTCCTGCCACATATGGAATCAACACTGGTATGTTCTTAGACAGCGGTTGTCCTTCTCCTCTCTTTGATCTGCTGGAGCACTGTTTGTGTGTTTTCCCAGCTCTATGAATGTCCAGTTAAGATAACAACATTGACCCAGGGCCTGCTTAATGTGAGATTTCTCTCCTTCCCTGGCTGCAATGTCAGTGGGGATGCTGTTGGCTTGATGGTATTGTGTCCTGATGAAGATTTTTGTGGCAATAGATGATGAGAGTCAAATATACTCTTCCATATATGTGGGTTTGCGGTATACATCCACTTTCAATTGTCACCTACCTCCGATCACAGTTTCACAACTTAAGAAGGAGACCTACATCTTTCACCACCTTACATTGCTGCGATTGCAGCTGTTCCCAATCCGATGTGAATACCACATGTTGACATTTCAATTAATGGTCATGGTGATTTGCATATAAAACTGACCACCAGTTCCATTATTATACACCAGTGGTGGTTTAGGTCTTTATGCAAATGTGTTGCATATATGGTTGGGGGTTGTTTAAAACGAGCTGAGGCTGAAGAAGTAACTCAAATGAGTGAGAAAATGTATTTCTGCACTAAACATTGTGTCCAGACCTGATTGAACTTTCTTGGAATTACTTGAATTATTGTGCATGCATCAAGACATGTATATTTTGTGCTTGCATGCATGTGTGTGCACATGTCAGTATTGTTGTGTGAAAGAGTATTATTGCGTTAGTATCATGTAGGCCTATCATAAAATTAGTTTATTTTATAGTTAGGTAACGCTAGCTAGCGTTGCCATGTGTGTGTGTGTGTGTGTGTGTGTGTGTTGTTCACATTTTCATATTGCTCTTAATGTTAAAAATGTTCATGGTAACGTTAGAAATAATGGTAATATTAAAAATGTTAAATATGTTTTCAAAGGCTTAAAAAGTGAAAATAAATTTATTTGAAGTCTTAAAGAATTCCTGTGTTGACCAAAACATAATACACATAATTATAACACCATTTATTGATATGGATAGGGATATAGGTGTGTGTGTCTTTATCTGCCTATCACATTCTGTATGTGAAAGTCAGTCCAGGTCTCAACCTCTTCATCTTTTCTCATTTATTCATATTTATCCAAGACTGACTGCAGAAGGAGCCATGGCCCTAACTAATGGAAGTGGTTCTTTATAGCACTGAAGTCTTTATCAATCAATGAGGTTAAAGGATCTTTCAGGGACTCCAGCCAAACAAAATGCCTGCCAGAAGCACCACATTAATAAGCCTCCATTAAGAAATTATCACTGGTGTTTTCAGGCTTTTGCCATTGCAGAATCTAACTGCCAATTACGCAGTTGTATATTTGGAGTGGAGTTGTATATCCCCCATCTTAACATCTTAACATCTTAGAGGAGAAGCTCAAGACTCAGCTACCTTGGCTCAATGCTTATCTGATCCCCAGATGACAGAGGTGAAGTCAAAGCTTTAAAGACTTTTCTGCTTTCTCTTTCAAACAGAGAGAACAAGGAAATGATCTCATTGACCCAGTGGATGTCCTTTACACACTGCTTCAATAAAGGGGTTTCAACCTGGATACCAGCAGACAATAATTCAGAGGAAGAAGTGAAAGACAGGGTACTGAATGGTGAATGACTACAGCTTTCAATGCAATGTAGACGCCCTTTGCTGGCATGGCTTTGGCAACATCTATATGGTGCCAATGCATAGATTTCTTTCAGGGGGCTTCTAAGGTGCCATTTCAAAGGACTTTCTAAGGTGCCACTAGAAAAAGGACAATTGAATTTAAAGATACATTTGGTGATTAGACACATCAGTCAGTGTCAGAATTATCTGTGTCATCAGTTCATCTGAGCGGCTGTGCTCTCATCTACTTTTAAATGGGGCAAAATCAGCAGCATCTCTGCACTGTCTGCTCCTTTTCCAATTACTAAACCTAATTGAATATATGCAAATCATCACTGAAATTAAAAGCCACCTGCCAGGCAATCCCCCGGGGGCTACCAACCCTCACAAAAATCCTCCAGACAACCTCAAGCCACCCAACTGTTGTTCCAGAGATACAACTTTGTACAACCGGTTGTTTTTTCAGGGCCACTGAATGAATGCTAATCAGTACAGCTCTGCACCTAATCTACGGAGAGAACAACAAATCCATATTGAAGCACCATGAATCCTTAGCATCCTCCTTTCGTCTGATGTCGTTCTTGCGCCATCCTTCTTTTCTCTCAGCCCTCATGCTGCTGCCCTTCAGCAAGCCTGCCATCTTTGATCTACTTTCTCCTGCTTTCACACTCACCCCAACCTTTAATCCCTTGCATGCACCCCTGTCTTTCCTCCTTCCCTAAAGTCCTGTATCTTTCACTCTAAATGTCCTCTCTATGGCTATACCTATTCAGAACATGAAGGTGCCAACTTCTGAAATACTCCACAGCCCACGGTGGGGGTAAGCTGAATCTTTCGATCTCAGGAAGAGATACATAGGCAGGTTCTCTAAAGCACCATGGTGTAAGATGGGGCCAGAAGGACAGAGAGATAGAAGAGAGGCTTAAAGGTCAGCAGGCAGATCTGTGCCTCTGTCCTTCCAGCTGTGTACTGGAGACATGGCCAGCTCTCTGTGAGTCTGCTTTATTGGCTGAGATGATCCCCTTCTTCAAGCAGTGCCATGACTCCTCTGCTTATATATCTGCCAGTTAATGATGGAGCTAGTCTGGCCCGACCCTTCTTATTATAGATATATGTACACCCACAGATATATGTCTTGTGTCAAGCATTAAGTGGCATTTTCAGCTTTTACGTCCTCCCTAAGCAGCTCAGAGGTGCTGTTAGGGCTGCAAAAATGAGGATAGTCTAATGGTTTTGAGCTGTGAAGGTGGAAAAAGCCTCACTCCTTCGGATGAAAGGGTAATACTATTACTATCTCTTGGGAACTCTTAGACTCTTTTATGTCATCGTGTGCTGCATTGTAGCTCTTATTATCCCTCTGTATTGCATAGACTGATACTCAAAGGTTCTATCTATTAAGCATGGGGAGAGAGGACAAAAGAACAGTGGGCTCTAACTGCACAGGAGTCAGGACGTGCGCATGCATCAGATGGCCAAGCTTATGGCACTTGGCTTCCCCTGATCTTGGGGAATGATTCTTTTTAGTGCCCTGAAATAACTCCCCTGATAGCCAGCAACATGGTCCTCTGTGGAATCAGCAGATTCTCTAGCATTAGCTGCTTAAGGGACTTAACTATGAATTTACATGTGCCCATTCAATTCACACTTTCATGAGTCTAAATCGACTATGACCCCCTTTTTTAAGTAAAGGAATAAAAAATAGTATATGTTTTAGAAAGGTATTTTTTAAAAGGTATTTATGTTATTTTACAACAAGTGCATGTCCTGAAGTCTTTTATTCTTCTTCCTCTTCTACAAGAGACATTTTCCAAGGCTAACATTTTTTATTGATTAACCAGTTTTAGCTATCTGCAATTAGGTTAATTTCTGGTGTAAATATTGTTTTAAGTGTTATAAACAATTGTTCCCTACTAACCTCTCTTTTCTCTCAGTCTTGAAGGTTTTTCATTCTCTCTCAAGAAACTGAAAAGCGCTCTGTCCCTGAGACGTTCCTGTATTGAAAAACATTTCATCTTTATACCATTTCACCATATCAACTGCACAACGACACTTTTTAAAAATCAGTTTATACAAGCCAGTGTGCAAGTTTTTACCAAGAAAACATAACCAATTAGAATGAGGGCATTAATATAAACAAGAAGTACTGTATGCTGTTATAAGAAGTTTACCCAACTCTTACTGACCAACCAGAATCAAGAATTCAACAGCAATGTGGTATAAATAGTGATGAGACCTTCAGAAAAAGTTGAAAAGAAAAAAGCTTACATTTTAAATTTGCTTCGATTGTCAGGACCAGGGGTCATGAATTGGTCAGGATAGATTCCAACCAGTTAAATTGCAGAACATTTGTCCCACTGCATTCTCCTGGCCACTATGCAAGTACTGCATGCTACATTGCTTGTTTGTTTTATTTATTTTAATTAGCTTATTTGCTTTTTCAATTAAAATCATCATCTTTTAGATATATGTGATGATTTAGTCATGATTTTTTGTAGGGCTGGTAATTACACAGAGAAGACGTATGATTGAAAATTGTGAAATTCACACCCCCCCTCAATCTACTCCAGACATTTATACACCTGTCTATTCTTTGACAGATTAATTTAGATGACAAAGTAATTAATACCTTATTCGAATGACAGATTTTAATTTGTAGCCAATCCCTCATAGACAGCCCTGTAATGAGCTATGTTCCTCTATTTTCATCTTAAATCTAAAGTTATTTTCTGAGGTGGTTGTTAAATCTCAGTACACTTTAATCTCCTGTGGAAGATGCCAATTTTAGCTTTCATTCATGTGAATCAAGTATGTATGTAACATGTATTTTTTTTTTACACTATTTCTTACTTTAAGTGTTGGCCCTTGTTCTTGTTCTCATCTGAACTGCCTAAAGAAAAGTTCATAATGAACTATTCCTTTATCATTAAAGGTTGAACACCACAGGAGACTTTAATAGACAACCTTTAAGGCAAATGACTTTGCATTCTTTATATGGTGGAGTTGAATTAGTCCCTTATTTTAGGGAGGATGAGTATTAACCTAATGAGGCTGTATAACAGCAGGGTCCAATGCTTGGATTAAAGCAAGAGGTCATTCAGTGTCACAGCATGGTCACTCTTTGTGGATGAATGTGTCTCACTTGATCATTATATACTGTAAGAAAGGAAGAGGAACAAATGAGACATGTGTTAAAAATAAATTAATATGCCTTTACAGAAAACCGAGAAGAGAAAAGAATTTAATTGCCATTATGGCTGAATTGTTCAGGGGCTGGTATGAGGATGTATTAATTGATAGAGACTTCAAAGCACTTCAGTAAGTCACTCTGGGTAAGGCCATCTGCCACATGCCATAAATGTAAATGTAAGATTGCTGTAACTATTTCATATTTTTACTAACTAATAACTTTATTTTTTACTAACTAATAACTAATTACTTTAACTAATTAGACCTCTTCTATGCAGTGCATTCACTAGTGTATATATAGGATGTTAAAAAGGGGAATTGGTACGAGCTGCTGTACCTGTATACACACACACACACACACACACACACACATACACATAAACATTGCTCTACAAAAAAACACATATTGGCCCTCAACTCGGGTGGAGAGATCTGATAGTAATCACTTAAACAGGCTGCTCTGCAGATCTTGGATTATATTGTATCATGTATTGCATTTATTCAGAAACAAGAGTTTTTGTATTTTTTAAACAAATAATAAGGATTGTCCTCAACCATTGTATGTTTCCATGCCAATGGAGTGTGGAAGAAGATAGGGTTGAAGACCGTGTCGTTTTACATATTCACCCATAGCTTTTTTAACAATAGAATATTTTATCTAGCAAGTGGGGTGTGTAGACACAGAGCCGTACAACACACACACACACACACACACATACACATGTATATGTAAAACCCACTCTAAAATGTGGCAGAAAAAGCCAATTGTTGTCACACCACACCTACATCCGGTCCAGTTTTCCCAGGACACCACACACACCTGAGAAGAAACAAAGAAACAGAATTAGTCCTACATCATGTTCTATATATCTACAGTATGTGCTCCAAAACCTCTGCTTCAACATATCATATCTCTCTTTTAAAAGAGTCAGGGGTCATTTTCTTATAGAAAGCATCATCTTCCCATGGCAATGCATGGATTCGAGTCTGCGGCTGGACCAACCCAAACACTGCAACCACTGAAACAAATGAAAGCAGAGCAGAGCTGGGAAAAGAGAAAGAACCAGAGTACATTATCATAACTCATCTCAAGGTGCCATTGTCCACCAGGCTGACTGTCTTGTGGTTCGAATTTCCTTTTGATGCATCCCTTTACATCTAGCTTTTTCCCTCAGAGAGTTGTAGTGGCCTTACTTTCGACCCATACTTACTGGAAACAAGTGAATATGAGCTATTAAAGCTGTCAAACATGCCTGTATTTAGAGGGCTGAACAATTTGAACAGAATGTAATATAGTTTATACCTTTTGATGATATTTCTATAGATTGCTTTGAATTCAACAGAACTATTATATTGGATGTAGAAGAATAGACCAATGTACAATATATCTCAACACTCACCAGTGCACAATAATGAATCATGATACTTTAGGGTACGTGTGCCTTCTGTTTATTTGATAATCTCTTTGAAAATAAATGAAATGAAATGGAAATAAATGCAGCCATTGAAAGTTTTACAGTTTTTGGCTCTTGTTAGTTTTAACTCTTGCACATTCTATCTGAGAACCGTTTTGTTCTGGTTTTCATGTTGAACAACATGTTTCCTTAAAACAGTGTACAACATGCTTGAAGGTATGTTTTCTAGTATTTGGTGGGTGCGTCAGAGGTGTTACCCAGTCAGCAATGATGTGTATGTAAACCCTGTTGCATTAAAAATGCACTTCACATACAGGTGAGTAAGCACACCTGTGACTCAATGTTTAAATTATTGCTTTCTCTGTCACCAGTAATTGTGAAGGGGGCAAAATTGTCCACACAGATCCTTAGGAATATCTGATATTTTTAGGGTTGTGTGGGACATTTTGCGGGTCTTCATAATAAAAATCTTCACAAATGTCGCAGTACAAATGTGTGTGCGCACATGTCAAGACAGCGCTGATTTATGTTCTCATTTGCATGCCAATTGTTGTTGAT
The DNA here is from genome assembly GCA_024363135.1 of Leptodoras oyakawai. Classification (NCBI taxonomy): domain Eukaryota; kingdom Metazoa; phylum Chordata; class Actinopteri; order Siluriformes; family Doradidae; genus Leptodoras; species Leptodoras oyakawai. The sequence continues at coordinate 14,829,410 of JANCOA010000040.1, forward strand.
TGTTTACAAAGTTGTCAGAAGACATCTTTTGCTATTGTATGTACAGTTGTGGAGTAACACTTCCATAAACTTATCTACTCCACTCCACTCTACTACTCTAAATGTGTAATGGCAACTATTACAATGTATTCCGTAATCAGCAATGAGCAATAATTATAGGCGTAATACTCATAATACAATAATTAGCTCATCTAGATGATAACAGTTGCAAAGGTAAGATGTGGATTATCCTTCACCTGAAATATTTGCCTTGTCATCCTGAAGCAAATATTGGATCACTATAATTATGAACCACAGTTTTCCACAGACCCCCATCACTTGATTTGGATGTTTTCTGCTATTCTGGATGGCAAAACCAGTGACTATATCATCAAACATATTTTGAAGTATTATACCCACATTTGAATAAAAAAATTCTTCTAAAAGAATGCCAAGAAAGGCCTTGTCAGCTGTCATAGTTGAAGACAGTACTGGTGTATGACAGAATTAATGAGACACAAATAACACCAAAGCGCAATAAATAGTATATTAATAAAGCTTTTACCAGTGCTGATGCACAGAGCAGCCATCTTGGATTTTGAATTTGAGGTTGGTGATTTTCCCCTGACTTTTAGAGAAATGCATCATTAAGAGGTGCTCTGGTTAACATTTCTGACTGGGAATTTGGAACTTCCCAGGTAAAATGGAATGCACCATTAGGCCTGCTACTTATTCCCTTTATTGTTGTATGATTAACACTAGTATATTTCCCAGGCATTAGTTTAGCATTTACCTGGTTTATTCCATGTTTAGTTTGGTTATAGGCTCAATTGTCTATTCTTTATGTGGTTAGCAAGAGCATTTAGTCCAGCAATGAACAATGAGCATTTAGATTTGTCTTATTTCACTCTGTCTAGGCAGAGAACCTTACAATAGAGGTGTCTAAGAAACTGTTGTACCGGCAGGGAGTAGTTTTGATCTTTATCTAGTTCAAATTATTATTAAATGCCAAGTAAATTCATTTCAATACAATTTAATTTCTAAAGTGCTTTTAACAATGGACATTGTGCCAAAGCAGCTTTACAAAGATATATCCAGACATAACTTTTAAATGCTTAAATTCTATCTCTAAAAAATTTCCCCACTGAGCCAGGGACAGTGAAAAGGGAAAACTTCCTCAGATGTTAACGGTAAGAAACCTGTAAAGGATCCAGACTCACAAGGAACCCCATTCTCATTTGGGTGACACTGGATAGTGCAATAATAAACAATCCCTTCTATAACTGTGTGCTATATAGTAAAAAAAAAACTGCAATTGTAACCAGTGAATTCATTCAAATTTTAGTATGAAGCCTACTTTGTTGGTCATAACCTGTTCACTGATGGAGTTAGGAGATAGAGTGCAAAACCATCCATGGAAATTAGTCCTAGCCATCTTAAGAAGGCTGCTAGGTTGCAAAGCCAAATTCATGGCTTCTAAGTGTATTTTTAAGCTGTCCATCATGGACAGCAAGGAGTGATTCTCTGATTATAAGAACTCCAAACAAATCCAGAGAAGGATTCAGGATCATCGGTATCTGTGTGGTGTGTGAGTTGAATTTACCAAGTCTGTACTACCAAGTACACAAGTCCAACTTTGTATCAAGAAATGCCACAACTAAACTATTCTGGAAATGAGATGAGATGAAATAAAATAATATGGTTTAAAAGCTAGGAAGTTGCAAATTCTGAACAAAGTGGCAAATTGCTGATTCCCATGCAGATGCCTTGGGCCTACTGGCTCAGTATGACAAATGAGAAGGCTTGTTCTAGTTAGCTGTGCATCAATGCTGGAGCAGGCAGAGCTGAAGGCTTGCTTCTGTATGCTGCTCATATTGATACAGGCTTGATTTCATGACTGTCATGATTGCTGATATGAGCAATTAAAAACACTGACCAGGCAAAACTGACTTCAGGATTCATCGCAGACTTCTGTGTAGGAATTCAACAAAGACAAAAGAAGGGTAAAGAATTCAGAGTTGTAGATTGTACATTCAATCCGTGAATTAAGACTATACACAACAATAGGAACCAGGCCCAAACTTGAAGATTCTTGGAGGTGGTGTTTTCCTTTTAACCAATTCAAACTTATTCTCTTCTCTTCTTCTTCTGGGTAAAACAACATAACACAGAACAAAAGGAAGTGCAACAAAAAAAATGTGACAACATAGGCAAACTACTCTCTACTTGTACTTCTGGCTAGTAAAACATTTTCTGGAAATACGTAATAATATATACAGTAATATGCACATATTATGCACAAATATAACATTGCTACCCTAATAATGACATATGATTATTAGAACAGACCTGAGATTTATAAAGAAAGTGTAGTTGATCTCAGAGTTACTACATTCTGAATCTTAACATTGAATAAATGAACATATATATGGAGGTGAGCTGTGGTATCTGGCACCAAGGTATTTGCAGCAGATTCATTATGTCCTGTAAGTTGCAAGCTGGGATCTCCATGGACTTGTTTGTCCAGCACATCCCACTGATGCTCAGTCGAACTGAGATCTGGAGAATTTGCAGGTTAACACCTTAAAAGCTTTGTCATGTACCTCAAACCATTCCTGAACAATTCCTGTGTGGCAAATGAATTGAAATAGATTATCTATCATTATCTATCTTTTTTCTGTAACATTGCAGGATAAATAAATTACATGACCATCAATTAAAATAAATGTTGCGTAACAGTGAATAATACAAACGGATCTGTAATTGTTCAGCCTCTAAAGCTACTAAAGAGAGCATTTAAAAATTTTGATTTGAAAAATGTGAATAAGAATAATGATGCAAAGAAGTAGGAGAATAGAGAACAGAGAAGCCTCTATGATCAGGTCAGTTGTGTGAGCACCAATACATTTCTCTAATCACATCCACTCATCACATGTACTTCCATTCATCTTACAAACTTCCATGCATAATTAAAGTTAGATGGTACAGGTGTTAGACAATGAAAGTGAAACACCTGTCATTTTAGACCACAATAATTCATTAGTATGGTGTAGGGCCTCCTTTTGTGGCCAATACAGCATCAATTCGTCTTGGGAATGACATATACAAGTCCTGC
>JANCOA010000040.1:14907063-14917246 GCA_024363135.1 Leptodoras oyakawai
TTGCCGGCTGGGCACCGGCTCCCCCGTGACCCCGTAACTGGGAATAAGCGGTACAGAAAATGACTGAATGACTGACTAATAAAACAGCAATGGAGTTCTGCTGTTGTCAATAAATGACAGTTTATTTGACTACTTCTCGTCATTCTTGCACGTCTACAATATGAACGTAAGAGCCGCGGGTTGGCCATCCCTGCCATACGCCATCTGCATTAATCAACAGCTTCGCCATAAATCATGTCATGATGATGTATGTCGTTTTAACGACATACAATCTCGTAATAATGAGATATGTATGTTGTTTTAATGACATAAGATCTCGTAATAACGAGATGTGTATGTCGTTTTAACGATATAAGTTCTCGTAAAAACAACATAAGATCTCGTAATAACGACATAAGATCTCGTAATAACGACATAAGATCTCGTAATAACGACATGCTGAGGAAGATTTTTTTATTACACTTGGCAGTAATATGCTTCCATAGTACATAACTCCACGTGTTCATTCATAGTTTTGATGCCTTCAGTGAGAATCTACATTATAAATAGTCATGAAAATAAAGAAAACGCATTGAATGAGAAGGTGTGTCCAAACTTTTGGCCTGTACTGTATTTTAATCTGTAAAGTTTTTAAAATGTAAAAAAAATGTGTCATTTTAATTTGGAAACCTGGGAAAAGAGAAGTTTCTAAAATGATTAGTTTAAGTACACAGAGAAAAGGGGGCACAAAGAAAAAAAATGCGTACACTCCACCATCTTTCAATCAAAAAGATAAATTGGCATTCATACAAGAAATACATATTTGGCAAGACTTGGGGAAGCAAAACAAGTAAATATATAAATGCATAAAGTTTGCATATTGAAAAACTGCCAGGAAGCAATTGCTTCACATTTCCTCAGCCTCTGATGAACAGCCACTCGCTTTGAGCACTGCCGCACCAGACACTCATGCATCACACAAAAGTGGACGTATCGGCACTTGTCATGTAATGATATTGGCTGAGTGCTGGGTGCCAGCATGAGTGCTGAGCATAGATCAGAGGCCAGGGGGTTGCTGGGAGCATTAGGAGCTGGGGTTATGAAAGACAATTTCTCAAAGTGCACTGAAGCAAAATTAAAGATAAAAAAAAAAACTCATGGTCTTCTCACTGATGAAGTGAGATTATATAACTCTCATCTCCCCACTGTATAATGCTCTGTAGACTGATTTAGGTGTTTTGCTCAAAAACCACGCCGATGGTTTTCAGTCATTCATTAATAGTTTTAGTGGCTCCATAGCCTGTCCACCCTGAGCCTAAGATAGCATGAATACACCATGGATATTCACCAGTATACTTCCATAATCATTCACACATGGGGTCAGTTTAGAGTACCCAAGGATACACCTAAATGTGTCTGAGGTAAAACCAAAGAGCAAGGAAACATGAACACATGAGCACAAGGAAACATGAACATGAAGTGAGAAAATGTAAAACTCAACCATGGAATCCTTGAGCTGTGAAGTGACTATGCTTCATTTGAAACCCCATGCCAAGCATAGTAAAATACTGTATACAATATACAATAAATATAACATAAACTATAAACCATAAATACATTCTTAGTAAAAGCATATCCATACATGCTCTTGTGCTTTAATGGCCTGCTATTTTTAAGCACCTTTCAGTTTTCAGACTTACCAAAAAATGTTCCAACTGACCACAATAGGTTTCATTAAATTGGTCTTTTAACATGCAAAATCCATTTTAATTTGTGGCATAAAACAAGCATGCTGAGAGAGCTGTCCTTTCTCATTAGGGACGGCTCCTGATTTGGCATGACATTCAGACCCTGACATGCATCACACCCAATCACATTACCGCCAAATGACATGCAGAATTATGAATGAAAATACAGTATATTTTACATCATTGACTGGTGTTTTTTGCCTTTTAAAATAGCCTAACAAAGCTTAAATGTAAACAGGATTCAATGGATAGGGCCAACATTGTACTGTAGTGCCTTTAGAAAACAATAAAGAAGTATAGCATATAGAAATATGGAAGAAAATTCCATGGAAGAAAGCAGAAGTTAGTAGATCACTGTATGATGTCTGTGTGGGAATATGTCATGTTACTATAGATTTATGTGCCAAAAAGCCCATCTGAGGTTAATGTAGGAGGCCTGAGCCACTCACAATTGGTCCCCCTGACAGTTCACCATCTAATGATGCATTCCAACAATCTGCTGGCTGCTCAGCTTCTGAGTATTACTCACTGCAAAGCACTCGTCAGCCATTCTGGGGCTCACTCATACACATATGCCCACACTCAGAGGTGACTGCTGCAATACAAACACTAAATACTAACTATACACTACTGCTAGACCTTCAAGGACATAGGGTTCATAGCAAATAAATAAATAAATAACACAAGTACTGATTTAGAAAGCAAATTATAACCCCACACATACACGTCCACGCGCAAGAGGGGAAAAAAAGCAATCAAGGTACAGATATATATCATTGCAGCACATTGTGACAGGAGAATTGGCTGTGGAACCAGGGTTAACATGTCCCCTTTGCGCTTAAGGAGCTGATATAAAATGCATCTAAAATTGAGCCATGGGATAGAGGAACTGACCATTGATCATACTATGCAGTCACCCTTCCCAAAATGTGTGCACGCACACACAGACACAATGCTCCCTTGCCAGGCCAATACATCATGTGCTCTCTGGCCAAATGAGGCAATCACTCAAAATTATTTGCATACAAGCTAATGAAACATTGCAAAGTTAAAACCTCTTGAATGTTAATTAGAAAAGCAATGCACAATTTGCTGATTAATGTTTCATTCCATCTCTTAAGGGGTCTGCTGAGAGACGAAAGGACTATAACTCTGTTCTTTATACTGTACACTCAGGTAGAGAGCTATCAGTCTGTTATAAATCATACATAACACATAACACTTGGCCCTAAAGTAATATTCCAAAGTGGAAGTCTTTGGGAGCATTTTAATCAGGAGCTTACCGATTGCTCACTCAATGATTTTGATATGGGCTTAGAAGTTTGAAGAAATTATTATAATGATATTTCTATGTTATGCTGTACCTTGCATTCACAACCAGATATTGATCCCAAAATGTATTTTTCTTGCAACTAACTAGGGAAGGTTTGTTACAGACGTTATTTCAAAGGGCAAATTATGATGTGTGGACTGGCTTTTGCAATTCATAAATACATACATACATACATACATACATACATACATACATACATACATACGTACATACATACATACATACATACATACATACATACATACGTACATACGTACATACATACATACATACATACATACATACATACATACATACGTAGCAACACTGATTGTGAATCAGTTTCACCTGCTGTTGTGCAAATGGGACAGACAATAGGAAGAAATGAGAGGCAATTAACAAGACAACCCCTATAAAGGAGTGGTTCTGCAGGTGGTGACACAGATGTCTCTCTTCTCATCCTTTCTCGCTGATGTTTTGGTCACTTTTGCATTTTGTCAGTTCTCTCACCATAGAAGTAGCATGAGGCAGTGTTTACAACCCACAGCTGTGGCAAGAAGGTTTGCTGTGTCTGTCAGCAGTGTCCACAGCATGGAGCAGATACCAGGAGATAGGCCAGTACACCAGGAGACATGGAGGGGACCATAGGAGGGCAACAACTTTGTGCAAGAAGGAACAGGAGGAGCAGTGCAAGAGCCTTGCTAAATGACCTCCAGCAGGCCACTATCATCCATGTTTCAGCTCAAACTGTCAGAAACAGACTCCATGAGGGTGGTATGATGGCCCAACGTCCACAAGTGGGGCTTGTGCTTACAGCCCAACACTGTGCAGGGCGATTGGCGTTTGCCAGAGAACACTGGCAGATTCTCCACTGGCACCCTGGTTCACACTGAGTATGAGTCTGGAGACACCGTGGAGAACGTTCTGCTGCCTGCAATATCCTCCAGCATGACCGGTTTGGCAGTGGGTCAATAATGGTGTGGGGAGGCATTTCTTTGGAGGGCTGCACAGACCTCCATGTGCTAGCCAGAGGTGCAGATCCACTCTTCTTCCAGAAGTGGATTTGTGAGCTCAGGACTCTGTGCAGGCCAGTCAACACATCTCCACTGCTCTAGAGTCCAGTGGTTGCCTGCTTTACACCACTGAATCCAACACTGTGCATTGCACTTGTTGTGGTGATGTAAGGCTTGGATGCAGATTCTTGGCCATTAGCGAGGTCTGTAGCGATTGATTCTGCAGAAAGTTGGTGACCTCTGTGCACTATGCGCCTTATCATCCACTGACCCCACTCTGTCATTTTAAGTGGCCTACCACTTCGTAGTCGAGTTGTCATTCCCAATTGCTTCCACTTTGTTATAATACTATCGACAGTTGATTGTGGAATATTTAGTAGCGAGAAAATTTCACTGTATATATAGTCAGTCAGTCAGTCAGTCAGTCATTTTCTGTACCGCTTATTCCCAGTTACGGGGTCATGGGGGAGCCGGTGCCCAGCCGGGGCAGGCCACAGTCTAGATATGAGTTGTAACTCATGCAGAATTTCACATATATATGCAGCTCACCCATGCCTTGGGCATTGATGCACCTCCATGCCGTCACACATGCTGGTTTGTTAACAGTCTGGATGGACTTTTACATCTTTAAGTTTTTCCAAATACTATCTGAAATATGAACTAATCTGATCACAGAGCATGTTTCCACTGTCTTTCAGTCCATCTCAAATGACTTCAGGCACAGAGAACTCACTGGTGTTTCTGTGGAAAATTAATATATGGCTTCTTCTTTGCATAATGTAGATTCAGGTCGCATTTCATGACGGAGCGGCGGACTGGTTTAAGTGACAATGCTTTATCAAAGTACTCCTGAGCCCATGAGGCCCATGTCCATAATGGAAGCATGATGGTTTCTCAAACAATACTGCCTGAGGGCTCGATGGTCACACACATTCAACAGCGGCCCTTGGTCTTCATGTACCAAGATTTCCTCTGACACCTTCAATCTTTTCATGATATTATGAACTGTAGAAACATTGTATTTGAACTGACTGACAATTCTCCCACAAAGTGGTGAACCACAACCCATTCTTGCTTGCAAAAAGTCAATGTTTTATACTCAGCATTGATGACCTCACCTCTTACCAGTTTAGTTGCTAATTGTGGAACCTTGCAGTCTTACTTGTATAACCTTTGCAGCATTATTTTCCCTCTATCCCATACTTTTTTTATGTTACTAGCATCAATTTATAAAAAAAACTTTTCTTTTCTTTGTCCTTTTGTCTGTTAAACAAAGCTTCAATAGAACTAACACACTACAGATTTCAGTTTTTATTGCATGTTAAGAAATTGTCCCAACTTTTCTGGAAATGGTGTTTGTAACATTCATAATCTAGATATGGAATCTGGCTAGCATGAACTCACATATATTAGCATTACAAGGCAGAGCCCCATCTCCACTTTGGGTTCTCAGACCACATCTTATGCTAATTCCATATATATAATTCCAGCATACAGACCACTCATCAGAAGCTCCAAATGGGTTCAGAAGCAGGTGAAAACCTGGCCAGCAGGGCACCATGTCGACTCTTCAGGACTGTTTTGAGCACATTGACTGGGAGATGTTTAGGGAGGCTGCAACCGACAGCAATTTTATCAACTTGGAGGAGTACACTTCATCAGTGATCAGCTACATCAAGTGCATTGATGATGTTACTATCTCCAAGACAATCACCACATGACCCAACCAGATGCCGTGGATGACCACAGAGGTGCGTACACTGCTGAAAGCCCAAGACTCCGCCTTCAAAACAGGGAACAAGGTGGGCCTAAGAACAGGTGAGGGTTCAAATGCAAATCGCGCACATGACCAGAGCATCCACAGCCACATCCAGAACTGCAGCGACACATGGTGCTTGAGGCAGGGCATCAAGGCCATCATTAATTATAGGATTACACAACCTGCCTGTGACAGTGACGCCTCCCTTCCAGATGTGCTGAACAATTTCTACACTCAGTTCAAGATACAGAATGAAGTAACAGTGAGGAATTGACCAGATGCTTCATCACACCATAGCAGAAGTGAGGAAAACTGCAGAGTTAACCCACAGAAAGCTGCTGGACCAGACAACAATCCCCGGAAGAGTGCTCAGAGAATGCGCAGACCAGTTGGCAGATGTCCTCACAGACATCTTATACATCTCTCTGAGCAGCTCCATTGTTCCCATAAGCCTCAAGGTAACCACCATCGTCCCTGTGCCAAAGAAGTCAGTTTCATGCCTGAATGACTACCGTTCAATCGCACTCACTCTCATCATCGTGAAGTGCTTTGAGAGGCTCGTCATGAGGCTGCCCCACTCACTGGACCCCCTGCAGTTTGCGTATCACCCCAATTGCTCCACATGCGATGCCATAGCAACTACCCTCTCCCGGGGTCTCTGCCACCTGGACAAAAATGACACTTATGTTCGAATGCTGTTTCTCCAATTTCCAATTTATCCATGAAACCTCCCACACTAAAATGACAGGTGTTTCAGTTTCATTGTCTAACCCCTGTACATTCCATGTACATTATAAGACAAAAGTTTAACCATGAGCCTGTAAGGACAGATTTCATTATCAATGCAGAACATTTCCACTCTCTGACTATACAGGCCCGGGCATTCCTTTGGGCACTTCAAATCAAATAAAAAAATCAAATCAAATTTTATTTGTCACATGCATAGTAATACACAGTACAACTTGCAGTGAAATGCTTAGATGACGGTCTGCACACACAAGCTTTTCAAGTTTGAAAGTAATTTAAATGCAAAAAGATACAAAATGTGCAAAACATGCAAGTATGCTAAATAAACTTTAAGTAGTATATAAAAATAGAAATATAAATAAAATAATTTAAGGAATATAAACATTGAGATTAAAAAATGTAAAATAAAATAAATAAATATCAAGAACTAGAAATGTAAAATTATACATTAAAAAATTTTAATAGAAAGAAAATGTAGAAGTATAAAAACAACAGTGAAAATGCAGAGTGTAAATGTAATGATAGTGTGTTTGTGATGTGGTGAGTCCTGTGAGAGTCTTGAAAGTCCTGTGTGTGTAAGTGTTTAAGTGTCCTAGTCCTTGTCCCCGTTCAGCACACAGACGGCTTGTGGAAAGAAGCTCCTCCTCATTCTCTCTGTGTTGGCCCTCAGGGTTCTGAAGCACTTTCCTGAGGGTAACAGGAGAACAGTCCATTGTTGGGGTGACTGAGGTCTTTCACAATCTTCCTGGCCTTGGTTCAACACTTTGTATATGTTAAACGTGATTATTACACTCATGCTCTGCTGCTATATTTGATCATAGCACACTCGAAAAGACATAACATGGACATCTTATTAATACTAGGATTAGCCCCAAGGAACCAGTCAATCTAATCTCTTTAAATGCTTCCACTATATTTTAGAATACAGATATATAAGGAGAAATGAATTAAATGTAAACAAAAAAAGTCCAAATATGTTTGCTTTAGGGCTTTGGTAAATATATCAAAGTTGTTTGCAGAAGAAGATAAATTATGTAATTTATAGATTTCATCTCAAACCTTCTAATAGTCAAAAGGCATTCAAGAGAACATATCCAAGCTCCATGAAGAACACCCACATTTTTTTTTTATTTGTATTCCAAAATGTATTTTACATAAAAAATTGCATGCAAGCAACAATTGGATGATGCCCCTCAACAGCTGAGGACTAGGGCTTCACTCAAGGGCAGTAGTTTTGGGGGTTTGAATTCATTTTGATGCATTTTTGTCCATGCATCTACCCTCATGTCATACTGACAGAGGAATTGATAGGTAATACCAGAGTTATCAGACTGTCACTCGAGGTGCAGATGGGAGCTAGGCCTGTGTTGGGCCCCAGAGAGCCCTTTCTCCAGTTTTAGGCCCAGAGAGCTATTGCTCTAGTCTACTGAGGCATGGTCAAGTGAGGGAGACTGCAGCTGTTGTCCCTAGTGTTGACCACCCCTTATCCCGCTGACTTCCCTGGACCATGACAGGATGGATACACTCTGCTGCACCTGGTTGCTCAGCCATTTCCTACCCAAACAAGACACACATGTACACACACACACACACACACACACACATTCACAAGCACACCAGGGAAGTGCAAGGTTCCTCAGAGACCAAGATAGAAAGCAACTGATGCCTGCAATTACAAAGATGCACACACACTCATTCTCACTTTTGAAACCAAGCTCCAAAAATTCTCTGCACCTCTGAGATACGGCCAACACCCAATTTCCACATAGGAACACACTTGTGTAACAATGATCGTATTTGAAGTTTTTCCAAGAACCTAATCTCAGGAGTAACAAATGGTGGGAAGCAACAGAAAGCCAAATGAGAGAGAAAATGTTTCCAGATTAAACCTACCTTCATGGTTACTAAACATGCAGCAGCACTAAGCATATGCCTTTATATCTGTAGCCTGTATCATTTGCCTATATATAGTACTGTGTCTTAGTACTAGTACTTAGTACTAATATAAAGTCACCCTATTGTTTTTAGGTACTTTATAACTTTTTGTTCTTGATTTTTTTTTTTCTGCATTATTGAGTCAGTGCAAAAAAGATTTTATATTTCAAAACATTACTTCCAACACAAAATTTAATGTTACACACACGTGTTTGTATGTGAGTAATGAAAGTGACACATTACATAACAGACCATTACTTTTCAGACAATAACAATTCAGGCTGCTGGGTTTTGCATGCAAAAAAAGAAATAAATGTGACGTTCAAAGTCTTCAGAAGAGCTGTGGCACATTCTCCAAGATTCTCAGTAAACATTCATCCATTCATTTTCTTGACCGCTTATTCCTTTTTAGGGTCACAGGAGAGCCAGTGCCTAGCCAGCAGCATAGGGTGCAAGGCAGGAATGTCCCTAGACAGGGTGTCAATCCATCGTAGGGCGCACACACACACACACACACGGGTCACTTTAGAGACACCAATCAACCTAACACATGTCTTTGGACTGTGGGAGGAAACCGGAGTAAACCCAGATGGACATGGGAGGACATGCAGACTCCACACAGAAAGGACCCAGACCGCCCCACCCGGGGATTGAACCCGGGACCTTCTTGCTGTGAAGCGATGGTGCTACCCACTGAGCCACCATGTCACCCCACGCTCAGTAAACATTAAATGCTAATTTTCTAATAAAGCTGCGCACATTGTATCCAGGAACACTAAAAAAAAAGCACACCAAATACTGACTACCTTTAGTTTACTACTGTTTACTGCACTTTATAGAGTTTTTTTTATATAGAACCATATTCATTATTTTCAAAGGCATCTTTGCTTTGCAACAAGTCATTGCATGTACCTAAGACTTTTGCATAGTACTGTATGGTAATTAGCTGGTAAGTTTTATTAACAAATAACAAATAGTTTAATACCAATAACAAAACTTGTATCTAAAAGCAACAGGGTGCCTAAGACTTTTGCACAGTGCTGTGATAAGTGATAAAGGTATTACTGCAGCAACAAATTACGGTCCTCTTTAGCAGCATTTTCTGAAATTGTTAGCCAGAATAGGTAACAAATTCTATATGTAGATTTATTTATAAGGGTAAAGGTAAAGGATAATATTGCAAGTATTTAAACAAGATTAGCGTGATTACAAATGACTCATGTAAACCACCAACCAAAGTTCACATTCAATTGTTATATATCCTCAGAGAAATTCTTAGATTTCTATGTGATTAAAAAATAATAAAGAGATAATAATGTATAATACAGTGCCCTTATTCCAATGTAAGTCAGTGTAACTGCCATATGTCAATGTATGAGTTACATGTAGCTAGTATGCATTAAAAACAGCTTTGTGTTTTATTTTTATGTTAATTTACATGCGTGTAGTTAGGGTAGCAGCATTACCTCCACACAGTGCAGTGGCACGGTATCATTATCTGTACCACTTATTCGGGGGAGCCAGTGCACAGCCGGCAACTCTGAGCGCAAGGGCAGGAACCAACCCCAGACAGGGCGCCAATCCATCGTAGGGCCCACACACACACACACACCCACACTCGCATTCATACACTAAGGGCCAATTTTCCCATCACCAATTCACCTACCTGCATGTCTTTGGACTGTGGGAG
>JANCOA010000040.1:14972890-14987005 GCA_024363135.1 Leptodoras oyakawai
AAAATTGGCCCTTAGTGTGTGAATGCGAGTGTGAATGTGTGTGTATGAGCCCTATGATGGATTAGTGCCCTGTCTAGTTCCTGCCATTGCCCTCAGAGGCACCGGCTCCCCCGTGACCCCGTAACTGGGAATAAGCGGTACAGATAATGACTGACTGACTGAGGTGATGTGCATGTTAATTGAAGTTCTTGACCTGTATCTGCATGGCTTTATGCATTTTCTGCTGTCACATGATTCACTGATTCGATAATTGCACAAATGATTAGCTGTATAGGTGTTCCAATTAAAGTGGCCAGTGAGAGTATATCTTTAATATCAAGTTTCCAAAGAAACAAGGCATTTGTTTGAAAGACAAGACAAAAGCCCTTCCATCACCAGCTGTGCAAGCAAGGTGTACCAGAAAAAGAGAACATATTCATGGTGTTAATATCGGTTTGATTTAAATGTGACTAACAGTTCATTATCATCCTAATTTCTATCTTGAAAGTATCTGGGAGCCGAAGCTCTTCTTTCTGACTATAGCTCTGCGTGACTAATGACACAGAGATGAAGCATTCAGACAGTTTTGTGTGTCAACCTCCTTCCTAGGTTTATGGTGACTGAATGACATCATTAAGTTTATTTAGATCAATTTCACACTGACTGTCTGATTAATCAGGAGACAATTATACACGGCAAGGCTTCCAATGCCACTCTAAATTACTAGATAAGAAAAAGAAAAAGGATACAATGCTGTATCTTTCCTGGACTGCTATGTTACCCATTCAAAAGCATTATACCAATTAAAAGACACAAAGGACACCATTAAGGCAATTTCATTCTTGAGGCTTGGTAGATGTGAAATTAAAAGTGGCAAAAATAAAGAAAACAAAAAAATGAATCAAATAATGAATGTAATGAAAGATTATGAATGTATGTAAAAGATGAATGTAATGTAATTTTTTTTTGTTGCCAGCATATTGTCCCCTTCTTCATTTTACTGTCCTAGGCTGCATGCACAGATATGTCCTCAGAGCCCCTACCCTTTTGCCCTCAGCCTGTACTCTTGGCCAAGGTATATATTATAGCTGTATTTTAAAGCACTGCATAGTTCATGGAGCAAAGATGCGTGCCTAGAGTGCAGTCATGTACCCTATGACCAGGGCCTGACCTCTGGCTGTGCCACTGTCCAAGCTCACAACTGGCTTTGTCCTAACCCAGAAAATGTAGCTAACGGATTTGATTTTGGTTCCAAGCTTTGTTGCTCTTGCGCAACTTCTCTAGTGCCACATAGGTCAGATATGGATATTTTTTTCCTTTAGACAAAAGGCACTGGAGTAATGTTCAAGAGCCCTATCCATTATAAGTAAATAAATCCCATGCTTTATTGTCTGTGTCAATGCTTGCCTACGCACACGCAAGTAGCTAACTCATTATCCTTAACAGCCAGGTGCATAATTAATATGTTATTTCCTTCCACACATATGTGAGGTCTGAAGCATGTGCATAAGTTGTAACTAATTTCAGTAATTTCTTTTCATTGTGGTAATATTATGGCCTTATTGTTTTGATGATTATTCAAAGAACTTTATTCCAGTTTCAATGGCAGCAGCACATGTGTTATTTCCTCCTATTTCCTTCTCACTGAAGTAATGTGAACAAACTGGTGAACACTGATCAACTACAATGCTTGTATACAGTATATGTTAAACCTGGAATAAATGTCTTTTAGTTGACTATGAAAAGGGAGGCATGATTATGAACATAGTGGTGGCATTATGAATGGTGGTGTGGTATAATGTGGGTATCCTGCTGCCAAGTAAATAATCTATTAGAAATGATGCTGCTCTTTTATTCCTTTATTGCACTGTCATTCACAAGTCATTCAATGCTAAAACTCTTTTTTTATTTTTTTTTTATTAAAATCTCATACTGTTACATTGCTACAATGTTTGTCTAAAAGCTATTAGTAGGAGGATGTGATAGGATTGCAGCCAAAACCACAGGACAGCTATAAATACTGTAGTTGCAAATGTGAAATACACTATATTGCCAAAAGTATTCACTCACCTAGAGTCGCTCTCAGAATTCAATGAATTCCAGTGTGGTACCATGTTAAGATGCCACCAATTTAAAATACATTTATGATTAGCTCAGGAACAGTGTGTAGAAAGCTTCATGGAATGGTTTCCATGGCCAAGCAGCTGCATCCAAGCCTTACATCACCAAGCGCAATGCAAAGCTCCAAATGCAGTGGTGTAAAGCACGCCGCCACTGGATTCTAGTGCAATGGAGATTGGAGCACTGTTCTCTGGAGTGATGAATCACACTTCTCCATCTGGCAATCTGGGAGGTTGCCAGGAGCCAGGATACTTGTCTGGCTGCATTGTACCAAGTGTAAAGTTTGGTGGGGTTGTTTTTCAGCAGTTGGGATCAGCCCCTTAGTTCCAGTAAAAGGAACTCTTAATACTTCAGCATACCAAGAGATTTTGGACAGTTTCATGCTCCCAACAGTTTGGGGACGGCCCCTTCCTGTTCCAGCATGACTGCACACCAGTGCACAAAGCAAAGTCCATAATGATATGGGTGAGCATGTTTGGTCCTTACCTCAACTTGTCAGTACACTTTGGGGATGAATTAGTGTGGAGGCTGCGAGCCAGGCCTTCTCGTCCAACATCAGTGTCTGACCTCACAAATGTGCTTCTGGAAGAATGGTCAAAAATTCCCATAAACACACTCTTAAACCTTGTGGAAAGCCTTCCCAGAAGAGTTGAAGCAGTTATCGCTACAAAGGGTGGGCTGAAATTATATTAAACCCAATGAATTAAGAATGGGATGTCACTCAATTTCATATGCATGTGAAGGCAAGTGAGCGAATACTTTTGGCAATATAGTGTATAAATGAAAAAATGCTAATGGGCAGAATTAAATATTCTAATTACCTCAAGCACACTTTGCAGAATGCTTCTGATTATTCAAAGCCGGTTTTCTGAGTGAACCTGCTTTGCGCTAAATTATGATGTAAGCAGAACATAGTGTTTTTTTAAATCACTTTTTTTTTTTAAATCACAGAGCTATCATTAGAGAATCTTCACTGCATAATCTGACATGGAGATGACATCTAACATGACATCTCACAGTCTGTTTTTAAAAATAAAATATTTTTACTTGAATAATTTCATACAGTTTAAGTAGTAATAAGGAAAGGTGGGACTTGATTTCTTCTTACCGCTGTTACCTTTTACACTATCTTTGTGTTTATGTAAGTAAATATATTTATATTTCGAAATGTTACTTTTCAAAAAATAAAAAAAATAAAATGTTACACAAAAACATTTGTATTTCAGTAAAAAAAACAACACATTATGTAACAGACCAGTTTTCAGACAAAAACCATAATGTTGGGACTTGCATGCAAAAAAGAAGTAAAAAAAAAAAAACAAATATTGACTTCCTTTAGTTTATGACTGTTTACTGTACTTTTGCTTTATGTAGAAACATCTTCATTTTTGCTTTACATTTGCTTTACAGCAAGTCTTTGCATGTGTCTAAAATGTCTGCATTGTACTGTACAGTAATTACCTGGTATTGTGTCTTAGATAATCTTCCACAGCTCTTCTGGAAACTTTGGCTGTCACACTTTTTTTTGCATGCAAAACACATTTAATTACATTTTTGTGTAACATTTATTTTTTTTTGTTGAAAAAGTATAATGCAGAAACCTCATAAATAATAAAATTTGTACCTATACCTAAAAACAATAGGGTAGCTAAGGCTTTTGCACAGTGTCACGTCAGCAGCCGCTAGGGGCCGGCACCCTACGGTCACCAAGGAAACACGTTCGCTCCGGGAAGCCCGGGTCGTCATACAAGAACTGGAGGCACACGCCATGCACGTCGGCGCGCATCAGGCACCGTTGCCAGTGGCTCTCCCGCTGCATTACATGGGGGATCCTTCTGGATGCGCCAGTTTCCTCCTCCAGTGTGAGCTCTACTTTGCGGCCCATGGTCCTCTTCCTGATGAGCAAAAGGTCGCTCTAGTTATCAGCACCCTGACGGGGAAAGCGAAGAGTGGGTCACCGCACTCTGGCACAACTCGGGTGAGTTGATGCAATCATATTCTGCCTTTCGAAATGCATTTAAGAATGTGTTTGTCCATCCTTCGGTGGGCTGAGACCCCAGTGAGGTACTTCTCTCTCTATCACAGGGTGATCGACGCGTGATGGAATATGCCCTCGAGTTCCGTACGGTAGCAGCCGGGAGCGGCTGGAATGAGACGCTCTGAAAACCGTCTTCCGCCGTGGGCTCTCATCGGCAGTTCGTCGCAGGTTGGCGTGCCAGGATGATCGGATGACCCTGGATTAGCTCATCGCGGCCTCCATCCGGCTTGATCAGCTCCTGCGTTCCCGACCTAGAGAAGCCAAACACCTCAGTGCTCCCTGCCCGGCTCCTTCCGATGCTCCGGAGCCCATGATCCTAGGCACCGTGTGACTCCCCAACCCAGAGAGACGACAGAGAATCTGGTTAGAGATCTGTCTCTACTGCGTGGACACCGGTCACAGGGTTAAAGGCTACCCTGTCAGACCGGGGGTGGAAGCCGCTGACGTCACGGCTTGTATCGGCTCAAACTCCCCCGTCACTGTAGAATGCATCCCACATTCCACGTCAGCCAGCTGAAACTGGCCCGGGATAGGCCGTTGGCTGAAGCCAGGGAAGGTTCCCAGGCACCAGAGTCAGTGGAGGCTGAGGGTGAGGCCACCTTCGCTGTCAGCGACATCCTCAACTCCAGACGCACAAGACATCAGATGGAGTATTTAGTGGCTTGGAAGGGATGTAGTGCCGAAGAGAACAGCTGGGTTGTGGCCAAAGACATTCTGGACCCTCTTCTCATCTCTGACTTCCACTGGAGACATCCAGATAGGCCCTGCAGGCCAAGAAAGAAGAAGGAAATATTGCCTCCCGGAGGTAGCCCGTTGAGGGGGGGCTCTGTCATGTCAGCGGCCGCTAGGGGCCACCACCGCCCCCCAAACTTCCGCTCCCATACTAGCAGAAGAAGTCCTGTTCCGTTTTTTCCCGCAGGTAGCTCGGCCTGATTGCTCCACCTGCGCCCCATCTGGGAGGAGAGCTCTCACTGGCTCTCTCTCCCTATTTAGGGCGCCTTCTGGTTGGGCTTCCTTGCGGGACTTTGCCCATGAGTGTTTATAATCGACTCAATGTCTGATTCACTTCGCGAACCTCACCAACACTTCTGACGAAATTCTGTCACCCTTTTCGTTTTGGTTCTCTGCACTAGCTCTTCTTCTCGTGTGTTGTTTGAGTTTGCCCTCACATACTCCTGTTATTTTTTGCCCTGTCTGTGTGCAGGTCCAGAGCCAGAGTGTGGAGCTGGACATTTTCTGTTTGGAGCTCGGACTGACACTTCTACGCAGCGTTATTTTCTCCTTTGTTTTCCTACTTTAGTTGCTCCCGCTCTGTGCTGTCATTTTGTTTCTTTTGAACCTCTGAAAATAAACTCTGCATTTGCTTCCAAAAAGCTCTCGGAGTACTCCTTTACGCACAGTAATAAAAAATAATATTATTATTACATGCATATTATTTGTGGATTAACAAAAACTTTACACATATTACGACATATTACCCTCAGTGCTAGAGATTTCAAAAGGAGAACAAAACAAGCTTTGCAAAGCATCATCATTAAATGGCAATCTTATATACGGAAAGGCACAGGTGTTAGGATCTCCCATTCCTCTCTTTGATTCCAATCCTTAGTGTAGGTACCATTTCATTTATCTCAGAGTATCTGACAGCTTCATTCTGAGAATCACAGTGGATGATGGTGTGAGAGTCTGTACCACACAGGTACAGTGTGATCCTTTTATTGTTCTTCCTGACAACCTCTCCTTCCTCATATTGAACCACCTGGAGTGCGCACGCTCACAAACAAAGCCATCTGCAAAAGTCGGCAACATTTGTCTCCCCTAAAAATTACCACTTCCCCCTACTGCTTCACAAATCAAGCACCGTGCAGCCACTACCTTTTCTCCCTCATCCCTTAGACACCCCTCTGTTTCCGAACACTCTTAGCAATTTGGTTCTTAAATTACCAGGTCTGAATGGAGGCGGGAACAGCATGAGGTGGACAGCCCTGCTGACTAGTGGCGGATGAAGGAAAGAGGGGAGTAGGTCCTATATGAACACAGTCCTCAACCTCTTTCATTGTCTTTCCTGCAAGTTTTCGTTGTAAAGCAATCTAGATATCACTATCTATTGAGCTCCTCACCATGTAAACTCAGGAAGAAAGAGAAATGTCTTGTCTGGATTAGGTAGTGTATGCAAATCCTATGAGCTCTGCCCCTCTTGGGGAATGGTGCAATAGGATCACCTGCCCCATGAGTTCTAGCTGTAGCTGTGGTTCATAGCCCTTGATACAGACACCGCATGTGTAGACAGGAAATAACTGCATTACCCAAGCTTCCATTTCTGTCACCACAGGGATACCAATCCATACACAGCCTCTCTTTACCTAACACAGCACGCAGTGGCCATTTTGGATTCTGTACACATTCGTGCTCAGACAGACACACACAGTGGCAAATGAATAAAACATGCCAGAACACACCCTTTGACAACTTGGTGGAGACTCCTGCTTTAGAAACAGCTTTCTTTGTCTTTGGCATATATCTTTAAGATGCACTTTCTCTCAAGGTAACTTTTGAGTCAATGTGGGTGCGAGATGGACAGGATTTTACTGCCCACATAAACGAGCAGCATAAATGAACAGAACACAGGGTCAGTATGAGATGAGGCCATCTTCCTGTCAGAAGATAATGGCTGTATAGAAGCGTCTGGAAGCAACAGAGGCAATAAAAAGGATGATATGTTTTAATAAGACTACTGAGTGTAAATTGGCACACCATGAACAAGTTACATCAGATGGAGATGTTTAATGTGCTACTTTTTCCTTCGGCTGCAGTAATTACATAGAACATGATCCAACGTGGTGATGTCTCGCCATGGAGGGCTTGTAAATAGATGTAACCTGGCGCTGAGGTAAAAGTCTCTTCAACAGCTTCAGATAATGACTTCTACTGCACACTAATATGGAGCTGGTCCACCCTTTGCAGCTATAATAGCTTCTACTCACTTTTCCACTAGATTTTGGAGGGAGGCTATGGGAATTTGTTCTCATTCAGATGGCAGCAGAGCATTAATAAGGCTCTGATGTCAGGAGAGAAGGCCTGGAATGCACCCTGTATTCCAGTTTATCCCAAAGGTGTTCACTGGGGTTGAGACTTTGTGCAGGCCACACCATCTTTGGGAGAAAATATCTTTATAGGCCACACTCTGTGCAAAGGGGCATTGTCATGCTGGAACACATTTGAGCTAGGACAAGTGTATGCCTCTAATATTGTGGCAAGAGTTTGGGGAAAGACTACTGCAATTAAGTAGGTACCAAAAACTGGATAATAATATTGTGTTTGAGTGTACTATATCACTTGCTACAGCCTATCTTTACTTATGCAAAATACAGGTAGGAGAGTGCAGCATAGGGGGAACCCTTTGATCATTGATTACTCTCATTTGATCAAAGGCATGATGGAGTATCCTATCGGGCAGCTGCTCAAGAGGGAATTCCCCAGTGGGAGCAGGCCTACCTCTGCCTTGCTACTAAAGTTGAAGACCAATCAGCACAAATTCCTGGTAATAATTTATTAAATGTGGGCCACAGAATTAGTGGATGGGAGTGGCAGGGACTAATTGCTACCTTGCCGCATGTTTTTATCCCTGGAATTTAATTGTGATGGGAACTACAGGATACTTGTGAATGTCCCTGTACACAAATGCAACCTTTAAATTCCCCTCCACTTGCTGTTTATCCCATGCCCTGCCTTGAACCAGGCTTTGGTGAATCACTGTCTGGCTACAGCTAAAATTCACCAAGGCCTGGTGTGTACCCCCTTTGACTTATACCTGGATTTTGTACATACCTGCTTGGCCTCCAGCCAGGATCACTGGTCCTTGAAGTACCCAGGGTCCCCACCACGCCAGCAGCCTATCCCAGGTCAAACACATCCAATGTCATCCAGTTGCCCCATCTTCAGAAGGGATGGGAGAGGAGCAGGCAGGGCAGAGACTGCAATGGATGCCAGAGCACTTGGCAAATGCAGCGGATCCTGCAGCATTAACCAGTCTTCTGCCTGTTGCTCCCCTAGAGCTAGGGTTTTTTAATTCAACTGAGAAATAAACATGACTTTGTACTGCTTTAAATTAAAGTGAACTTGGCGTCTGTGTCTCGGTTCTCTGGTCACAGATCTCTGGTCAGGGCTCTCTCTCCTGTACTCTTCTGCTCTCCTCCATTAAGCCCTGCACACACACTCACACACACTCACACAAGAGACAATTTAAATTAATTAATAGATAGCAGGTGTGAGCACTCACCTTCATCTCCCATGGCCAGAGCCATGCTTGATCATGCCCACATTGCTACAACTACATGATGGGCAGACGGCTATATATTTTTTACCATGTAGTGTAGATTGATGCTATATTCCCAGTATTCCTGTTGGACATTCCGTGCTCCTCTGTTGTCACAGAGGGGCAATGGTAGCACAGTTACAATGGTGTGTCAATTGAAAACTTTGGAACTTTGCTATCTGTTTGAGCAGAGTGTTACGATGAGGACATGAAAGAGCTGGGTAGTATTAAAGGATAAAATGCTTCTGGATATGTCATTTTAGGCACAGGGTAAGCAAAGGAGCACCCTAATAAATGGATAGTTGAATGGCATAAACAGCAACATAGGAAGCCAGGGTACAAACCTGTCTAACATGTCCAAGAAATTAGGCTAAACCAAAAATATCAATTAAGAAGTTCCTTCTAAAATCAATCTTGGATGCACCTGAGTATAACATATTAATTATAAATTAGGGACATGCAAGTTCTTGAAATTATTTGTATGTACTGTATGTATGTATGTATGTATGTATGTACACTATATTGCCAAAGGTATTCATTCACCCATCCAAATCATTGAATTCAAATGTTCCAATCACTTCCATGGCCACAGATGTATAAACTCAAGCACCCAGGCATGCAGGCTGCTTCTCCAAACATTTGTGAAAGAATGGGTTGCTTTCAGGAGCTCAGTTAATTCCTGCATGGTACCATGATATGATGCCACCTGTGCAACAAGTCCATTTGTGAAATTTCCTCACTAATAAATATTCCACAATCAACTGTCAGTAATATTATAACAACATGGAAGAGATTGAGAATGACAGCAACTCAGCC
Organism: Leptodoras oyakawai; assembly: GCA_024363135.1. Taxonomy (NCBI): domain Eukaryota; kingdom Metazoa; phylum Chordata; class Actinopteri; order Siluriformes; family Doradidae; genus Leptodoras; species Leptodoras oyakawai. Next base: position 14,982,160 of record JANCOA010000040.1, read on the forward strand.
ACGAAGTGGTAGGCCTCATAAAATGACAGAGTGGGGTCAGTGGATCCTGAGCTGCATAGTGCGCAGAGCAGAGGTCATCAGCTTCAGATTAGCTCAAGAACAGTCCATAGAGAGCTTCATGGAATGGGTTTCCATGGCCGAGTAGCTGCATCCAAGTCTTACATCACCAAGCACAATGCAAAGAGTCGGATGCAGTGGTGTAAAGCACGCCAATACTGGACTAGAGCAGCGGAGACATGTTCTCTGGAGTGACGAATCACACTTCTCCATCTGCCAATCTAATGGATGAGTTTGGGTTTGGTGGTTGCCAGGAGAATGGTACTTGTTCCTTCGTTCCAGTGAAAGGAACTCTTAATGCTTCAGCATACCAAGATGGAAAAGCGAGCTTGGTGTAGAAGAACTTGACTGGTCCTGACCTCAACCCAATAGAACACCTTTGGGATGAATTAGAGCAGAGACTATGAGCTAGGCCTTCTCGTCCAGCATCAGTGTCTGACCTCACAAATTTGCTTCTGGAAGACACACTGCTAAACCTCGTGGAAAGCCTTCGCAGAAGAGTTGAAGCTGTTATAGCTGCAAAGGGTGGGCTGACAATATTAAACTCTATGGATTAAGAATGGGATGCCACTCAAGTTCATATGCATGTGAAGGCAGGCGAGTGAATATTTTTGTCAATATAGTGTATGTATGTATGTATGTATGTATGTATCTATGTATGTATCTATGTATGTATGTACATTACTGTCATTGTTTTGTGATGGTTATCTGCTCAAGTAGGTTTAGTACTCTAATCCACCTGTGCTCTCTGCAGGGGGGCTGAGTGAGCATCCCAATCTCTTGTCAGTGGGGGGAATTTAGTATCCAATTCCAATTCACCTGACAATCCTCTGTTTGGACTGTGGGAGAAAACCCCCACACACACATGGAGAGAACAGGCAAACTTCACATAAAAATCAAACACACAACCTTCTAGCTGTGAAGTGACAGTGCTACCCACTGCGCCACTGTGTCACCCTAGATACAATAAGACTAGTTATATAAATGATTGTGTTTGCACAAATTAAAACTATGGCTTTTTAGTTTCTCAATTTAGGTTCAATCAAGCTAATTTCTAAAAGCTTGGACATCACAGATTTTTAATGGCACCAACGTGAGCAATAACTAAATAGCAAGCAGAGATAATGGTTTGCATATTATGAGGTTTTAGCACATACAGTACTCCAAGCAATCTTCAAAATCAGCTATACCAGCACACACACTGACCTCCTTTCAGAACTTGTGTTGCTTTGTAAATTAATGAGCATAAAAATGCACACTCTAGTGAACTAGCATGGCCCTCCTAAAGGCACTCCAGTTTTGCTGTGGTCTGACCAATGCAAAGTATGTATGCTGTAATATCCAGAGCTCAATGGATATGTTTAACCAGCAGTCAGTCTGGCTACTGTTTGCATAGTGAGCGGACAATTTCCAGTGAGGTTTCCAAACACTGTGGCTTAATATAAGATAGAGCGAGATGGAAGAGAGACAGAAAGAAAGAGAGAGAGAGAGGAGCAAAAGCACCCTGCTGAAGAGTCCATCTGTTCTGTGTGCATCCGCCCTGCCATGATGGGCCCAGCTGAGCTGGGAGGCAATTACCATCAAGGAGGTGAAAGTGTGTGTGAAGTGGCCAATTTGGCTGTGTATTTCTGGGGGAACAGCAGTTGATGGTTTTGAATCATCACAGGCAGCTTAGCTGTGAGTGTTAAAGCAGGGACAACTGTCCAGGTGCCAACACACTCTGTTGTCCCATCAGGCCTAAAAAGCAAAAGTGGAATGTTTCAGCTCTCTAAGCTCCTTGAGTTCATTTCCGGAAATATGTATACATATAGGACAGCCCCCAATGATCTTGAAAATTTTTCATTAAAAAGATCCACTCTAAAATCCCCAAAACAACTCCTCATACTTAAGAGGATAAACAAATACATATATTGCACAATTGTTTATTCCAAAAAAGGGGTGAAATTAGATGGCAAGTGCTACAAATGCTGTGTGCCAGTGTAGCTTTACAAAACTCACTTTGTCTTTCTTGTTATATGGTTTGCTTTCCATTGCCATAATTATTAAAGCAGGTCCTTAATGATATGCCTACACTTACCTCTAACTCTATGTGGTAAGTGAAAAGAATCATTTTGCCTTTTATGGTATTTTTTAAATAAAATATTGTAAACAATTTGATGAAAAAAAAATCTATTTTCCTTATAGGGACCAGCCAAATGTCCCACCAGGCTAAAACTGATATAATTTCCCTCTGAGTATATTTGGTCCTCACTGAGATATAAAAACCTGCACGCACACAAAGACTCACACATACACCCCTCTATCACCCTAACTCAGCCGCAGGGTTACGTCAGTGCAAACCCCCCTCATTACTCTGAAATGAGCCATTAATAAAAGCACATTCTGATTAATCAGCAAGGCGTACATCAGCTGCTTAAACACATTAAAGATCCAGGAGCAAAGAGCTTTCCATTTAACTATATATTACTGTAGCTAAATACAGCTAAATCTAAATACTGAACTTTACTAACCCCAAGGGGTTTTGTTCATTTATGTCTTTAAAGTTATATTTCATTTCACTTAGCAGTGCCCAGATGTTTGTTTTTGTAAAACCCTGTGAAGTACCTTGTCACTAGAACAACACAAGTGAGTTTGGAGAAAATGTAAGATTGTTAATCAAGAGAGCCCAATTTCCTGAACAGAGTGATCACAGGCGATGAATCCTGGATGTTCGAGTACAATCCTGAGATAAAAAGACAAAGTGCTGAATGACACACAACAACATCACCTTGCCCAAAGAAAGCTTGCATGAACAAATAAAAAAAGCAAGTTACTGCTTATATACACAAGTATATGTACAGTATATGGTCCAGAAAAAAATGGACATACAGTTCTTTAGCATTTACTTAATGAGACATACAACAAACACATACAGATGCTTGTAATCCAGGAGATTGATGGACTGCGCTCTACAATGGCAGATATTTCTCACTAATATCTCCCTCATGATGATGGAGTGCCTGGCACAAAATAACATTTGTCTCTGAGACTATAATACACTGATCCTGGGTCAGAAATGTCAGCTGCCTTAAACCTCTACTCAGCCAAGGAGATTATCTACCATGTGCTTTCTCAATCTCGAGTCCGATCAGAAAGCCTCAGGTCTCCCACACAGAAACTGTCTTTGGACTGATAGTAACAGTCACAATGTTGATATTCTAGGTCCCTTATCTCTTTTTATATCCATCCCCCTACACTTGTAATTTGGGATTTGGCTTTCACTTCTATACTGATAATATACATGAATACTATATAAATATATTGTATATAATATATAAACTTTTTTGTGGCTCCCTTTCTGCAGCTGAGAATGGTTCCACATAGATACATTATCACAAAAACAGTTTCACTCTTGATTCTGTGGTTAATCTCACTTGGATACTGTAGATTTGTACTAGAACTGATGCTGCTCTTGATTCAGGACATTAAGGCTGTCCTGTGCTTATGCCAGGATGTTTAATCACAATATCCTCATAGTGAACATTCTTTCAACACACTGAGTTTTGTGTGCCTTTACTCTACTACGTCTATGTATTGTAATGATTTATAAGCCCGCCATCCAGTGTCCCCCAGTAGAGTCTGGTTTTCCTTGCCATGGCTGCCTCTGTGTCTGGATATCTGTAAAGCTGCTCTGTGGCAATGTATAAAAATCAAATTCTAAGTAACTTGAATTAAAATAGTGTTGCTGTTATTATTATTAAGGTGCTGCTGCTGCTGCTGCTGCTGCTGCTGTTGCTGATGCTGATGATGATACATGATGAAGCTAAAAAAACTTGCACAAGAAGAGATTTTGCAGACTTTCTTGAACTAAGAAATCTTAGCTCCCTGACTCATAGGAGGAGGAGATTAATTCAGTTCCATTTTTCAGACACTTCTAAGAGTCAGTGCAGCTCTGCCAACCCCATGTTGGCTGGAGGCAAGAATGTGCTGAAATAGACTCAATGGTGTGACAGTGGACATCAGTATGCTTCTGATTACTGATCACTGAGGCTGGCAAAGCAAGCACACCACAGGCATTATTTGATTCAAACACAAGCCCCACCGTATCCACATCTCCAACATCCAATTATTCTAGGGCCTATAATTCCATTTGAATAGAGGAAATCATTTCGCAGCTTCACAGAGGCTTTTCAATAAACAGTGTTTCAAGGGTTCCAAAAGCAACAAACAATTTATCACACAGAAGGAGTGACTGAGATTGCAACTCAATCTAATATTAACCAGCCTTCCCTTTCCCCCTTGATGTGAGTTATGCAATAGAATGCAAAGAGGATATGAAGAGAGCAATATGTGGGCCAGGCAACCGATATGCAGGTGGTCTATACTGCAGGTAAAAGCTAATGAGGCTGATAGTGACATCAGAAATAGGCAATAGACACTCCAAAGGCATGCTGAAATAAATATGAGTTCCAAGATTAATATAGATGCAGCTTTACTATGCAGCTGCAGGATCTCAAGTTTGATCCTGAATTCAGGTTATTGTCTGTGTTTAGTTTCACTTGTTCTCCCGATGCCTTTGTGGGTTGAATAAACTACTCAGGTAATACATTCAGTAGGCACTGATGTGGAAAGTTGTTGACTACTGAGGGCAGTGGAAAAAACAGTGGGGCAGATGGGAAGGAGAGAGAAGCAAGTGTTAATGAAAGCAGGCTAGATGTACAGGGGTTAGACAATGAAACTGAAACACCTGTCATTTTAGTGTGGGAGGATTCATGGCTAAATTGGACCAGCCTGGTGGCCAATCTTCATT